>JAQQZT010000036.1:19187773-19210896 GCA_030068275.1 Clarias platycephalus | reverse complement strand
CGCCTTCAGCATTCCTTTACAATGTAGAAAGAAATAAAAATCAGGAACCATCATGGAGTTAGAAAGTGACCCCAAACCTTTGAACAGTAGTGTATATATATATAAATACAGCAAGAATCACTGTTTAGCACCCTAAATGCAAAATTATAATAAATTAGATATAAAATCTAAATTAGACATAAAAACTTTTCCTTTCACTTTCCAAATACCTGGATAATTAGCATAAATCTTCACAACAGCTTCTTTATGCAGTGTGCATAATGGCCCATAGGCTTGGTCAGGCACTGCATTTCGTGCTTACTCCTATCAGTGTGTGTTATACAATATAATTTATATATTTATACTTTTTAAGTGGCTTAAAGGTTAGCACTGTTGCCTTGCACCTCCAGGATCTGGGGTTGATTCCCACCTCAGGGTCTGTGTAGTTTGCATGTTCTCCACGTGCTTGGTGGGTTTCCTTCCACAGTCCAAAGACACACATGTTAAGGCTAATTGGTGGTTCCAAATTGCCCGTAGTGTGTGATGATATTTTTTAAACCGATTGTACATTACACATATAATAAACAACAATATGAACTTACTAGCAACCCCAAACAGCCCTTTCCCATACCTTTGGCTTGGTTCAGATACATTAACTTCTAATTCCCCCAGTCATGTCCCCGATAATCCCCCCACCACGTTATGTACTTATATACAATCTGTCAGGTTAGATTCTGGACTACATTTCATTACTCAAATTGATTGGACTGTTGTTTTGAGGGGTTCACTTACATGTGCTCCTCACCTTGTGTGAAAATCTGTGCTAATGAAGTGTGGGATGCGAAGGGATTAAAAATGAGCATGACAGCCTGACAGCTACGCATGAACACGCACTTCATCCACAGAGATTATAAAGTGTTTTAGGCAAAAGTGCATTCATGCCTGTAGTTAGGATCTTTTATAGCCTGCTTTCACACCTGCTGCTGCTCCTTAAACCCTGCTGTTTTCTGAATTAACTTAAATTAGAAGCAGGTTTTACACAATAGACATCCTAAACTCCCTGTAAAGAAAATAACCTTAATAAAATAGCCAAGCCATTTCTCGCAACAATTTCTCATTAATTCTTTTGATCATTTTAGGCAACATGAAAAACTTCCAGAAAGTGTTTAAGGCTATGAACTAATGACTGGAAGGTTGTGAGTTTGAATCCCAAATTGATTTCGGTTAAGTGATGAAGCCTTGGTTCCTCTAATGGTTCCTGCAAATTAATTATCTTAAACGTCTGTATGAAAGTAATCAAGACCTAAAACAAGTTTCAATGAGAAGATGCAGACACTGTTATTGGCACCGTTTAAGATGTGGCTGGTTCTTCTCAGGAAGGGAAAACAAGGTAAGAGCGTTGTTGGCAGATCACAATCTGTGAGTTTGCGCAGTAAATCATGATGACATCCTGGGTACCAGTTAAAGACTCTACAAGATGTACGCAGTATATTCATGCTGTCTATGTTTTTCGGTCGGTTTTGCTCATGAATTTTTACTTCTGCCTGCCCATTTGTTTCTTTATTCGTTATTTATTTATTCACTGTTCCCTGATGACTTTCCGTGTGTGCTATTTGGGTGTGTGTGTGTCGGGGAGCTATCAGTACTGAGACTAACAACTGGTACAGTGCTCATTAGCCATGTCCTGACAGGGACGCTCCTGCCTTTCACATCAAGTTGAAAAAATAATTAACACACGATTAATCAAACTGGTTTAATTGTTAGAGAGGCAATTTAGTTCAACGAAGCACCTGTTCGAGAGAGGACCCGATAACCTGCGCTTTATCTTTCATGTAAAGATGATTTTACCAGTCTTCTCCTCTGACTTATTTACTGGGTGTTGGCTCAGTGCGCTCAGTGAGACACTGTGGGATGCCTTAAATAATACATGTGCATGTGTGTGTATGTGATGAGCTGGCCTTAGTGTTTGTCTGCCCATGCATGCTTAGTGTGCAGGTTTCCCCGGGGTAAACCCAGCACAGATGTATCCTGTTGTCAAAATATGTGTCAGCCTGAATCAGCAGGTTCTTACTTGATTATATAAATTGTCCTACTTGTGTATTTGGAGAAATTGTTGCTTAATCCCGAGACAATTAGTTAAAAAACTGTGTATTTTAATACACTGTATACCTTAATATACTGTATATTTAAAAAACACACACACACACACAAAAAGGACCACAATCGAGGCTCCTATATTTGTCGGACACAGCGGCACAAACAGTCTGACCGGTGAACGGATGACAAGACTAAAGAAGAGATATGATTCACTTCGAGCACTAGTGTTTTATCTTCTTTGATAAAAAAAAAGGGCAGTTTGTCTGGTGTCTAGGACAGAAGGGATTTCTGGGTGATACATGCTGTTCCACTGTAACTGGGCCCAGAAGCATGCAATCAATAATACAATCATGCTCCTAGAGCATACACACACACACACACACACACATTCAAACACATATAGTATATCAGATGTGTTTGATGGTATGGAAGAAAATAACTTTTTCTCTTGTCTAAATGTAGCTTTCAGAACATGGAAGGGTTAGGCCTACTTTACTAGACACACACACACACACACACACCATTCCTATAAAAAAAAGCTCTGCCATACATATTTAAAGGGTTGTTATTGTCTCACGGTTTCACACATTCACACGCTAACCTCTCTGTTGAGTCTATTATCCACCTGCTCATAAGCTGTTAGCGGTTAGCACTGTGGCCTCGCACCTCCAGGGTCCAGGTTCGATCCCCACCTCAGAGTTGGTCAGCACGGAGAATCCTCATACAGTCTAAAGACATGCAGATTAGGGTAACTGACATTCCCAAATTGTCTGTAGTTGACCAGAAGGTCCTACCACGGTCATAACACGAGAATTATACGTTGGTCTCCACGGTCTCTAGATGGACTAGATGGATGGATGGGAGCAGAGCAGTCATGCTAATTTTTGTCGTACTATTTCTCATGAAATACTTAATATTACATCAAGTCTACAAATCGGGAAAGGCTATAAAGGTTTAATAACACTTTTTCCGATAAGCAGACTGCTTCTACCAACCAGTTCACTAGCATATTAGCTGTCACATGCACACACACACCTACTTTCTCTCCGGTTGATTGATTGTGAGCTAAAGAAATCACTGAGGTTTATATTCAGTATCAGAACGCAGGTTTTCAAAACATGTTTGAGCTACAGAGCGCTGTGTGACATTTACAGCACAACTAGCTACCAGCAGTATGTGAAATACCATGCCCTGTGTTTTGGACACTATTCCTCTTGAGACTGACACATCAGGGTTGTCAAGGTTGGCTTAGTTACACACATACAGTACAGGCAATGTAACTAGGACTGAACATGTCATGTGTCTGTGAGTCATTTCCACACACTGCCATTCTAACCTTCACGAAACCAGCCCCATCAGATGTGTGTGTAGAATAAATGGCAAACTTAATAATTGTCTTAGCTAGAGTTTCTTTTTTACTATTTGTACTTTCCTGCACCTTTTTAAAATATTTGGCACTATAGATATACTGTAAATATTAAAAGCCACCATCATCTCTGCTTACAGGTGCGCTTTGAGAAACCGGGTCGCTGTCAAAGAAGTTAACAACCGTGTTAAAGCAGAAACAATAAACCTTTCCCATGACTCAGCAGAATTACCTACATCAAGGCCTCTAGAGTAACCGGAAAAGCCTCTCCCAGCCTGTTCATGGCTCCTGCTCACAGGAAGCTGGATCCCATTTCTTCACATCCCATCAAAGGTCACGACTTACGCCAACACTGCGTTAAGCTGCACGTAAACACCATAAGCATCTTTCTGCAACAGTTCACGAGTGGGCAGAACAGCTTATTTATTAGGTACAGAAATCAGCAGTCACCTCCCAATACGATATTATAATTACCTAGGAGACGATTCAATTAAAATTGCGATTCTACAGTATAAGTATCGCGATTTTAGAAATATTCTGATTTCAATATTACATTTTCACCCGATTTTGTTACAGTTTTAAACAATACATGATTAATTAAATGTAGTCCGTTTCCTGAGTGCAGCATTTAAACAATGCAAAGTAATTTCAAATGCAAGAGTTTAACCGAGCAACTCGTATTGTATCTCCGTCCTCACCATAATTATTATTTCTAAATAAAATAATGAAGCAAATAAAAAAAAATTATCAAATGGGAGGAAGTTGTGAAAATAGTTTACCTGTAAGATGATAAAAAAAAAAAAAGAGAGATGTTTTACCTCCTCAAAGTCTGTAAACGCAACAGTGAGCACGCGGGTTAAACAGCTTCTAATGCACGCGATTTTCTAATTTGCGACTAATTTGTGCTCACAGTGGTTTGAGACTGGTGTAAGTGTGGGTAAAGAGTGGGTTCAAGGTTAATTCACTTACAGAGGTTGGAGAAAAAGGCAGATTAGAGGCTTTTCATGCACTCAATTTTTAATAATGTGAGGCCATAAATGCGTTGCTGTTGCACCGCCCAGAAGCTCATGCGCTCGGTACAAAATCGGTTTTATCTAAGACTGATCGGCTGATTACCGGTCATGGCCAATCAAATTGAAAACCAGCTAATTCTAGTCACTGCATTGTGATTTATAACTGAATCGATTTTGCCCCCCATATCTTCTTCTCTCTTTATGCCGTAGAAGCACTAAGTAACATTAAGTAATGCTCCAAAGGACAGTGAATAAATCATAGAGCTAATATTATCAAATAGGTACGCACACTTATCTGTTACCCAAGTTTATTAAAAGAAATGAAGAGACGGATCTTAATTAAGCATCTGAAAAGAAAGAATAACGAAGCTCCACTGTCTATAGATCTGATCAGGTGAAGGCATAACCCATCATTTTATCCATTCAGGCTAATATCAGCGATATGACTGGGAAGTCATTATTATACAGCCATAAAAATTGGAATCGTTATTTGGATTTGTCTTTGCATTATTTAAAAAAAAAATTCAATCTCCCAAATTCAAATGCAAACTGACATACAGTACAAAACATTAAAAGGAAAAAAACAGAAAGCCTATCCTACATTTAGCACAGTCCAGCTCTTTATTAATCGATAGTATAAAAATCATTTTAAAAAGAGCATTACTCCTGTTAAGCGCTGGCTCTCAGCCGTGCTTGTGGAGACCCCTGCCCTTTTTCTGCTCTCTCACACCAACTTCAAATCAGAAAAGGTTGGTAATTAATTGATTAGTTAAATCAGTTGTGCTGGGAGCTGATAAAACACTAAAATGTGCAGAATCACCGCGCTTAAATATCCTGGTCAGGGTTGAGGTGAGTCAGGAGCTTATCATAGGAACACTGTGCACGAGGCAGGGATACACTGGATGGCAGACACTAACCCTAACTCAGGATTTTTGATAACACCCTGTAACACCAGTATCATCGGCAGCCACAGAAGTGGTATATTTTTAAAATGATGGCAGATACTATCCCAAACTCAGGTTTTTCTATCCATTAAAAAAATCCCACGTCTTTTAAAAATATACCACTTTTGTCGGCTCTCGAGTGGCATTAAAGGAAAGTTTTTATCAACCGGAGATCGTGAGTGTGATTCCCAGCTGATGCTACAGCTATCTGTAGCCGGAACCCTAGAGAGCAGATTGGGAGAGAGCCATGCTCTCTTGGTGGGAAGGCATGGGTTACCCGCACATGAGATGTGGCAACTGGGTTTATTATCAGATTACTCATGAGTATATGACTATATTATCATTAATAAACCCACTAACCACATCAAATCACTAGCCAACCACAGGGATCTGTCAGCTCACAGAAGGGGTGGATAGCGCTTTGTGCGTTACACCGCTCTCCAGCTGCAGTGAGCGGCAGTTTGAAAGGATGTGTTCAGCTGGAATCAGGAAGAATGTGAGCCCTCTCTGGTTGGTAGTTGATGTGAGAGAGCGCAAATAGTGAGACAGATAGGAATTGGAGCGAAGAGGTAATGGTGGGTATTGTAGTTCTATTCTAGTTCAAGTCTGAGGATCTAGCTAACAAATAAGATTTGTGCACATGTTGTTTATGGATTCCAATCATTAGTTGTTGGTAAGTCATTTCCCTCCTAGTTGTTAAAAAGTCCTTTAGCCATTGAGTTGGATATTAAAAAACAGCCGTGTAATAAGTTCTGCCACTGAGAGCTACAGCTGGAGTCTATCATACTTTACCAAGCGCAGGGCAATCAGCGCTGGAGGCAAGTGAGATGTATGTGGAAGTGAGACATTCTGACACAAGTGGCCATGGCCACAAACATTTACATATGGGTTTGCCTACAAGACTTTAAAAACTCGATGCTCGTTGTTGCTTCAGTTGGTTTCATTTCTGATACTGCCACTTACTGTACCTACTGTACAGCCCATGAGAAGCTTTACAGACATACACCATAGGACAGATTATGTCCTCCACACAGACATGTCTACATTATTGTTGCCATTTGTATTTCAATCCTTTTTCCAAGTAAGTTTTGTTTATTTTACTGCGTCTGAGTTTCTCAATTATCATGCAAATATACCAGGATCTCCTGTACCCCTGCTCAGGGTAGGGGTGGCTCAGTGGACTGCTGATTAGGTGGTCCCTGGTTCCCTGACAGGCTGCTACTGTTGGACCCTTGAGCAAGGTCCTTCACCCCCAAGTGCTGAGATACACTCGGGCATCGAGCTGGCAACCCCACCCTGTAAGTAACTGCCACAGAAACAACAGATATATCTTCAGGGTGGGGTATCCATCGCCCGATGTGCCCGATTTTTTTTTTTTTTTTCAAAGTTCAATCCTTGGAAACACCTCAGGTCAGAGGAGAATGGCCACACTTTTATGTGACAGACAGTAACTCTTTACAACTATGGTGAGCAGAAAAGCATTGACTGGTGTTTTTCCAATCTTAAAGTGCTCAGTGTGTCCACTGTAGCGTCAGATTCCTGTTCTTGCCTGAGAGGAGTGGAACACAGTATGGTCTTCTGTTGGAATACCCCAAATGCCATAATTGCAGATTTGAAGTATTTCACTTGAATGGTTCAAATGAATCAGAATTGCTTCCACAAAACATCAAGATTTGGGATGTATGGCTGGTTTTATGCTTAACACAGTTGTAAAGAGTGATTACTTGAATTACATTGGACTCCCCATTACCTGAGACCAACCAGTCGGAGATGAACAGCAATTACAGTTACAGATTTTTTTTTACTAGTACTATAACAATTTCTCGAAGAATTTCCTCTAACTTGGAGGCAATTCCAATTTATTTGAACCATTCAAGGAAAATACTCCAAATGTCCAATTATGTCATTGGGTACACATGTGCGTCCAGAGTAACTTATATAGTAACTAGAGTAACTATGTTCATCTCTTTCATACAACTGTGCATACAACTTTAACCCAAGTCTGCAGTTGAGGGTTAAAGACTGGGCCAAAAAACTATCACTGACGACTTGGCAGACCTTCTGATATGAAGCCAAATGCTTTACCATGGGCTATCACTGACCAAATGGAAATGAAGATTTTAACCTTGTCTTTTGCATGGCTAAAATGTATATGAACTATAGCAGGATGGGTCATATACATGATGCAGACAGTTCAGGTGTACTGTAACTGCAATATATTGCATTGCTTTTTATAAAGAAACTGAAAACATTCATGCCTATTCGTTCCTTTAATTACTCAATTTTAAATATTAAAATATTATTTGTAAAGGAAGTAATAAAGAAGAAATAATAACAACAGTGAAGTAACACTATAAGGTAGTGAACCGAAATCTAAGAAAATAAGCCTTTTATGTCATTCTAATATACATCGATATCCCCTAAATGTCTTCTTGTGTCATATTTAACCTTAGACTTATTGAGTAAAGAACTAATTCTTTTACACAACTAAATGACCGCCCTGCAAATCTCTATAATTTTCAACTTAAATTGCAGGTGTGAGTTAATGTGTGAGTAGCTACATGCTGTACATGCTGGAAAATAATTTGGGAAAATGTTCGATTCTTGTTCTTGTAGATGTATACATGAGAGGACTATATAATGTGAAATGTTAATTTATTGACTGTATTTACTGTATTACAACATTGTTTTTGTACGGAATAAAAAGTTAAGCTTAGGGACTAAGGATACCATCAAGAACATTTTGTGAAACCCAGATTACCCCAAAGGAACATATGTATTTAAAACAATAGTATGCACACTAAATTGTCCCAATTTAAAATTCTCAACGGATTGAGGTTGATCAATTCTGTGTCACCACATGGCTTGATCTCCTACAAATTGTCTATTCATTAGGGAAATTAAATGTTACAATGTGCTTACTATACAAACATGATTTACTTTCTACAACTCTAGGAACCATTCCAAACTCACGCCAAACTGTCTATCAACCTATAGAATAAAAGTGACACCTCAGAATTTGCTATGAATTGTTGGGACATTTCAAGAAGAGCCACTATGACTTTTCACCCCCTCCCACAATTTATCCAGCCCTGCTACATAACCCTGGTCATAGACCATATAAACGGGAACCATTTTTAGAGCTTTTCCATTCAGTCAACTCTGCCTGTTTTGTACTCTTTGTGAACATTCAGTAGCGGCACTTCTCGACCAGTCAAGAGCACAGCTCTGTTGTTCTGTTTTTTTGTTATAACCATGTAACTGTCAAGAATCAGAATATTAATAATTAATCTTATACCTTATATAGATTTAATATCAGTTAGGACTCCCATGTCTCTAGGTTTTAGTGGCAACATATCTATAAGTAATGACTCGCTAATGGTGAGAGAAATCATAAATAGCACCTTTACAGCCTTGCATTCAGTAGTAACATTTTGTGCATGTGTGTGTTGCTTGGTATAGACATTTCTGATGTAAAGTGCATGGTCGAGTCTGCGTCACAGTGCTGGAAGACAGGACACGGATTGGCTCAATTAATAACAAAAAGCCAGTGACTAAGTGCAATAAGCAGCTTATACACCCAGCCAAATGAGTCAGGGATTTCACTACGACACTGAAACACCTCCGCATAACACCTTCCAAATGATTTTGGCTACAGAAGCATCGTTCAGAGATCTATACATAACAAACTGCTATTTAGACATAAACAAGTCGATCCCGCTGGACACACAGAGTTCTAGGAAACACTCTAAATGTGCTAAAAACAGAACATAATACACACACACACACATGCGCACAACACACAGAAGCTTTGCACAAACCTCTTTGTTGTATAAACCCTTATATGTGCTGCTGACTCAGTCCACCTGCAATTGGTCAGGCAAAGTGTGTCCATGGTGACAGCAATAGTGTCCTAACTTTTGCATAATTAAAAGAGACTCTGACTGTCATACTCAGTGGTCTAGTTGATGTTACAAGGAAGTGAGTGTAACTCTAGAACAAGGTATCATCCCTGCAACTGGTGTCATGAGGAGGGCACTATGCTTTTTAATAAGAAACAAATTTCACAGGCATAATGAGCTTGGCCTGTGACACATCCGGTAATTGTTTAACCCAGGTGTAACACAGCACCCAGTGACAACTATGTATATATAAACTGTTCAAAAAGTCAGAAACTGATTGAAGCACAGTTACATATACCTATTTTTGTGTTTATTGTTTATAAAATACACTCTATACATTCTATCAGCTACTATATCTTGTTTACTGCACATTTTGGTCAACATATTCTATATAGAAATAACGTTATAGTTAAATTACAAACAACCACAATGAAATCCTTTTCTTCGAATATCCCAGGTTGTTAGGAATTTACTAGAAAGCAAATGAGACAAAACATCACATACAGCCTGCATGCATGGAATTTGTGTGTTCTTCCCCACTTTTCGTGAGTTTCTCCACTTCTCCAACTCTGGTTTCCCCCACAGTCAAAGACATGCTCTGTTGGCTGACTGGTGTTCCCAAATTGCCCATAATGTATGATTGGGTGTGGGAATTTGTGTGTGCTTGTGCCCTGTGATGTTTCAGGACCCCATCTATGGTGTACCCCGGCTTGTGCCCTAAGCTCCCTGGCATAGGGTCCAGACTATGAAAAATTCTATTCAATTTAGTTTTACTTATATAGTGCTTTTAACAACAGTCATTATCGCAAAGCAGCTATACATGATCAAATACATAAATAAATAAATATGTGTGAGGAAATATGTATAAATCATAATGATTAGATTGTCCCTGATGAGCAAGACGAGGGCAACGATGGCGAGGAAAAACTCCTTGAGATGACAATAAGAAGAAACTTTGAGAGGAACCAGATCCAACAGGGAACAAATCCTCATTTGGGTTACACCAGATAACTGGGATTCATATAATGAATAAATGAATGAATGAGACAATTCCTGAAACAGGTCAGACTAGGACATGTTATCAAATGTGGGCAGTTTGTGTCACTAAAAGAAACATTAGACATTCTGATGTCGGCGTGTATGGTTAGATCAGAGACTACAAAGTGTTCTTTTTTTTTAGATAAAGCAGTGCCATTTTGCTTGTCCTATATGATATGATAACAAACTGATATATTGAAGAACATGTAAAAGAGCCAGATGATTCCTTTCCCCCTTTTTCCAGTCAACTTTCTCCAGATTTTACAGTAAGTCTGAAATTTAAAACCTTGCACTTTTCAACCTAGCATATCTGAAGGCTGTATTAAAGAATGCCAGGAGTCTATTAGGTCCATGCTGCAATGTCACTGCTTGACCTTGCTGCCTAAAAAATTTTTTTTTTTTTAAAAGGTAAGATGTCCATTTCTTCAGCTCTTCAAAACAAGACGCGTGGACACTTATAATTAATTGATGTTATATCATGACACGTTGCATGTGTCAGTAAGTGAGCACGTGAAACAAAATGACTGGAGGTGAATATTAGGTTTAAACAAGTCACTACACTGGAGTGTTCTTAGACAGGGATTAGATGGGGGACAGATGGACAGGTATCAGGATGCAGGTCACCCATTAATGTCCTCATCATATGTTACCCGGTGCAGAACAAACTCCTGATCACTCGTGTGTATAAATCCATAGTATGGATTTATTAAATGTTTATTATGACCATGGTGTCTTTTTTAGGAAGGTTATACCAAAGACGTCCCAAATGTCATTAAGACGCGTCTTTACTTCTAATGATTTGATCAGGATTCACAATGCAGTGCATGTAGAGCAATGACAAAGACTGGATCCGGTTCATAAAATAAAGGAATGCTTGCGAAAAAAAGAAAGAAACGGATACATGTGAACCATGTTAAACATGTCCAAAGAGCTGCCTACTAACCGTTAGCTGGAAGGTCCATCTCCTTGGCGCATGAACCCGATGCGGCCAGTTCCGGATGCTGTAATCAGGCACTCGGTCTATTTCTCCGTCAGCAGATCGCAGTGTTTCTCTGATGATGGTGCATGGTTATTGTGCTAAGACTCAAATTATTTTTAGGCATAAATACTCTACCCAAAGTGAAAGCACAGGAAACTGCTGTAAACGGTTGAATTTGAACGCACCAGAGACAGATGCTCGAGCACGCTCCTCCCTGCAGTAAAGATGACTTCAGAGCCCGAGCAAAACTAAGAGCTGGACTGGACCGCTCTTTTTTTCTCTTCCCACCCGTATTCTGACGAGCCCCGCCTCCTGCACTGGGATTGGCTTGGATTTCAATTTAGAGCTACACCTACGGACACTCGTTTGGTACTGGCCAATCCGGGCGCATCTAGAATCGCGCTGACCAATCCACGCATAGAAGGCGGGGTTTAGAGGAACACAGGCTGGAGTGCACAGCTGGTTCTGCGCAAAAGCCGGAGCGGCTCACAGTTACATGATAAATGATAACGCATGAGCAAAACAAAATGCTTACACCGATCAGCCATAATATTATGACCAGCTAATACTGAGAAGGTCCCCCTTTTGCCACCATAACAGTGATGCATTTTGTGTCCTGACACATTTCTTCACATCATCTTGCGTTAACCTTTTCATCAATTAGGTCTACACTAGCGCTTCTATCGTATCGGACTACACGAGCCAGCCTTCACTCCCCATGTGCATCATCGCTCTTTTAGCCACCCATGACCCTGTCGCTGGTTCACTGGATTCCTTTCCTTGGATTATTTTTGGTAAGGAAATGACCACTGCAGACCAGGGACATCCCACAAGAGCTGACAACATATATAAAAACTAGGCTTTACACTGAAAATATGTGAATCATGACTGCTTTCGAACATTTAAGATAATATATTTATTAAACCCCAGTAAATCCACACTCAGGTCCATTCTCAGTTACAGACCTTCATCGGGTTTGCTCTGGATCACATTAGACATGCACCATCATATTTACTATAATAATAATGAGGTGATTAACTACAGACTCTTCTACAAAAACACAGTATACTGATGGTCGTGAAAATATCAGGTTACATTAGATGAATGAAGACTCATCACAGCTAATTTAGGTGGTGTCAGTTGGCATATTAATGGCTCTACCTCATTACAGCTGCACAAACACCGCATCTATCACACAGCACAGGACAGCTTTAATTGCGCTCACTGTACAACAGCTGCCACCTGGTGGAGTGCAACAGGTCCTGCTGTGTGTTCACGATAAGACATATACAGCCATGGCTCTAGCTGTTCTCCCTTCGCACAAACGAGCGTTAATCTGAGCCGTGCTGTACGACTAACATAGACAGGATGGAAACCACAAGATTTATTATGATACTTGTATCTTGTAAATCACTCAGTTTATATTGACTCATTCTATATAACTGATATGAATGGCCTTGCTCAGTGGCCAAAGTGTCCGACTACTGACTGGAAGGTTCCAGGTTCAAAGCCCAGCACTGAGAGTTGCCACTGTTGGTTCCTTGACCAAGGACCTAAACTACTCAAATTTATGACATACAAATGGATGTTGCTCTAGATAAAAGCATGTACCAAATGCTGTAAATGTAGATTATGGGCAGACTGCACAACTTAAAAGATTTCCTTAAAAAAAAAACTGAACTTGTGTGTCTCAGTGACTTAGGTCAGGGTCCAGGGTTTGTGTCCCATCTTGGGACTGTGTGCATTATGTTTGCATGTTCTCCCTGTTCTTGGTAGGCTTCCTCCTAGTTGAAAGACCTGCAGATTAGGCTAATTTCCCAAATTGCCCATAACATGTACTGTAAATGAGCGTGTGAGTGTGTTAGTGTGCCCAGCGATGGATTGGCACCCTGTCTAGGGTGTACCCTGCCTCATGCCCGAAGTCTTCTGGGATAGGCTCCAGGCCTCCCTGTAACCCTGTATACAGGATAATACACGATGAGTGAGTGATAAGAAATTAGTAACTCGGGCCATATAAATACAGTAAAAAACTTGCATGCATAATTTTTACTTCTTTAATATGAACTTACTATACATAATTTTGCCTACTCTTTGCTTGCAATATGCACAACTTTGCACTGTTGGGGATAATCTTAATCAAAGCTATACAATTACTAATGCTTATTTCAACCATTAGGGAAAAAAAAAAACAATGACAAAGCAATTCAGATGGATTTTTATTAGCAATAAGACCATTTACATGAAACAAAAAACCTGCACACAGTAAATAATTGTCTGGTGTCTGTGTGTGTTCCGTCAACTTAAACTTTGTGTTCAGAGTCTTCAGGCATTTACACCAGTTAGAGGTGTATTTCACAAATCATATATGTGAAAAAAGAACACATGACTGAAGGAGACATTGCGATCATCTTCATAGTAAAACATCACAATCAGCATCACAATATATTTACAGTAGTCACTGTCTGTAGCTATGAGGTCGTGTCATCGTAAAAATCCGTCCAGTCATGTCGAGGTCATGCGTCATGTCACTTAAACTCTGTAGGAACAAAGACAGCACAACCAGTTATACAAGAACACCTGCTGTGAGATCTGCCTCCTCTCTCTGTGCGCGCATGCGTGTGCACGCGCACGCATTTGTGTTTGGCAGGCTTCAATCATCAAGCCGAATTGTGTCTAAAGGGTCTGCAAAGGTTTGAGGACGTCACTATGACAATAGTCCTTGTTTTTTTTTCTGTGTTTGAAATGTGAAGAAAAATAGATTCCAGGGATGCGAAACAAAGCACAAAATAGAAGAAGAAAGGGGTAAACGTCATGAAGAAACTGGTAAACTGTAAGACTATGGAATCACCAGCATGATAACCCTTGTTTGTTTGTTTTTTAAGTACAACATGTAACCCAATTTCATCTTATATTCGTCTAATAACTGAAGTGAAGTGAACAAATAAGTGAAGATAAATATGATTAGCATAAAAATTGAAAGACTGCTTCTCTGACTTGCAAAATATTAAGAAGGTTTCTTTAAGCCTGGTCTTGAGTGGCATGAAGGCATCAGTGAGAGAGAATGTTACTTGATTACAAGCACACACATTTTAAGACGAGGGACCAGAGTCAAAAATAAAAATCAGTTTGTCAAAAAAGTCAAGACAAGCCATGATAAATAAGCTAGACAATGATTAAAATTGTCTATTTTTTTTATTGTAAACAGCTAAGATGACATTGATAGTAACTCGATATTAATAAACACCTTGATGAGGACCCGCAGTTAGTCAAATAATGGGATGGGACTAAAGATAATGCCTTACCAGGAGGTGTGACCTACCTTAGCCAGTTTAGGAGCCAAATCAGTAAGTTCTCTGCCTCTTGTGAGACTCCTCTTTCGGTGGATCAGCGAGCATGACCTTCATTTTCACGCCGTTTACCACTTTGCCATGAAGTGTTGCCATGGCGTCATTTGCATGCTTTCGGTCAGCATACTTAATGTAGCCGACGTTCCGGCCTGGCACCAGGTAGACCTCCACTAAAGAGCCAAAACGACTGCAGCAAGAAGAAAAATATATATAGATAAATAAAACTATGTTCATTCGCATTTATTAAAAAAAAACACAGAAGAAAAAGCTTTTTGAAAGCACCCAGCAAGGTGGAGAATTTAAAAAAAAACAGCCTTTCCCTGCACATAGCCATCTCACATGCTCCAAGTGTGCAAAGACTCAGTTTATCATGGTTGCTAAATTTCTTATCCGTCAATGTCTTGCAATTTAATTTTACTCTGTCTTGTTATTACACCATCATGCAGAAGCTCCAGAACATGACACGCTCTACACTGCTCCTGAATCTATTGTTCGAACAGAACAAATTATACTGTTTATGGAGATTCCTGATAAGATCCGACTGAGACAATTATATATAAATCTTATGCTTAAGAGTCGACGAGAAACCATCACAGTTTTATTACTCACATACGCATTTTCAAACCATCCTTGCATTTTTATATATTAATATAAATATATTCAAGCAATGCTGTTTGTGTGGACCTATTTTTTTTTAAACTGAGGAGAAATTTTTCAATATTTGCTTGTGTCTGTGCTGATGGGGTCAGAACATCTGCTGTATCAATTATCACCTTAAAAAAAAAAAAAACACAGCCTTTGCACTTACCAAAACACATCTTCCAGTATGTCTACTGGCAGTGGTGAGGGGTTAAAGATAACAAAAAGCCTTTCCTTGACCACACTGTCAGAAGAAGCCAGCTTCTTATGAGAGGGGAGAACCACGTCTGTCTGAACACGAGGCTTCTGGGGCATTGATGATGCTGCGTAACCCTGCAGACAAATTTCATTCAGCTAGTTAGAGGAGATGATAAAATAAGGCTATTGAAAAAAAAAAGAAAAAAAAAAAGTTATTTAACCCTAATCTGGAACTGCTAATATTGGTGAAAACTGGCTTATTTTTATTTCACAGGGAAAGTACTATTACTTGAAAATCACCAAGAGTCAAATCTCAAGTCTGTAGGTCCTGACTAGGCTTCTGAACTTTAATTAATCGACGCTTTGGTATTTAAAGAGTGCTGCTTACTGCAGTGGTCTTCATTAGCTGTGCTCCAGCAGGGCCGTTCCACACCATAGACATCATCTGGGCTGCAACCAACTGCATGGCCATCTTCCCCACTGGGCTGTGAGAGAAGGAAATCCGCAATATTAAAGTGTGCACGTTTATTGAACATGAGAGGTCCATATGAGGTATATTAAGATAAATAATAAAATCTCATAAAATAAAAATTTCTACCTGGTCCTGTCCTCTCCGTCATCAATAAAAGTCACAGAAAGTCTGTTTCCGGGTGGATACTCAAAGCCATTCAGTTTATCTTTAGCATACACAGCTGAACCCAGATTACTGTAACGAATCATAGCCTGGCCTGTGGACAACAAATATTATTAAGATTTCAGAAGAAAATGTTTCAAAATAATGTAGAGAGACAATGTAGAGAACTACTGCCAACTCCAGCAATTACTGCCAACTCCATGCTAACAAACAATTTACCATAGCCTCTTCTCAGCTACAGTACCAGCCATACACACTTGGAGCTCAATAGACAGGACATCCAAGTCTTTAGAACCAGGTTTATGCATACTAAATGCAGGACTGCCAATAACTGATGAGGCATATTAATTTGTTTTTAATAAAGACAAAAAAGGCCTATAATTAATTTGATTTCTGTCATTTCAGTATAACATTAAACTATAAAACCATATTGATATTGTTTACTCCTCTTTCAAAGCATGCCAATAATTCTAAAGCTTACTATAAATAAATACAACTTAAATAAACAACTATATTATGAGAAGGGATCAACTACATCAGCAGGCAGCAATTTTACATTTCATAATGATTGCAATTACATTATAGTATACACATGCACAAATATTTTATCTGAGAATGCAGCATCAACTTTACAGAGAAACAGAACTGTCTACCTGGCACTGAATAATTCATTCAAGTGTTACAGTAAGGAACGTCTAATACTACCTTTACTGAACCCATATTGGTCTCTCTGCATTTCACAGTACTCCATTCCTGGGATCAGATCAAACAGGCTATAAATCTGCTCCTGAGCAATGGGTGCACGCGATGACACCATCAGGCACCTAGTTATCAAGTCAGAGCTCCATCCTTCTCCAGCAGGGTAACTACCAGACTCTGCACCTGCAAAACAACACACACACACACACACTTAAGTACTGAATTTATATGCAGCTGAATTTTAAGCTTTGCTACTAGGTTTACTATGAAATATGAGGCTATGTTCACATGACAAGCCACATTGATCAATTACATTTTTTTTTTTTTTAGACGGACGTGACATGTGCGTGTCATGATGGCCCACATTCATAATTACAAGGGACTTTTATCTAACTTAAATATGTCTGTCTTCTGAAATGGCATGCATGCGCACATCGATATGTCTCTGCTTACATGACCATCATGGGTTTGTGTGACCACTCATTGATTTTTAACATTGGATTTGATATGATGTAAGCAAAAATATTATTGGGGTTTTGCTCTGGAGGATGGTAAGCAGTTAGTCGACTGTATTTGCTGCAGTTCAGATGAAGGAAGAAAGCTGCCCCACTTTAGCTGTTGGAGCAGCTATTGCTAGCATTGCTAAAAAAAATCCCCACACGGTGGGCGATGACTGACGTCAGTGAACTCCCCAAACATGTGCAGAATAAAAAAAAAATTTAATTAATAAAATAGGAATTAAGTCACTTCAGGCTGGTAGTGTAATGGTAGCCTAAATAGCAGCACTCTTAGATGTGCTGATCGGTGTTTTACAGAAGTTTTAGAGGACAGACATCACACTACAACACCAGTGTAGACATTTTTAAAATGTCCATAAAATAAATGTTTTTTTCTTTTTTTTTAAGAATATAATTTCTATGGCATCACTAATATCGTATTTGTTTTAAATCATTCTAAAGAACGCAACCTGTCTTGTGTCTTAAGTAATGTCTGCAAGAAGAGGAAATAAGTTTAAACCACACCATAACAAAAGATTAATTAAAAAGAAGGACACATTAGTCTTACCTATCCTTTAAACTTTAAATTTGTACCTCCTGACAAAGAATAACTAAAAACTCTAAAGTTTACCACATACCAAACGAGTAAGCACTTAAGCCCGGCTCATTTCCTGCGTGATCTGATCTTTGGTTGCCGAAATATTCATTGTCCGATGCTGTGTTTTTCGTCCTCGGTTCAGCAAGAATGGCTCTAAACGCTGAACAGACAGAAAAAGATGGTAAAATAGATGCAAATATCTTATACATGCTCTTGTTTCACCACAGTAAGGTGTTCACACTAACCTGCAAAGAAGGAGCAGAATCATGCCACTTACTTTTGTCACAGTTCTCTATAGCCTTGGCAGCCTGAGAGGGTTTGTGATATCTGACGTAGCCCAAACCCTTACTCTCCCCTGTAGATTTATTTTTTATGACAATGGCATATTCTATATCTCCGTAGATCTGTCAATAAGAAAATAATGAGAGGAGAAAGGAAAGAAGGAAAATGAAAAAAAAAAGTTGTCTCAATATACTGGAACAATTAGTACTGAATCTTTAATTATCACATGTTAACTAGATTTAGCTAGTTATCCCAGGAGACTTGGGGCATGAGGTGCCGTTCCATCGCAAGGCGCACATACACTTACATGCTCATTCACACACTAGGGCAATTTTGGAAATGCTAACTAACCTAATCAGCATGTCTTTGGACTGTGGGACGAAACCAGAGAACCCGGAGGAAATCCACCAAAGCACAGGGAGAACATGCAAACTCCACGCAAACAAACCCAAAGTGTGAATTGAACCCAAAACTTTGCTGTTTTAATAAGATGTAATGTAAAAAACTAATGTTCTTATACTGTACAAACAAAAAAGAAAATTTTGGTCAACAGATACATTGTGAATTGCATTTGTTTAACCAGTAAAAGCAATCTTTATGCAATATGAATGCAAAAATAATCTTGCAAACTGTGCTGGAAATGTAATAAAATTTCAAATTAAAACAAGAGGGTTTGGTTAGCACTGTCGCCTTGCGCCTCTAGGGTTTGGGTTTGATTCTCGCCTTGGGTCTGTGTGCATGGAGTTTGCTTGTTCTCCTTGTGCTTCGTGCGTTTCCTCCGGGTGCTCCAGTTTCCTCCTGCAGTACAAAAACATGCAGATTAACTGGCGTTCCCAAATTGTCTGAACTGTGTGAATGAGTGTGCGTGTAAGTGTGTGTAGCCTGAGCTGGACTTTCACCCTAACCTCGTGCCCTAAGTCTACTGGAAACGCGGTACAGATTATAAGAGTGAGAGTAATAAACGTCATCATGAGACTAGTGCTGTACTTTGAAAGTCTCTTTCAGGTCATCTTCAGTAAATGTTTTGGGAATCATGACGAAGATTCGGGTCAGTTCCTCATCCTCTACGTCTCTGTGACTGCCAGAAGATCTGGACTGAGCGATGAACACCTGTGCAAGAAAAGAGACCAGAGATGTTGATGAGAACAAGTGTGTGTGTGTGTGTGTGTATAGGTGTGTGTGCGGGAGTTGCAACTATTGGTGCATCTTTCAAATGCACCAGTAGTTCCAAGTAATACACATGCAATTACAATCTTCACGGGTCTGCACAGTAGAATATGGAAAATAAAATGCACCGACATGAAGGACATGAGAATAATGAACAGACACCTTGATGGGTTTGGTTCCTTCAGCCAGGCATTTGCCGTGCATCTCCTCCATAGCGGTGCACGCCTGCGACGATTTGGCAAATTTCACAAAAGACACTCCTTTTGACTCTTTCGTCTGCTTGTCTTTTACCACCCAAATGTCTTGGAGTTCACCGAAGGGGGAAAATCGCTCCCGAATAATGTCCTCAGTGATGGATTTACTAGTGACCAGAAACAGGCGGCTGTTCGGGGGATCATCGAGATAAGACGACGGCCTGTTGTAGTCCTCCATTTCCCTGGTTCACTGTGTAGCCGCGATGCTATAGCTGGCTAACACTAAACGCAAAGTGTCTGGAACGTTTATGCGGCAAAATGTAAATAATACACCTAAAACAGCAGGCAAATACCTACTTGATCAAATTATCTTACGCCGGATTTACTCGTGAAATGCAAAAACGACAAGAAGAAGCTCGATATGCCGTCTGCAGTGTCTCCGAACACGGTTTCTGTCGCCAAATCTCACTTTTCAAAATAAAAGTCTTTCTGCTTAACGCCGCAATACTAGGCCTACGTTGGAACAGTTGTGCTTTAAAATAAATAAATAAATAAATAAAATTAAATAAACGAAGCTTACAGGCAACTGACATCATATAAACGTAGAACTGCAATTACTAGTAATGACATCACTGACGTATTCTGCAGAACATCTCGGTCACCTGTAGAAACTGTACGTAGTAGCATAGCCTGCGTACGACGGGTTTTTTTTTAGTCCTTATATGCGATTGTTCACATATTAGGTACATCAAGTAGTCCACTACATATCCTGAGTACTAAAAGAGTTACTAGTCATTTTAGGAACAGGAACATATGTACTACAGTAATCATAAGGCAGCAGCACAGTGCAGTTACAGTCAAAATATTATATTTAATATTTACATCAAAAAGAAGAAAAGGTGTAATCTGACTTTGTTTTATCATGTGCAACACTAAAAATAATTTTTGTGATTATTGATTAGTTTTTTTGTTTATGGAGATAATATTACTAGCCTATGCTTCCTTCATCTTCTTTCAAATATTGCCTAGATAATAAATATATTGTCACTACAGTGCAAAAAAATAAATCATGCTTTTGTCACCTCTAGGTTGGACTACTGTAATGCCTTACTGTATGGATGGTTTACTAGGTTCATAAACAAACTCCAGGTAGTTCAGATTGCAGCAGCCAGAGTCCTCAACCAGAACATATGAGCACATCGTCACACATTTTAACCACACTGAATGGCTCCCAGTGAAATTTTGCATTGATTTAAGAAATACTACTGTTGGTGCAACCTATAAAGCCTTGAATGGTTTCGCGCTACGGTATCTGATTAAACTGTTAGTTTTTTAGAATCACCACAGTTACAAAGCTCCACAGCAATGGAAAAGCTTTCCAATTAATGGTTGGAAGTCAGACACACTCTCAGTGTTTAAGATTAGGCTCAAAATCAATTTATTTAGCAAACCTTTTGTGAATAGATTTATTTTAGGTAAAGGTGCAGATCTTGGGGTACTCATGGACATAGGGTTTTATGGTGAATTGGTAGTTTAGACTGAAATTTCCACAAAAAAAATTTGTACCTCAGTCTCCATCAATTGGACTTTATATTAACTTGAATGCCTTTCACATCAAAATAAACTTTCAGTCTAACAGCACACAGATATAGCACAGATTGCACGATTTATGGTCATACTATCTGATATCACCCAAATGAGAATGGGTTTCCTGTTGAGTCTGGTTCTTCTCAAGGTTTCTTCCTATTGTCATCTCAGAGGGTTTTCCCTTGCATCGACATGGCTTGCTCATTACCCATTAACAGTTTTTTGAACTGCTTGTCACTGATGACATATCTGATTTGTAGACCCATGAAAATGTTGTTGTTCTTTCAGCTGCTCCTGACATGGGGTCACCATAGGAGACCATCTGGTCGGCAAATACAAGCTTGGCACAGGTTTTACGCCAGATGCCATTCTTGACGCAACCCTCCCATTTTATCCGGGCTTGGGACCAGCACTGCATCCAGTGGTTGGGGTTTGGGCACTGGCTGGGAATCGAACCCAGGCCTTCCACATGGCAGATAAAATACCTACTACTTGAGCCACCAGTGCCATCTGCAGACTAATTAATATATTTTCCTTAATCTTAGTATCAGTTTTTTTTGGAAGCACTATATTAAATAATGAAGACCTTCACATTTCTTGTTCACTGCTTTCATTACATTTTACAAACAATATATTTTTTTATGCAATGCGACTCTTTTATATGATGGTTCCATATACATATTTAACAACAGCACTTGGTATATCTAAATTGCAGAGGAATTGCATTCCATGCAGCAGAGCCACTACTTTTAGAGCTCCACAGATATTCCAATTGTACTTTGTGTGCTGAATGTTCTTCAACAACAATTCCATGTTTTTTATGTTTCTTTCATTTGTGTGCAGCATAGCAACAATTGTTGGAAGGTGAACATTGCCTTTCTCTAACAAAACAGACTTGAGATAAAATATGTAAGCTCTTCAGTCAAGCATCATCTGGAAGGCACCAAAACTGGGAATTTTTAAATTGAACATTGTCAATCACCAGAACTGAAACCGAACTGAGCATGCAATTCACCTAATGATGGGGAGACTGAAGGAAGACATCCCCTGTATAAATAAAAAATAGAGAAACAAACAAACATTTAAACAAATTTGTAGTCATCAGTACAGACTGGAAAGGCATTACAACTAACAAATTAAGAACAGTTAACAGTTTGGTGGGTCACCAAAGAACAATCAACAACAATTTACTTTAAACTTTACACAATTTACTATTTATTGCACTTATTTGTTTATTTAGAAATTGATTGGTCTGTCAGAAAAAAGTTCCACATTGCAATTTTTTAACCACATCTACATGTAAATGTGGATGAAAAGCTAAAATTATGCTCTGACCATAGTTAAAAACAAAAAAGTAACCTTGCCATAAGAGATTTGCTGAAATGTAGTCTTTGGGTCAATGCCACTTTTGGCTCCAAGCCTTCTGAAAAATGTCTTTATCAGCTTTGGACATCTGGATCATTATCTTTGCCAATTCTTCCAGACAAAATTGCTCCAACTCATTTAAATTGGATGTAGACAGATGGTGATCACCAATTTCCAAACCTTACCATAGATGCCTTTGCTGCAATCTGATATAGACATTCAGTCGTTATATATAATAGGCTATACATCCACCTATTTGTTCCGCTGTATCCTACCGCTAAACTGCAATATCTACCACGAACACCGGAGGCCGCAATTTCTCGAAACTCCGGTTTAACCATTTGTTTAAAGTTTAACAAATATTTATGTTTAATAAAAGGGGCACGTTATAATTTACAATAAGGCAGTGACCTACAAGTTCTTACAAACTACCAATCTCATTTCCAAAAGCCTAACGTGCTATGTAATGGATTTTTTCTTGTTTTTTTTTTTTTACAATCATGCATTGTATTAGAATAATTTAAAATACAAACCGGATTCCAAAAAAGTTGGGACACTAAACAAATTGTGAATAAAAACTGAATGCAATGATGTGGAG
>JAQQZT010000036.1:19175151-19187673 GCA_030068275.1 Clarias platycephalus | reverse complement strand
CTCCACATCATTGCATTCAGTTTTTATTCACAATTTGTTTAGTGTCCCAACTTTTTTGGAATCCGGTTTGTATATTACAATAGATTTTAGTGTTATTGTGCAAAGTAGCTGTACAGATGAAATGCAGTTAGTCGTCTATCTGACGAGAGGTACATAATGCCATATTTGTTAATAAATAAAAATGAAAATATTTTAAAAATGGGCTTCATATGTACACTGATCAGCCATAACATTATAACCACCTCCCTAATGTTGTGTAGACCACCCTTTTTCCACCAATACAGTAATGACCTATGTATTCTGACACATTTCTGTGCTAACCAGCATTACCCATTTCCTTATTTGAGCTCTCACTTTTGGTAGATCCTTCTCCAGCCTGAGCACATCCACAAGAGCAGCAGTTTTGGAGTTGCTCTGACCCAGTTGTCTAGCCATTACAATTTAGCCCTTTTCATGGTCACATCTCTTTACAATGTCGGCTGCAAGTGGGTGGGATATATTGGGCAGCAAGTAAACCCTTTTCCCTCAAGTTGATGTGTTGGAAACAGAATAAACGGGCAAATGTAAGGATTTTTATTACTTTGACAAGGGCCAAACTGCGATGGCTAGAGGACAGTGTCAGAGCAATTTCAAAACTACAGCTCTTGTGGGATGTTCCTGGTCAGGATCTACCAAAAGCAACCCAAGGAAGAAAAAACTGTGAACTGGCGGTGGGGTCATGGGTGGCCATGGCTCACTAATGCACATGTGGAGTGAAGGCTGGCTCCTGCAGTCCGATACAATAGAAGCTCTAGTGTAGATCAACATGATGAAAAGGTTAATGCTTGTTGTGATAGAAATGTGTCAGAACACACCGTGCATCCCTGTTTTGGGGGCATAAGTGCGAACCTACTCAATAATACACAGGTGGACATAATGTTATGGCTGACCGGTGTATATGGTATGGATGCATGGCTCCAAATCCACAGTAAAAACGCAGGGATTTGAGAATACTGTGCTGTCTTTTCGTATCACGCTGCATTCAAAAGAAACCCTCCAAATGTCATGTTCCGAGCCTTCAGTTGGGCCTAAAACTGTAAAGAGACGTATCATTGTGATTAACATTGCTGAGAGCATTTCTGACATGATGAAATACGTGGATGTGACGTGGGTTGGACATAAAGGAGCGCATCACCTGACGTCACTGGCGGATCTACGCCACGCTGCTCTGCTCCCTGCTCTGCTCCTCCACTGCGCTGTTGCTGATGCGGCGCACCAATTCACAATGAGGCGGAAGCTCAAGTTATTTGAGAGAATGTTCTCTCCGGTGCGTCCACTCGCATACTACAGCATCGAGCAGGAACCTCGGCGTGTCCCACACAGTGTGGAGGAGATGTTGGGGAAGCGAGAAGTGAACGCGGACTTCGGAACAGGTCAGAATCAACTGGACCAAGACGGATGCTGAAGTTGCATGGATTTAGATTAATGGGCTTCCAGCAGAAACCGGACTCGAAGTCTTTTGCGTAGCCTGTTTCTGCATTCCTTATAATATCGAGGACTTCCTAAAATTGGCGAATTCTTAAATATAGTGATAAACATGGCAGTGTCTAGCATGGTGTTTTCTGATGTCGAAACTTTCCTGGATAACCACCCCGAATTGTTTGAGGACTATCTGAACAGAAAAGGGAAATACAGTATGGTAGAGAAATGGCTCAAAACACACCAAGCAAATAAAAATGCCGCCACGGAAGCGGAGAAATCCCATGTGTGTAAGGACAGCTGGGCGAGTAAGGGAGACGGGCTGCAGCGGCGAGCATCACAGAAGGAGCTGCGCAAAACTTTCGCCCGCTCCAAAGCCATCAATGCGAACCGGACGTACGACGAGCACGTGCACTCCCGGGCTCAGGAGCCGCTGAGCAGCATGCGGCGACGCGCGTTACTGAGGAAAGCCAGCTCGTTACCCCCGACTACAGCACACATCCTCTCCGCGCTGCTCGAGTCGCGCGTCAACATCCCGCAGTACCCGTCCACCGCCGTGGACTTCAAATATTACCTCAAAGAGCACAACGAACGCGAGTTCTTCCTGGAGCTGGTTAAAGACATCTCCAATGACCTGGATTTAACCAGCCTGAGCTACAAGATTTTGGTGTTTGTGTGCATCATGGTCGATGCCGACCGCTGCTCGCTCTTCCTGGTGGAGGGCACTGCGAATAAAAAGACCCTGGTGTCCAAATTTTTTGACGTTCACGCCGGGACTACTGTCCTGCCATCCCTCAGTAACTCAGATGAAGTCCAGGTTCCGTGGGGGAAAGGAATTATAGGTTATGTTGCTGAGCATGGAGAGACTGTTAATATCCCCGACGCGTATCAGGTGCGAATAAGTGACAGATGATGTTTTTTTTTTTTTTTTGCAAAATTAGCCCATTAGTTTGATATGAATGGTTATATTTTCACTCATGTAGTATAAGCAGAAGCTGATCATTAATTAACTACCTTCATGAGATCTGTAAAATAATGAGCAGGCTGAGGTTATCGATTGCTGAATTGATTAGCTTACCGAAAAATGCACTCTCTCCATTTCTCACTTTTATGATTTTCCCTGCACTTCGACTACAGTTAATTAGTCTGTCAGTCTTCACTGACGTTTACTAACAAGGGACTTTTTCAAACGTTTAAAATAAAATACATCTTATCAGAGTTGAGAGTAAAACAAGACAAAACATCTATTTTCTACGCAACAGGCAACAGATGGCCGTCAACACCAGCAGAAGTTAGGAAAGCCTTTACACGTAGGGGGTACAGATATTTAAGACAACTTTTCATTTCATTACAAAGCATTGTTTTTGACAAAATATCATATCAAAGTCATCTGTGCCTACAGTTATCAGTCAGACAGACAATGACACCTATTGCATAAAGGCCCTGAAAAGTAGCCTGCAGTTCAATGAGTATTCTATTTACATCCAATAATCCTTAACAAGAGAAACATTTTGATAGATTTAGTCGATTTAATTGAGTCAATTAATAGAATCTCTGTTGGTGGAAAATCTCAAAAGATTTGAGCACACAAAATGTAAAGCATTACAATAATGTGAAATAGATGAATTCAGTTTTACATAAAGAAAACATGCTTATAACCTGCTGTAAAGAAGCATGGTTTTGTCAAAACTGATTTTTTTTTTAATTTATAACATCTTGGGACGTTATGAAATACATTATAAATATCTGTAAAATATGTGTAACAAACTTTATTAATATTTTTTCTTTATGTAGACAGTATAGGCATTTAGTAAAATGTAGGGGTGTCAACAATAATCGATTCGGCGATGCATCGCGATGCGGGGCATGAACGATTCAGCATCGATGCGGCAAAGTGCCATAACCGATTATGTCACTATTTATTTTCTGGCGGAAAATAAAGTTGTGAAGTTTCAAATACTTCCGGTTCCGGGGGAATAACAGCAACAACGAGCAAGATGGCTGAGGCGGAGGGAGATGACCGTGATAGAAACTAGACAAGTCTTACGCATAGACACATAGCAGCCAATAAATCTGTTGTTTAATATCTGCTTGTATTGCCTCATGACTGATAAAAAATTTGCCTTGTGTGCAGTAGAATTTTGATGGATCACAATGCATCATAGAATCGAATTGAATCGAATCGTTACCTGGTGAATCAGAATCGAATCGTGAGGGCAGTGCCAATGCACACCCCTAGTAAAATGCAATATAGGCAATTATTTGTATTGATATACCGTATTATATTTGCCATGACAATTAATCTTAGAATAAAAATAGTCGGAAGAATATGTCATTTTTCCTTCCTTAATATATTTAGGATCAACTTCATATTTGATAAATAGATCAAAGGATACATGGAAATATAGATAGCTATAGCTTTTTATTAATCCCAAATGGAAATTATAATTATTATAATTTAAGTTATGGTAGTTTTGTCAAATCATTTCATAAGGGAGTGGTAACATAAATTGTAATTGTTTTAATTATTAGGGAATGAAAACAAATAAACAAACAAAAAAAATTAACAATCCATGTTACATTGTCTCACTGACATGTCCTAATACATGTCAAGGTGCCATTTCATTTAACCCTGGTGTTTGATGGATTCATAGTCATTACTGAATCTTTTTTTAATAATGTAATGAATAAATAAGATTAAATGTAATGTTTTGTCCCTCCATAGGACCATCGTTTCAGTGATGAGATTGATAAGCTGACAGGATATAAGACCAAGTCACTGCTGTGCATGCCCATCAGAAACAGTGATGGAGAGATCATAGGAGTGGCACAGGCCATCAACAAGAGTCCTAGCGGTGCACTATTCACCGAGGATGATGAGAAGGTAACATATTTTCAACTTTACTGTAATACTGCTGTGGAGAAGCAGCAGTAACCCACTAATATGATTACTTTTCCAAGTTTATTTAGGAATTATTTAGGATTCATGTAAATCTTTTTAAATTGAGCTAACACATAAAACGTGCTAAAACACATACTCAGGTTATAAAGCAAGGACACCTCCTCTAAGGGATCTTGCTATAGTTTATTATTATTATTATTATTTTTTTTTTTAAATATATATATATACAGTAGGTCAGCCCTCATTTGTGTTTTAATAAAATAAAAAAATAGGGCTTCAAGTCAAACCAGACTTTTGATTGTGCAGAATTACAGAACACAGTTACAAGAGTAAAAAACTGCCTTAAATTCTTTATATCTTGCCCTGCTACACTTATTCATCGTTTCACTAGTGCTTTGATACCAGTACGCCAGAGCCATTATCAGAATGCCTGCTTCAAGTCTGAAACGCTGGCCTTCCAGGAACCTTAATGGCCCAAACATGTGGAAATGGCTTGAAGAGTGGTCAGGACAGTATGGGGGATGTGGCAATAACTCCCAGTCAAGTTCCTGTATTGTGCAAGTGGTGTTGGTGAATGGTTGTGTGTACAGTTCCCACAGACAGTAGCTTCTCTTTCATAAATTGGCCACAAATCATCTGTCGATTTTCAGGTCAGGTGTTCCAATCGCTTAATGTTCAGGGGAACTAGTGGGGTCAGAAATCTAGACTGAATAACAGGACATAACAAATGTAACCAGACATAGCAAACACAGCAGCATTCCACACATACACAAGCATCTTACGTCTCTTCTAAAGAAAGCGTTCATGCATTTCTGGAGTATTGTATCTTTTTTCTTTTATCATTATCTATCTACTTAATTTTCTATTGTACATATTTCTGTGAGCCTTGTGTGTTTAAGGAGGATTGTTTGCCAAAATAAGGCAATGTCTGAAAATAGTGTTTATTGAACTTTGCAGTCACACTGATCATGTTTAGAATGTTAAAACATTATTAAAAAAAAAAAAAATTGTTGTAATAATTAAAGGTTTTTGTTGAGGTTGGAGCAGTAGTATAGTTGAAAGGTTTTTTTTTGCTGAAATTTGCAATGCTTTTGGATTGAATTCTGGCTCACTTCTGATATGGTCAGGTGTTTGGATTAAAGTATCTGCCATGTAATTAACTATAAATGAACTAATTATACAGTCTTCAATGTAGATTTAGTTCTTAATGTGTTTTGTTATAACAAAATACAGTATATATTTCAAGCCAGAGGTTTCTTATATCCACATTTGGAATCCATGAGCGGTTTTACATTTACACTAAATTTACATTTACATTTAGGCATTTGGCAGAAGCGCTTATCCAGAGCGACTTACAAAAAGTGCTTTGAAGTTTCCGTCATTAGATAGATACTTACACTGGGTTACTAGGTTACTAAGTGCCATCAGTCAAACACAGTTGGAAAGGGGAGTGGAGGGGCTAGTCCTCATAAAATCTAACACATAACTAAATGTTATCCTGTTACAGAAATTATGATACCCGATGAAAATATCAATTCAAATAGCTGCAAACAGATTTACTCATGTTGCTCCTCCCCATGTGTATCACCACCCCAAGCTCCAGGATGTAGTGAGAGGTCCCTGTACCTTCCATAGACCTTACAAAGACTTTCTAGGAAATTTGATCTGGAATGTTGAATTAGCTAGCTGTGCAGCTGGATCAAATATCTGCCCTTACAGCAGACAAGCAAATGTCATTCACTGCTAGATGTTGCAATCATCTAATTTCTTGTTGGGGTTGGGGCATTGGATTTGAAGCGAACCCTGTCCTTCTTCATGGCAGGCAAGAACCGCTGGGCCACATTCATAGAATATAGGTAATATAATATGGAAGAATACTGTTAATATAGCCAATTTATAATATATTTAGAATTTAATCTTGAAGTTAATATAGCCAGCATATCTTGAATTCGTTTTCTTTCAGAGCTGAGGAAGTCAGATTTTTTTTTACATTTCTTTTGCTTCTGTTGCTTGAGTATTTATCTTGGCAATATCTATCAGGTAGACAGGTACTGTAAGCCAAGGTAAAACAAAGCACTAAAAAAGAGCAATGATGCTTTCCAACTGATTCTGTTTCAACTGGTTTCTACAAACTGTTCTTTAACATTTGCTAAAGCATTCAGTTGGACTTGTTTTTTGTCAGTGGAACTGTCTACTTTATATTATCACATGTATGGTTTTGCAAGTTGCCTTCCAAGGACAAACACTTCAATTCAAAGTTTTAATCTACTCGAGTCATTATAATATTGTTCTTGAGTATGCAGTCATCTCTGATGCACATACAGTAGGATACCGGCATTATTTTCATGACTGGCTCTTATTTACCCTTACCATGAAGCAAACATTTACGGTGCTCTATCTCAAGCTGAACACACACACAGAGCTTCCTAGCACTGAAACAGACCATAAAACGAAACAGTGTGAAGCTAGAATAACTGAAAATGCTGTCACTCCAATGTGTCAGTGTGCAGCTATAGACCACAGTTAGATGCACCCTTGTCTTAGAGAGGAAAGCACAAAGTCTAGCTCACAGGCGACACGAAACCTTCATCATGAAAGGGGTCAGCTTGAGAATATTTCCCTATCCAGAGGCAACAGCCTTCTTCATCATGCTGAAACTTAGGGTCTCTGTGTCCTCTTACCTGTTCTGAGACATTATCATGTGTTGATCAATGTTGTCCTGTCACATACTACAAATTCAAATTAAAAAAATTTACATTCAAATTTTATTTGTCACATACAGAGTCATACACAGTATGATATGAAGTGAAATGGTTATATATATATTAAAAAAAAAGAAAAATAAGAGTTTTCAATAACAATATAAAATATGAAAAAAGATTTTTTCTTCAACAAATTAGAAATATAGAAAAATATAGAAATATATTTAGCTGTAAAAAAAATTTCATTGACATTATGTACAAATAATAAAATAAAATTAAATAGAATTAAAGTGATATGTAGAAACCATGTCCAGACATGAGCAAGACAATGTGCAGAATATGCAGAATAATGTGCAAAGTCACAGTTCCATGGTGTGTAAAATGTGCAAACTCTCCATGATTCATAGTATTTGGATTGAACTGTGGCTTTTTGATTCTAAGACCAACTGTTCATCTGTAATAGAAAAGTTTTTTTAAATCAGTTTTCATGTGGTATGCAGTTTTGTCATCGTAGAGACTTTTAAATTTTGGTTAAGGTCTGGATTCTGTGTGAGAGACTGACTGACAGCCCGTAGTAAGTGCAGTAAAACTTTCACTAAAAGAATTGCAATTTTGTGTAGCAAATACAGAAGTGGAGCGAGACAACCAGTGAAATGTTGTTATGTTACTGAGGATCGACCAAAACAAAGCTTTTAAATTGTAGAGAAGTAAATTAAGAATGTTTTAATGCCATTTAAATCACGTCACTAAACTGCAAATACTAACCGACTTCAGTTTAGATTTTGTCTTTCATAAAAAGATTGACTTATATTACTTGCAGTTAAAAAAGCTTAAAGGAGACTTGAGCATGCTAGCAATCATTTGCATTGTGTCAGAAAAAAGTACTCAATAAGCTCTAGCGTGACCCACTTAAAGGAAAACTGAAATCCCCACAATTGAAACAATTTAATAGCATTAAAAAGATTTAGAGTGTGCGTTTACTGGTGCTTGATGATTTGAGCTTCTGTGCTTAACTCCAGAGAAGAAGGCCAGGGCTTCAGAGACATTATCACATATACATTAAAGTTTGTAGAAAGGCAGGTTGTTCATGCGGTATATAATTATCTGAGAGTTAACAACTAATTGCTTTCCATATGATTTTTTTTTTAAATGATAGATTGTCAGAAACATTGCACTCCACCCACTACCCTTTTATTAAAATGAGGGAAAACGGTCTTTCATTAACTCTGACCCTCACAGATGCAAGTCTTTGTAAACACAGGAGGGATATTTATACTGTGGAGATTTTTATCAGCTTTTAATTTAACTGGTGTTGAATCCCCTAAGACTGCTGTATTTAGACAAGTGCTATGTTTGTACACATATTGACAGGAGTGTGAAGGGGAAAGTGAGAGGATCTCTGTGTTCCACAGAGCACAGACACACGATACAGCCATGCCCGAAAGTTTTGAGATTGACACAAAAATAAATTTTCACAAAGTCTGCTGCATCAGTGTTTTTAGATATTTTTGTCAGATGTTACTATAGTATACTGAAGTATACAGTGGAACCTTGGATTGCGGATAATTTGGTCTAAATAAATAAATAAATAAATAAATTTTAACTTAATAAACGTGTGAGGTCTTGATACACGGGTAGTACGCAGAGTCATATACGAGAGTTTTGATATACAAGCATGCTTCCGGAACGAATTTTGCTCGCAATCCAAGGTCTAACTGTATTTACAAGTATTTTATAAGAATCAATGTTTTTTTTGGACAATTACATGAGGTTCATGCAAAGAGTCAATTTGCAGTGTTGACCTTTGCAGTTTGCCCTGGCATGCTGTCAATCAACTTCTGGGACACATCCTGACTGATGGCAGTGTAAAGAAAACGCAAAGTGCATAATCAATGCTTGGAGTTTGTCAGAATTTGTGGGTTTTCGTTTGTCCGTCTGCCTCTTGAGGATTGACCATAAGTTCTCAACGGGATTAAGTTCTGGGGAGTTTCCTGGCCAAAATTTCAATGTTTTGTTCCCCAGGCCACTTAGCTATCACTTTTGCCATCATGCTGAAAAAGGCATTGTTCATCAACAAACTGCTCTTGGATGGTTGAGAGAAGTTGCTCTCAGAGGATGTTTTTGTACCATTCTTTATTTTTGGCTGTGTTCTTAGGCAGAATTGTGAGTGAGCCTTGGCTGAGAAGCAACCCAGCACATGAATGGTCTCAGGACGCTTTACTGTTGGCATGACGCAAGACTGATGGTACTGTAGTACTCACCCTCTGACAAATCTCTTATTCATGTAGGCTTTTCTACAGATGTTGCACAACATTTTGCCTTCTTCCATCCTTAACCACATGCCCCCATTGAACCCAGTACTCCCTCTTGATCTCCTTGCTGCCACTTTGTTTTCCCATAACATCATCCGCTGCTGGTTGATCAACTGTCAATATTACTTGCTTGTCTTTTATCCTCCACTGGCTCAATCCCATTTATTTCACCTCATTTACCTTTTGCATCACAATTACTGGGAATTCCAAAGAAATTTTGGACATTCAGCTGCTGTGACATTTTGTAATGGTATGTAGGATATATCCTACCAATCAATGGCTGAAGCCAGGTAGAAAAAAAGGTCATACACATTAGATCAAAGACAATAGATAATTAATATACACATTCACCACCATAAACTTCAGGTTATGTTAGAAGTTATGTTAGACCTGCCAGTGTATAACGGCTTAACTTATGCTCTCTTTGTCTTTCTTTAAATGGCCCCAATTGTATTTCAAAAAATATTACATTTGTGTTCCTCATGGACCTGACTGGTTTCCAGATCTAAACAGTGGACATATGTACAGTACACCTACTATAACACAATCAGTCACATATATCAATGACCACAACCAATGCTATGGAGTACCGCATTGCCAACAGCAGATACATCAAGCTAATAATAGATGACATTACTAATATCATGGTTGGGAAAATGCTGATCACATACCTGACACTTCAGCAGAAAGGGGAGCCTGGAACCATGTTCATTGGCAATTATCTAATACCCTCTGGCACTGCAGAATGCATCACAGCAAAAATAAAAGATGTGCTATTGGGCAATGGTGTATATGGCCAGGGTTGTTGAGGTGGAAAGTGATGGAATGAGTGTGCACAACATCACTGTAGTCATTCACTGTTGTACACACAGAACCATGCTGCCCACATTATGGGTGTGAAATAAGTGCATATTTTACCACTATTAATTATGTATACACCAGCTACAAGAATTCCCACCTACAAACACAATTACTAAATGAACTCCAAAAAGAAATAGAGCACATAGAACACTCTGCTGCTGAGCCTAAAACCAAACAATAACCTGTTGGTGGAAGAACAGTTAAGCGCCAACTGGGTTACTCTGTTGTTGGAGAATGGGAATTGAGAGCGACTGCATTGTAGCTAAGGGCAGTAGGAAGCACCTCCAAGCATATATATTGCAAGCCTTAAGTCACTTGTTCACTGATATTGCAGCTGTGGTGAACTACGTGAACCGCACGCTCCAAAAAGTAGACATTAACATATCTTTCATCCAACCTGTCATGAACATGACCCTAACTATGGACATCATGCTAATGAAAAGTATGTGGTGGAGATAAATGTACTGTATCTATCACAAGATTTCCCATTTGAAGCATCCATGAACTCAACACCATACTCAAGGCATCTCACTATCACAGGTAATTTAAGTGCTGTGGACTAGAAGCCATGGAGCACATCTGTGACCACTATGTGGCGCCGGGAGGGAGTCTCGCCCTGGGCGCAATTCAGTGTAGAAACTCCACTGTTCAGAGCAAAATATAAATGACCATGAGAAGTCATCTGCCTGAAGCAAAGACAAAAACAACCTAATGACGGTAACCTCTGCAGCAATCTCCCTTGATGCATTTGATTATGCAGAACAAGCACCCAGTTTTAAGTTCATGTAGACCAGGAGAAAGCTCAGTCTAGGCTACAGCAGTTCAAATTAGATCAATTCAGTTTTTTATAATTGTATAAACTTGTATTGTTCATATGTGCTTGTTTAGGCACAATAACTGCAGTGTTTTAAGTGGCCTCTGCCACCACTGTGTGAAAAAAAAATCATTCATCTGTTTTGTGTAGTCATGACATAGTAAACATCCATTCCTTCCTCTCCATGTCCTTATACGTAAATGCATAATCTATAAGCTTGTTCTGTGTAATAATTATTAAAATTGAATGAATGAATGGAAGTGGTATTCAATATGTCTTATTATCATAAAAATACTAAAATGAATAAATAAATAATAATAGATCTTGTTCGTCACAATGAAGAACAATGATAAAATCTGATGCTGCCTCTGGTTTGAACCCCTGACCTTCTGTTGTGCCGCCACTGCTGCCACTGAGGCGATTGACGCAATAGCATGAGACTGTTCCTTACTTACTTTTTCCAGCTAGGTAAGGAATGAAAAGGTTGATCTCAGCAGATGTTCGAACAGCATGGTGTCATTGTTTTAAAGGCCCAGGCTGTGACTTTGTTGATGTTTTATCCTTTTATTTACTGTAATCCTGTCAACAGTAAAAATGTGTATTACAAGATTCCTAGCTTTCTGTTCTAGGGACAGTTTACCCTCAAACTATCTGGTCTTAGAATTTCTAGATTTTTCAATTCTAAGCATGCCTAAAGATGAGTCTGCAAGGAAGAAAACAAATAGTAATCATAGAGCTATGGATTTCTATTTGCTTCTTGCACATCTGTGTATACTGACTGTAATGCTTTATAATCTCACTATCCAGGTGCACATAGACGAGATCAGGTTACTTTTTGAGTCTGGTTCTTGGTTTGTCCAAGAAAGGCTGTTACTTTTGTTATAAGTTCTATATAAATAAAAGAATAATGGAAAAATATATTTTACTGTATATGAATAAGTCTAGTTAAAGTAAGGATTTTACATTGTAAAAGACACTTTTGCCTTCAGAATTTAAATTGAGCAACGTAACTATAGATTGTACCTGGTTCAGACTTGTACCTGGTTCAGAACCAAAACAGCTGCCATTTTGATGGACAGACTCTCTACAGTTTTGCTGAACAAAATAGATACCACTTATAAACCTTTCAGTTTGATTCAATTCAATTCATTTATTTAAAACCATGGCTGGCCTGGGACACAGTTTTAGGACGGGAAATCCCACACCAACTCAGGCCATCCTATGCACCCAAATACATTTAGAACAGGCAGTCTTATTTTTTCCCCTTTAAAATATATTTATATATGTTATACTTTGTCTATACTGTATATAAACTGTATTTTTCTTGTACCTGTCACTACTTCTGCTTTAGTGTTACAAAAAGATATATCTCCACCTTGGTGCAAAACTACCACCTCATTATACACTCACCTAAAGGATTATTAGGAACACCATACTAATACGGTGTTTGACCCCCTTTCGCCTTCAGAACTG
>JAQQZT010000036.1:19130111-19145547 GCA_030068275.1 Clarias platycephalus | reverse complement strand
ATGTAAATAATATGCGGCCCGTGAGACTTGAACTTGGACATAGTGCGGCCCACTGCAAAAAAGGTTGAGAACCACTGATCTAGACTTTTCTGTGAGATCATGGAATGTAATTATGTTATAAATGAAATACACCCACTGGTCCACTATCCCAGGTTGTCAGTTCAAAGGCACTGCCTCAGATTTCTATGCATCATAAATGAGTAGTGTTGTCTAGCACCCCTGCAGCCTTGCCCCTTGACCCTGGGACTGGTCAGTATTTCCAATTTCCTGTAACTCTTGTCTCCTGTGGATACTCAGCAGGAACAGAAACTGCACACACTCAGGAATTAAGTACTGGTAAACATCAATACCACGTGTGGATGTCTGGTTGATTATATGTAGTCCATAACGTTCCATCAAATACAGTTTGGGCAGCAATGTGACACAAAGCTAATTCTATCGTATCTTAAGCTGTCTATCACATACCTTCCACAAGTCTGTCATCACACCTGACCAACACACTTCACCTTACAAGTGGTCAGACCACAGACTTGCTCCATATCATTATTGTAAACTGAGTCTGACTGGATTATGTGAATGGCCTGGTTACAGTACAAGGGTCCTGTCTGCAAAAAGTTCAGGACTGGATCAAGGGGTGGTACTGGTAACCCTAATCTAGGCAGGGAGCACTCAGGCTGCATTTATACTTGGCATTAACATGTGTGATGAGTACAAGTGTGAACAGAATCTAATTGATCACTCAACAATCATTTAATTGTGGAATGGGAAGCATATGACCACATTACATTTGTAGTGTAAAAGAATGCCTCTTGCTGCATTGCAGACAGCAGTGAAGGTTCAACCACTAGGCTAATGAACAATGGTGATGTTTTAACAACAGAGACAAAAGCAGCTGCTTTTGATAGCTTAATTTGTCATCTCAACATTAATTCATTTTGTTAACAAGCCATTCTTCTTAATTGTTTAAAGCATCCCATACAAGCACATAATGTATGATTCTCATGAACATGAAATAGAATCTCAAGTGGCCACTGAAATGTGAAGTGTGAACAGTTACACATTTTGGATGTGCACTTGTGATCTAGTCACTCAGGATGTACAGTGAAACCTCGGATTGCGAGTAACACGGTTTGCGAGTGTTCCGCAAGACGAGCAAAGATTTTAAATAATTTTTGACTTGAAAACCGAGCAAGTCTTGGTTCACGAGTACCGTGTATGAAGTGGCATGCATGCGCTTCTTGTTTTGACGCCGAGCGTCACATGATCACAACTTAGCCAAAAAATTTTGCTCTCTTTTGCGCTGTGGAATTGTGGGTAATCGTCAAAAAGTGCAGGTTCTTTTGTTTGTTTGTTTTACTTTACAGCAGTGATTCCGTTAGTATGCGCTCACACGAGTGTTATTAAGTTTTAAGTTTTTAAGTTAAGCCTTTATTTGTCACATATACATTACAGCACAGTGAAATTCCTTCTTCACATATCCCAGCGTAACTGGGGTCAGAACACAGTGTCAGCCATGATACAGCGCCCCTGGAGCAGATAGAGTTAAGGGCCTCGCTCAAGTGCCCAACAGTGGCAACATGGTGGAGCTGGGGATCGAACCGCCGATTTTCCGATCAGTAACTCAGTGCCTTAGCTCTCTGAGCCACCACTGTCCCCCCACCCTGCCCCATTAGTGATGTTCCTTGCTAATTTTACCAACAAATGGAGTAACGGAAAACAATCTTTCCGTTAATGTGTTTGTGTGAAATTAAAAATAAGAGAGTAAAAATTTTTACTGTGTAAGATGAGAAGGGGGAGACAGGAGGGGCTGATTCCTCCTCTCCGCTTACTTTAGATTCACACACATACACAAACACAAACACACAGCGCCTGCGTACATAAACGGAATCTGTCGGGATTTATTTTTACTTTTTTAAAGGTAAAGTGCAGGTTTAATTTGAGTATCCATTATTTCTTATGAGAAAATTTGCTTTGATTTGTTTTGTGTTTTGTGTTTTGGAATACGAGCCCACTTCCAGAAAGAATTATGCTCGTAATCCAAGGTTCCACTGTATTTTACTCTTTTTTGTCAGTATCATGAGGGTATGAAAACACATTTTGTCTCATCTCAGATCTATTCACCAAAGGTGGACCTAGTGGAATAATACATAACACATAAGCCATACTGGCTATTCTTCTGCACATAAAAAAAACTGTGTTAACCTCAATGATAATAAAACAAAGTAAAAATCCCAGTTTATAATTTAATAACAGTGAACTCTCTTACATCCCCACTGTACTACGGTTGAAGTCCAGGATGTAGTACTGTATTTTAAGGCAGTAAGCATCTAATCTTTGCATAGAGAAAAGCTGTCAGCCCACAAAAGGTCACAGATATGAACAGTATACACTATTGAACATACTGTAAAGTGTATGCATGTGTGTGTCTGTGTGTGTACAGGCTCTGTTAGAGGTTGTGAACGATTTGTTTGAGGAACAGACAGACCTGGAGAAGATTGTGAGGAAGATTATGCATCGTGCTCAAACACTGCTCAAGTGTGAACGCTGCTCTGTACAACTGTTGGAGGATATTGAATCTCCGGTGATCATCCTTCTCTCCTTAGAGATATCCTTATTTTCCTTTTCACATCACTTTTTCCCCTCCTTTTCCTCTTTCAATTTATTTTCGGCTCCTTTCATTTTTTTTTTTTTTTATCTTTTCTTTCCTAGGTTTTAGGGGAAAATAAAAATCGAATGGACAAATTATAATTTACAGTCTAATATTACAGTCTCTTATTATTCTTTCTCCCTTTATTCTTATCTTGACATTAATTTCATGATATATGTTGCTAATAAATATCATAAAGATATTTCATGTCAATATCATGACATACTCCAACATCTGTTGCAGGTAGTGAAGTTTACTAAGTCTTTTGAGCTACTGTCACCAAAGTGCAGTGCAGACACAGAAAACAGGTAAGATTCTGTAATTCGGTTAAACACACACACACACACACACACACATCTTGGTGCCTTATACAACGATATTCTGTTTTCAGTTAATAACTCATCAGACTTCTTAGACTCAGCAGGAAATGTCTGCTACACAACAGTGTCCTGGCTAATGCCAAAATTCACATTGCTGATAATAATCATGGATGGTGGACAATATAATAGTTGTTAATGTTGTTTTCTTTCACTGACTTACAACCAAAGTTCAATAAACATTTTATATTACTGTTTAAAGATGCATATCTTTACACATAAGAGCACATACAATTGTGGGAGTATTTGATCCAATAGTGCAGTTATCCCAGTAGGAATGGGTTCTATGTGAGAGGGACAAATAAACATCATCTAATGGACAAGTATAAGTTCTTATTTTATACCCAGGGTGACACACTTCCAATATATATGTTGAGGTACTCCTTGTGATCCGGGCACACATATGCATGGTAGAGGGCATGTTACAGTATAGCTGGTAAAATGCAGCAGGCAACCATGCATAGGCAGCCAAAACAAGAAGCGGGATTAAAGTATGATACCACAATGTGATTAAAATAAGGTTTATACATAAAAAAGGGATATTACTGTATTTGGCTGATTAAGTCTCACTGACTCCTGTAACTGAACATCAGAAAATTCGAAAAAAAAAAGTAGAGCTTTATGTCTAGCCATGCCCCTGCTGATTTAAATGCATGCTCTTTTACTATCAGTCACAGCGCCAGATAGACAGGAGAGAAGGAAAAGGAAAAGAGCAAACCCAAATCAAGGTTTAAATCCATTATATAAACATTTTAAAAGCACTTCTTCTTTTTTTATTTTTTTTTACTGTTCTGCTACATTGCAGTTCTTCCCCTGCCATAATAATTTAAACTCTCCCCACTAAATAAATACTAGAATTTATCAGAACTGACATAGATTGTGACAGAAAGTGGTTTCAGGCCCACTTTAGGTTGGGGAAGTGCAAATAAATCTAGTAGCAAGTTTTCACCCTGTTGCCCGCTGATGAATTTTTAAAGCTGCACATTACAAGGCTGTTAAATATTTCTTAGCAGACTCATTAACTGCGTAGCAGTGTGTTGTGTTGTGTTATGCTGAGCTGCATCGACGGGGACTGCGCTATCCACGTTTGATTGATGATTCTCCAGTGCTCCTGCACCAGAGGCTTGGGGTTTCTCCTCATGTCAGCTGCTGCTCAGATCCTCATTTCTGCACTGCACGGAATCTTCGGACTCTCTCTATTCAGCACTTAGGAAAACCCAAACCCCATAGCTCAGCTCTCTGAGCAGCTACTATTATCTTACTGCAAACACACAGCACATCAACCCACCTGGCATGTACAACCATTAGTCAATAAAGAAGAGACCTGGGTGGTTTTAGGAGTGTGAACCTCATACCGAAGCTGCTGTAGAGAATGGTTGCTGATTGCTCTTTCCTAATTGCAGAGGAGAAATATGTCTGAGTTTTATGTGAGATGTGTGATTGTGAGACATAGCTACTCGTTTCTGGTATGGAGGTGCTAAATGCAAGTGGAGTCATTATGGCAGCAGAGAGGACACACCGCAGTGCTATCACGGGGCCATACACCACTCATCCTTCTCTCTTCTCACTACAAACACCTGGCTAATGCTCCTGTGCCAAGCTGTGAAATCACACACTCTGATGGCTGCGTCTATTAAAACAAAGCTTTTTTTTTTATGCAATTAGAACAACTAACCAAAGTTCAATAAACATTTTATAGCACTGTTTAAAGATCCATACTACACATAAGAGCATGTAAAATCATGGTAGTATTTGATCCCAGTAGGAATGGGTTCTATGTGAAAGGGACAAATAAACATCATCTAATGGACAACTATAAGTTCTGATTTTATACCCAGCCTTTTATGCCTAATTCTTTTAAAAATACATGAAGTTTAAAAGCTTTAAAATGGGAATTATATGTGAGGCTTGCTTCAGTGAGAAATCCCAAATTGTACATCTGAAGGTTTAAAGCTTCAGTTGGACAATAAGTGCAACACACAGAACTTATGTGTTTAATTTAGAGAATACTTCCACAGCAGGAGCCATTATGTCCATTATGCATGCGTATGTGCGTGATTTGTTCTTTGCTGCCCCCATAGACTCAAGCTGCCCGACATCCAACCTTGAGAGATGCCAAGAGCTGGGACTCATTGTGCTTCTACGACACACACATCTCACACTTACTCACTAAAGCAGCCCAAGCAGTTAGCCAACAGCTCACATGCAAAAGTGCTATTAACTGTGTTACCGTCATGTGGGTGTGATGTGGAAGTGTGATAGGGCTGTGCTGTGAACATGAGAGATTGGGATAATGATACAGAACAAGAGAGAGAGAGTGATAAAGGAAGCAGCTGTATGTCTGTCTGTGGCATGTGGGCGGATATGACAATCAGAGCGGTAACTTTTCATTACTCTAGTAGGCTTGGGAGAAGCTTATTAAAATGCATGAAAGGGTCATTAGGTATGAATCACTGCCTGGGGTGATCATAGTCTAGGGCACCATAAACAATAACAACTCCTAAGGGGCTTTGAGTTAAACAGATTGCATTTATCAATGTGTATCCTTCACCTTACATAACAGGCTAACAGGATCTCTAATAAAGTACAGTACATGCACTCATATATAAAGTCTCTAGCTCAGTAGATCGCCTCTAACTTCTGGAACTGTTCATTTTTCTTTCTTTTTTTCTTTATTCCTTCCTTCCTTTCTTCCTTTCTTTCAGTTTTAAGGACAGTATAGAGAAGTCCTCATATTCAGACTGGCTGATTAACAACAGCATAGCTGAGCTAGTGGCTTCCACTGGTCTGCCGGTCAACATTAGCGACGCCTACCAGGACCCCCGCTTTGACGCAGAGGTAGCTATGCCCGCTCACTCAGCAGCCCTGGTGCTATATTCCTATCAGCTCACAATTAGGACTACAGTAATCATCAGCTTCCAGCTGAGAAAACCTTTATAAATGTCACTTTGACCCGTAATTACTAGCTAGACATACTGTAAAAAATGGAGGACAAGCTGTGAGGTATAATGGCTGGTACAACATACCGTATCACTTTGGCAACTAAGAAATACAAGCAACATTATTCAAACGGTACACTGTAGAATCTAATCAATACGAATTAAACGTCTTGCTGAAAGGACTTTTCTAAGAGAGAATTTGATTTATGTATGCCCACCTCAGCATTGTCAGTATGTCAGTGGGGTTATTTGATATAAGGTTTTACCATGGTATGTACTTTGTATTATAAAAACAGACATACACATAAAAACGCTTTCAGGGTTTAGGCTGCTTGAGACACAAACCAGAAAGCGTGTGTAAACTTGAATTATTGGAGAAGTATGCTATTTGCCCAAATCTGAACTGTTTTCAAGTAGAGTTCAGGATACAGTGTAAATGAAGCAACAGACCAGAGTGATGTGCTGCTCTGCTCCGGTTCAGCTTTGATCTCTAGCTGCTGTCGCACACTGATGAATTATATAATATGGCTTTGATGTATCTTTGGCTAAGATTCTTTTAGATTCTCTTCTGTTTCTCTCTGAATTTCTGCAATCCGTGCTGTTATATTGTGTTCTATACAACAATCTGCTACACTGCGTACATGTCCTATGGGATTCAGGCAGCCTATCTTTTGCTGAGTTGTGCTGCAGGCGATTCAGTTAGTGAGGTAAGTTTTGTACTGTAATGCAGCATGACACAAATCTAGTGAATTCTATGTGTTGCTTATGTTTACATTAGGCGGATCAGTTTTCTGGGTTCCACATCCGCTCCGTCCTGTGCGTGCCTATTTGGAACAGCAACCACCAAATAATTGGTAAGTTAATAAATCCACGTACAATATTCTAAACCACAGGACCATTTCAACCCTGACTAAGCGTTCGCTTATAAGATACATAAGGAATAATTTGTGTGTGTTCATGTACACTCACTTTGTACAGTAGTGAAGGTAGAAGGGAAAACCGATCCAAAGAGGCATGACATCCTGAATGTGTTTAATCCCATAAGTAGGGGCATCCATATCACTGTGTGTAGAATAGGTTTGTACATTAAAGTTTGCTTTATGTGTGTTCCTGTGCATGTGTTAATGTGAGCAGTGGAGAGCGAGAGAGTGTATGCTATGTGCAAATCGTGCAGGATGTCTGGGTTTATCTAGGCGTGGGTGGGCTCTTATCAGGAAACAGATTAAAAATCATTATAACCAAACAACAGCATGTAGAGGTGCAACGCAGGGGTCAAGGATGTGTTCATTCACAAAGATGATCTTTCTCTCCCTTCTTTTGCTCACAAACTTCATCTTTAAGAAACTCCAAGCAGATAAGGGTTGACTTATTTGTATTATGTATGACTTCTTCAACAAAAGTATTATTTTTGTCAGACCTAACTTCACATTTATCTTGACTGTTTAATATGCTTAATCCCTTAATACCTTGTGGTCTATAAAACTTGAATTCTTCATTTACTATCAATTAGACTCTTTAACCCTGACTTTGATTTCTTTAATGAGTGCATAAAATGATGAGAGGAGTAAAGAAGGCCATTTTCTCTCAGGCGTTCTGCCAGACCTGAGGACCTAAAACATAAAGGAAGCCAAGGATACTCCCATGATAGCTTAAACCACACCATAATCATTGTAACACACACACCCGAGCGCACGAACACACACACATACACACACACACACACACACACACACTACAGTACTGTCTTCCTTCAGTGATGAACCTGCGAAACAGTTCTCATTATTCTCTTCATGTCCCAGATATTCTGACACGATTAAGACCAATCAGAGAGTACATACAGTGGCCAAAAGTATTAAGACAACATACGGTACAGTATGCCATGTGTTATAGTTCTCATTGTGCACAAAATCTGATGCCTATCTGGCTGAAGAGTTGTGCCAAATAGAATCAGCTGGTTTAGTTAATGGATCTGAACGAATGATGTGGCACGACTTTTACTTATGAATAATCATAATCACAATCACAATTATTCATAAAGTTTCTGTACACGATCTTCAGGAAGCAATCAAGCAGGCATGGACTGATCAAGTGACACCAGAATACTAAATATTGATTGTTGTACAACAATTTCATTGCATAAAATGCAAATTGTCTTGATTGTCATTTCTTTTAATGAAGAATGGCTTCTGTCATAGAGGTAGCATGGTGACATAGTGTTTAACACTGTGGTCTCGCGCCTCCAGGTTCAAGGCTTGGTACCTGCCTCGGGTCTGTGTGCATGGAGTGCATGCTTGTTCTTCCTGTATTGGGTGGGTTTCCTCCAGGTACTCCAATTTTCTTCTACAGTCCAAAGATATGCAGGGTAGGATAACTGAGTGTGTGAGATTGTGTGTGTGCTTGCGTGCCCTGTGTTGGATTGGCACCCTGTCCAGGGAAATTCACAAGGGAACTCAGGATCTCATTTCTAGTGACCCTTGTGTTCGGGGCTGGGCGACCACATGAGGAAAGACTGTTGATGGCAGATTCAATGCCCTGGGCACTTTCTATTCTGAAATTTATTTGTGGTATCCTTCCCCAGATCTGCGTCTTGACACAATCCTGTCTCGCAGGTCTATAGATAATTCTCTCCACCTCATGACTTTGTTCTTCTGTGCCACCTTATACAGCCTGGTGTGTGCCTTTCCTAGTTATGTCCAATGAATTTCAATTAGACATGTGGAAAGACCTTTGTTAGGAGTAGGATGCACCAGAGCTGTTGGAATACTTATGTAATTAGGATATTTCAGTCTTTTTTTAATATATATTAAAAAAATAAAAACTTCATCACTTGTAGATTAATAAGAGGGGCGGAAGGATTAAAATCCATTTTAAGATAAAATGTTATGATTTCTTTAGTGTGGGGATCAACCTATATCATTAAAGCTGTAGGGCTTTAGAGCAATAACTCTACATTTCTATCCTTAGAGCAATAGTCTACATCAGTAGTCCATATTTGTTATATAGCTGCACTGATGAGCAGTGGCTATAGAGCACTATGTATGTGGAGCAATATGTATTAATGTCTTTAATGCAGCAGCTGTGGGACTATATCTAGAAAGCAGCAGCTTCAAATTCGAGTTGTTTTTATCACAAGCATACACAGTACAGTGAAATGTCTACTGTACATACATTTCACTATATTGTGACATAAAAAAGAAAGGTCTACCATTAAATAAATGTATTCGATGAATACATTTTCAATAAAAGTAATGTAAGAATAAGAATAGATTAATGAGAAGAAATAATTTTTTTAAATGTCGAAGCCGAAGAACTTACGGTATTTACAAAATTTACCAAAGTAAAACAGAATAAAAAATTGAAGGATATAAATTATGCAGGACTCAGGACAGTACAGAAAGAAATTATGATTATATACTCTGAGGTAGCAACAGTATGATTGAAGCATAGAGTATGAAATGGAACGGTAGTGTTATGTGTGTTAGCAGGGGTGTGGTTGTCCATGTTCCAAAGTGCAGTTAGGCCTCATTTATGTGTAAATGAGCAGTGTCTAACCAAGAACAAGAAATGTGCAACGAAACAAGAAATGTGCAACGTATGAGCAATGTGCAAATGTGCAACATAGTGACTAATGTGCTACATCCTGACTCTGATGTGTAAGCAGGAACACAGGGTGTGTGTTTATTGTGTGGGGGAAAAAAACGGAATCTGATTTGTTTAGTCTGTGGTGTTCTGGTTGAGGGCCCGAATCACCTGGCAGGGAAAAGCTTCTACTCAGTCTTTCTTTGTTGGCCTTCAGGGGGTGGAAGTGCTTTCCTGACCACAGCAGAGAGAACACTCTATTGGTGGGGTGGCTTAGGTCCTTTGCTGTACAGTAGATTGAGTACAGGTCAGGGAGCTTGATGTGGATGATGCGCTCAGCTGATCGCACCACCCTCTGTAGAGCTCGTCTGTCCTGCATAGTGCTGTCCCAAACCAGGTTATGATGTTTCCCATCAGGATGTTCTCTACAGGTCTTGCACGATGTGAACAATAAGATACTGGAAGCTTCATGTCTGTGTGTACTGTATAGGGCAGTATCTTTGGGACTGTATCTATAAAGCAGCAGCTTTGTGCTTGTATTTGATGAGTGTATACATAGGACAGTAGCTTGAGAACTGTATCTACCTATAGCTACTATCTACTCTATCTATAGCGTATAAGCTGTAGGAGTGTATAGGTATCTACTGTACATCATAATGGTTTTACCTGAAAGCTTTGGGTATTTTTAATGCAGCCGCTTTAGGACTGTATCTAGACAGCAGCAACTTCAAGGCTGTATCTATAAACCAGAAGCTTCATGACTACTTCTACAAAGCATTAGCTGTAGACTAGTAATATATAGGGCAATATTTATTGATTATTCTTGAGAAGTTGCTCTTGGGCAATATCACTAGAAGTAGTATAGCTGAACAGCTATACTGTATAGCCATAGCTGTGGAGATGCAGGGCTGTATCCTAAGAGCATTAGATAATTATTTTAATCTCTGGGATTATTTCTGTTATAGAGCTGAAGCTTTAGAGCAGTACTGTAGCTTCAGGATTGTGTCTGTCCAGCAACAACTTGATGAATGTTTAGGGCAATAGCTTGAGAACTGTACCGTATCTATAGTAGAAGTAGTTGCAGTTGTATGGCTGTCTCTATAGTGGAAGCTTCCAGATTTTATCTGAAAGCTTCGAGACTGTATCTATAAAGCAGCAGCTTCAGGCCTGTATCTAGAAGGCAGCAACTTTGGGTCTTTATCAATAAATCAGCAGCATGGGCTGTATGTATAAAGCAGCAGCTTCGGCATTGTATCTTAAGAGCAGCAGCATCCATACTGAATATATACAACAGCTGATTCAGCACTGTATCTACTGTATATAGCAGAAGCTTCAGGTCTGTATGTTTTCAGCAACAGAACCAGGAGAGGATCTATAAAGCACCAGCTTTGAGACTGTATCTACTGTATAAAGCACCAGCTTCAGGACTGCATATAGAAAGTGGCAGCTTTGTAACTGTATCTACTGTAGAGATCAGCAGCTTCTGGACTGTATAAAGTAGCAGTTTTGGATCTATATCTATAGTGCAGCAGTTTTGGAACTGTATGTATAGAGCAGCAGCTTCAGGACTGTGTCTAAAGAGCAGCAGCTTTGGGACTGTACCTACAAAGTATTAGCTTTGAGACTGCATCTAGAGAGCAGGGAAAGAAAAAAAATGCATATTTAATCCATACAGTATATGTTATAGATTTTAATTGATTATACAGTATCATACAAACAAAGCTAATTTCAAACAAGCAGCAGTATGAGAACTTCATGACCCATGCTGCATGCTCTGTGTGTTTCAGGCGTTGCACAGGTTCTAAACAGGCTGGATGGTAAACCATTTGATGATGCAGACCAGAGACTGTTTGAGGTATGAATTATGAAGTTAGTAACTCTGTGACAACTGATAATTTTGTTTGTTTATTTACTATTTGCCCAGACGTTTTACATTTCATTTTTTTTGTCATCTCTCTCTCTCTCTCTCTCTCTCTCTCTCTCTCTCTCTCTCTCTCTCTCTCTCTCTCTCAGGCGTTTGTGATATTCTGTGGGCTGGGAATCAATAATACAATAATGTACGATCAGGTGAAGAAATCTTGGGCCAAACAGTCTGTGGCCCTGGATGTAAGTCTCTCCTCACATACCTGTTGGAAAAATTGCTGTCTGTGTTTTTAAAACAGACAAAAAAGTATTCTGATGTGTCATGCACTATGTGATTTCTTTTACCCTTTAATATTTCTTTATAGTCCTATACAAACATTAACAGCCACCTTCTCTGATGCATTTTAGCTGCCTACCTGTGTATGATAACCCTGTGCTAGTCTTACACAGACGGATTGTATTTACTTACATAAAATAAAAAAAAGGTTTCATTCTGAAAGAAGAAAACTAGTTTATCAGGCATTCTATAATGAGCTTAGTCACACCTAATATTTTTAAAGGTTTATTTATAGTCTGAACTAGTAGATAGACTTTTTGACTCTTTGCTATAATGACCCAAATGATACACAATACACCGATACATAATTCTAAAATCACCCCTTTTGCTTTACAAGAGTGTGGTGCTGCAGCCTACACTCGAAAACTAATAATGATACTATCATTAATCAGCTATAGTTAAGGTGCAGGATATCTAGTTTATTGCACAGAACATCCCTCCTGACACCCACACATAGTGTTTAGTGTTTACCGGTCTACCGTCTCTCCATTCCTTTGACAGCTCTGAGACCTTGCCCCTGATACAACAGTATCTGTGTCATAAAATATAAGTTACTGTATTTTACTAAAACACAAAATGTCAACTTAATCACATTGACTATGTGTTACAGAGTATCAGCATAAGTCAAGGAAATACATTTATTTACATTAGTGTTGACTATTTAGAAAACACATTTTTAATACACCAAGGAACAAAAATGATGTAATGATTAGGATTTTATAGTATATGTCTGTGAACGACCTTTTCAGCCTTGCCTTATATATACAGTACCAGGTAAAAGTTTGGACAAACGTTAAGAGTCAGTTGTCATGAAGGTCACCTGTTCTGGAATAGTTCTTGCAAGAACAATATTATCGATGCACCATGCAAAACCCATCAAGCCCCATGATGAAACTGGCTCTCATGAAGACCTTCCCAGTTACCAGCCTCAAAAATCATCAATTAACAGCACCTCAGATTAGAGCTGTTATGCAGGCTTTACAGAGCAGAAGTAGCAGAGACATTTCAACATCAAATGAAGATTATTTCATATTTTGAATAAATTCAATATTGTTTTAGAATGTAGAAATAATTAAACATCAGGAAAGACCATAGAATTAAAAGGTGTATCCAGACATTTGACAGGTAGTGTATCTATATCTACACACAGTCAGGTTATAAAAAATAGTACCCCCTCTTTTAATTAGATTTTTTGTGTAAAAATTATTAACATAATCTGATAATCTTAGCAGGGCTTAATATTAGGCAAATACAACTGCAAATGAACAACAACAACCGTTGTTACCGTGCCATTATTTATTTTACAGAAAATTAAGGCAAAAAGAAAAAAAAACATGTGGCCAACACTAAGTCCAGCTTTAGCAGCAATAACCTGAAAGACCTGTACTGTACTAAAATTTTCTGTAAGACTTTCAGTCTCAGATCGTTGTGGAAAAATAGATTTTCTTCATAACATTGATTCAGTTCATTTAGGTTTTTGGCCATTCGATTATGCACAGTTCTTGTAAGGTCCTGCCATAGCAATTCAATAGGGTTAAGGTCTGGACTTCGACTAGGCCATTCCAAAGAAAATGTTTTCTTTTTCAGTCATTCTGATGTAGATTTACATTCTGATGTGTGCTTCGAATCATTGTCCTGTTGCATGACCCAATTTCGACCAAGCTTAAGCTGTTGGACAGATGGCCTCACATTTGCCTCTAGACTACTCTGGTATACAGAAGAATTCAGTGTCAACTTGCAAGTTGCCCTGGTCTTCTGGCTGCAAAACAAGCCCAAATCATTAACCCTCCCCATTGTGCTAGACAGTGGGTATGAGGTCTTTCTGATGAAATGCTCTTTGCCAAATTTGGTGCTGGGCACTTTGGTCTTATTTGTCCATAGGCTATTGTTCCAGAAGTCTACTTCTTTGTTCAGATGCAGTTTTGTGAACCTTAGTTGTGCTTTCATGTTCTTTTAGACACAAGAGGCTTTCTCCTGGCAACCCTTCAAAAAAACTGTACTTGTTTAGTCTTCTTCTAATTGTGCTGTCATGAACTTTTAACCTGCTCAGCAAGGCCTGTAGGTTACTGTATGTAGCTCAACAAGATGTAGCTTTTTTTTGTTTGTTTGTTTGTATTTCTCTGAGTATTGCATGGTCTAACTTTGGGTTGAATGTGCTGGGACGTCCACTCCTAGGAATCTTGAACTCCAAATTGTTTAGAATTGGTTTTATAGCCCTTTCCAGATCAATGTGCAGGAACAAATACAGTACTTGTCTAAGATCATTGCTTATGTCTTTCCCTCTTGGTATTGTGTTAACACACACTCAAATGCTTCAGACAAGCAAACTACCAAAATTTCCGCTTTTATAGAGGTCTGCACACCTGCTGATGATCGAAGGTTGATGATTAGCAGCAAATAGCTGCAACTTACCCCCTTAAGTTCTGAGAAAGCAGTAAGGGGGTACTTAATATTGTCTACGTGTTTTTTTTTTTTGGCTTGATTTTTCTTAAAATAAATAATGGCACTGTGAAAAAAGTTATATGTTGTAGTTTGTTGTGAGTTTGTATTTGCCTAATTCTGATAATTTTTGCTGATAATTTTTTATTATGTTTTTACACTAAAAAACTTTTAATTAAAATGGGGGTACTAACTTTTGAGCATAACTATATAAATTGTTAGTGACGAATTGGTTCCTTAAATATTTTAATATTAATAATAAAAAGAAACATAGGCATTTATCATCACTGAATTAAGAGGAAAATCTGTGTATGTTACCTGTATAAATTATTTCAAAGCATTTGTATGCAGAATTATGTTATAAATATGATAGAAATACAACCATTTAATTATTCAGCACAATAGAAGAATGTGTCCAGGTACAGTAATTCTCACCACCCCTAGGAGTTAAAAGTGTTGAAATAGAACTCCTTCTTAGTCCTAAACATGTATATGTCTTAACTGGTCTTAGGATGGCACACCTCAGCTGAATCCATTACCTTCTCTGATTTTTTACACATGATTTACATCAGTAATTATTTTCCAGCCATGGTCAGACAACACATTTATTTATTACTGTTAAATGTTGAATTGTGTAAAGCATGAGACTGACATCACATGATTAAGGAGTTTCTCTCTCTCTCTCTCTCTCTCTCTCTCTCTCTCTCTCGCTCTCTCACTGAAGGTGCTGTCATATCATGCCACTTGCTCTAAAACAGAAGTGGACAAGTTTAAGGTAAAGCTTATGATGAAGCAATTTATCCCCACCCCCAAGTTTTTACAGTATGACTTTCCATCATGATTTTATTTATATACAGTTTAGTGACTGGTAGTTCCTAAGCATTAGTGTTTGTAGAATCAGTATAAAATGGCTGAATTGTATTTAAAATGGCACATTTACAGTAGGAGTATTAGGTCTCTAGTTTAGTCCTGAGTTTGAGTTACCCTATGGGTAAAGTTATGCCTATTTTCCCTATGCCCGCTTGGGGTTCCTCTGATTTTCCTTCCACTATCCAAAAACATGCCAATAAGTGGACTGACTAAGCTAAATAGCTTCTAGATCTGAATGTGTGTGCGTGTATGGTGTCCTAACAAACACTAGTGTCTCATATTGTTTGTCATTGTCTCATGTCCAGTGTCCTGCTGCTTTTTGCTGTATATTTGGTTAAAGTCGGTGCGCATTATTATTTTGTTATGATGGGCAACAGTCTACTAT
>JAQQZT010000036.1:19090033-19111187 GCA_030068275.1 Clarias platycephalus | reverse complement strand
TTCATGTTTGTGGCTGTAATGTGACAAAATGTGGAAAAGTTCAAGGGGGCCGAATACTTTTGCAAGCCACTGTAGGTCAGAACTCGCTCTTTCAATGATATCTTTTAATTTCTTACATTGGAGGACATGAAACCAGTCTCAGAAAAACTTCCAGAAAAGCGTTCAGATCCTTACAAAACACAAACATGCAACACAGCATGGCTTACTCCAGAAAGGGCAAGTACACCATGAAAACTGAACCTTCAAAGATACAGTATATGGACAGATTATTATATGTTTATAATAATAATAACTGTGTTTAAAACCAGTTTAAAGAGCCACAATGAAATAATGTGATGAACAGTTATGTGCCGGATTTAATACGGGAGTGCATTTGGCTGACGATAAAAAAGTACAACTTAAACAATCATTCCACCTCAGAAAAAGACCAGCTCAAAGAAATAATTGGAAGCCCAATAATGAAATGGAATTAATGTTCATTATAAGTGTGTGTAAAACTAATGCACCACCAGTGTACACAAGTACCACAATGTGTAGTGATTGTTAGATATAATTGTCAGGATGGATAATTGAAGATATTCAACATTATATTTAAATGTTATAATTCTTTTAATTTAGTTTTCAGCTTTTTTTCAGCTTTTTACAGTGCTGTGAAAAAGGTTTTGCTGATTTTTAGTTTTTGCATAGGTGTCACTCTGAAATGATTTAGATCATCAAACTAATTTTAATATTACCCAAAGATTACCCAAGTAAATACAATAATTGCCAGTCATTACAAACACTTGATTGCAGTTGTTGTTTTGTTTGATGATCTGAATCATTTTAAGTGTGACAAATATGAAGAAAAAAACATATCAGGCACATTTAGTCTGCTACACTCCTCCTACACATATAAAGACCATATTCTATATAGTACATAGTGAACTAGTTTGTGATGGAATGATTTACATGTGATAGCATCACAGTCTGTGGAAGTGGAAGAAAATCCTATCCCTGTCTTTCCTCCTATGGTGCTTTCATGATTAGATTAGAAAAATTAGTCTAATCTAACTTCAAAGTCCATATAACACTGTCTCACTTTTGCTCTTTCTGTTAGTTTGATGTGGGCCACTGGTGAAATCTTTGCAAACGGCTGACATACAATAGATGTAGGCGCTAGCAGACCCTGTCATAGGAAGCATGTGTGATTGCCTAGGCCTGCATTAGTACATTGTGTTAACACTCCTGGAAATCTTGTGGTGTGTCTGTATGCCCACTGCCCTGCTTCTTTAAACATGAATGGCTGCCACCTGCTGGCTGCCTCCCACCTTCAGTCCAACCTCTGCTTGACATCTGAGTGCCCTCTGCCAATAAATAGTGCAATAGTACAAGTCATCAGCATTAAAAACAAAAAACCCATAGCTACAGGAAGTCAAATGCAATTACTTTACCTTTACATTTATTCTCTAAAGAAGTGACAACAAACAAGATTGGTAAAACGCATAATCAAAAACATGGCATACAAATATCATTTTATAGTCCTATATAAAGAATCCCTATAAATGAGTAGGATACAGTATGTGCACCTTAGGGTGGCATGGTGGCGTAGTGGTTAGTACTGTGCCCTCACAACTCCAGGGTCAAGAGTTTGATTCCTCCCACTGATCTGTGTGCATGGAGTTTGCATGTTCTTCCCAGGCTTGGTGGGTTTCCTCTAGGTACTCCGGTTTCCTCCCACAGTCCAAAGACATGCAGATCAGGTTAATTGGTGTTACCAAATTGCCCATAGTATGTGTGTGTGTGTGTACTGTATGTGGGGGCCCTGCGATGGATTGGCAGTTTGTTCAGGCTGTACCTCGGTGCATTCTGAATTTTACTGTAGGTTCTATAGTAATTAAACAAGTCCATCTGGCAAAAAACATCATGTCACTATCAGAGTCACTCAGATCATCTTCATGATCTTATGCATTTTTTATATATCTTTATGTATAGGATCATGGTGATAGATATGTTTTAATAATTTTTTAAGCTGATTATGTTGAATGTTGGTTGGATTGTATTTGGTCAGACACTGTAATCATTTACTCTAAGGGAGTCAATAGTCAATATTATTTTCCCAAACCAGCTGTCAAAAAATGTAAGTTTGAAGTTGTTCATCTTTGGATTTAAACATACCCACTGAAAAAAAGAATAGCACAAATAAGTATTACTGCCAATAAACACCTGAATACAGTCAGTTGTAATATTGTAGTGGTGTCATTTCTGGGTTGCTTGTGGATCAGTGCCAGGAAGCTAAAGAGATTAGCCATACAAATTAGCCTCATACAGTATGCTTTACTTCAACAGTGACATGGTTGTCTAATGATTCTAACTAGTGATGATGCATTAGGAAATAATAATTAGGAAATATTGGGAGGTTGTTTTAGGCTTTGTCCCTTAGAATTGAGCCAAATAAATAAGTCAGCCGACACACACACACACACACACACACACACACACACACACACACACACACACTTGTGGGGCTGAAAGATCCTCAATAGGTTTTTGGATTGTTAACAGTGCTCCTAATGGACAAACTAAAGAACTCTTATGGACTCTCCTAGGGTGTACTAACATACTGCATACCGTGCAACTCATTGGCTCATTAGAACACAGCACATTTCCCATCAAGATACCATTTCCTTGAGCATCATATTAAAAACCATCCACATCTCATAGGTGTGTGCTTGAGAATATGTAAACTAGAATGTAAAAGCTGTGTAGTGTGTTAGGATACAGAGATGTGAAACGCAGGTTAATTAATGCACTGTGAAAACCTGGGAAGATACTGTACATACTTCCACCCCAACCATCCATCCACATCCCAACTGTCAGTGAGGCCATTAATCTTGAATGCACCACACTGTTTAACAGATTTATTGCATGCATATCAATTATAAATAAGTACATTTGGGAGATATAATCACTCCTGTAAGAACAAGAAGACATGCTGACTTGTTCTGTATGTTTTCAATAAGCTGTATTGTACTTGTATTGTAACTTCATAACCTTCTATTCAAATATTTGTGCTAAAATTTAAGCCCCTGTGTGCTGATGACATTTTGGTCCTCCTGGCCTCAGTGCTCATTTCTTCCTATGGAGTTGCTTTGTTTTTATTCTCTCACTTCCTATCAGTGTACAGTAAACGTAGCCAAAGCATTATAAATCTGCTGATTCAGGTTTAGATTTAGACTTTTGCATGTAAAACCCTCCTGGCATAACAAAAAGGAAGGCATCCTCCTTTCACCACATAATCCACTTTCAATATCATTTGTCCTAAAAAACAAAAATTTGGCAGAAAAATGCAGAACTGCAAATATTATTAGTGATTATTGTTTTGATTGTGTCTTTTGTTTCCCATTCAGGCCTTCGTCAAACTGAACCCTAAACTCCAGCCGATGGTCGACATGATTCAGGTGAATCGTGCCATGTGGGAGGAGCTGCACCAGAAGCGGCAGCGCAGCCAGGAACTGGTGACTCTCCCAAGCACTAACTGTGATGGTCACATTGGTGAAAAAGACACGCCCAAAGCTGCGAGTTAGCTCCTGCCCTCCATGCCACATCTTGATCTCTGACCTCTAACCTGCAACCCAACCACAGTGCTATGCATGTGGGGAGTTTTGGCTCTGCTGCGAGCTTCCAGCTGCTGGAGCGATGATGGCGATCTGGTCTCACAGTGCCCCTGCTGGCTGCATGTTTGAACTCTCACCACTGGGTGCAAGAACACCACTAGGCTGTGACTGAGTATTTCTGTTTGGCCTGGATGTTGTTGTTTTTTTCTCACCTGGAGAAGTCTCTGAGAATAGTTCTAGACTCAAGAAGAGGCAGCATCTCTAGAGCTAGAAAGACTTTATAGATGCTGTATCGTATTAACTGGCCTGCTGTGTTGTTAGGGATGGCTAGGACCAAGCATTGCCACTGTTTATACAGGTTTATTATTATAGTGTAACCAATGAGTTTAGCTTTGATTATTCGGAATGAAAACCTTTCAAGAGTGCAGGTTTTGTATTGTACATATTTAATTTGAGGTTATTGTTTATGCTTGAGACATGATTGTGGGTTTGGGCGCTGTTTTTCACCTGATGTAATTATTATTGGATCAGGGGTTTGCTGAGCTTAAAGGCTCGTGGCAATGCTTGCAATGCAGATACAATAGAGTGCTGCTATTTGTGCCTTGGTTAAAAATCCTTCATGAAAGATGCATGTGGTCTCCTTTCAGCTTCATAATTATCTAGAGACTATGTTTTATATCATTAAGAGTTGTGCAGCCGGTATGATGTCGTAAAAACTCCCTCTGGATTTGTGATGTTGCTGCTTGCGCCTATTTTGGTTCCATTAATTAACTCAGGCGTGGTGTGAGAGGTCCATGCATTACCATAGAGCATTTACATTAGCGCACTCATCTATATTCACAATTTCTACCTTATTAGAGCTGATCCAAGCATTAGTCATATTACTTTGGGAACTCTGGTTCTGGACTAAGTAGTGGACTAAATTGCAGTCATATTACTTTTATGAGGCCAAGCCAATGCAGGAAGTACATGTGCCTTTATAAATATAAGTAAACCACACTGTCTTCAAGCTATGTTTTATGACATCAGCATTGTTGATACTGAAATATTTAGTAGATTTGGTTAAAATATGCTTTCTCTCCAGAAATATCGCAGAATTTTATAGTTTTTCTTCTTTTTTTGTATAGGACTACTATCTGTCAGAAAAGGGGCCGAATGTTAAATTTAGCTAAAGGTAATGGAAAATGAGTAAGCACAATCAAAACACTGGATCAGCCTAACCAAAAAGAATACAGCTCCAATAAGTGAGTTAAGGAACTCTGTTGCCCTTTGTGCCTGCTGCAATATGGCCACACAATCATAATCCATTCATCGGTTACACTGATACTGATGTGCAGGTAATGTCATTCCACATCAGCTGCAGCTGTGTTTAACCCTCTTTCAGACTGTTATTCACTAACACAGCTGAACATCCAGTAAACTGATCACAAATAACTTTTACATGACTTTATACAGGTTTGTGGTTTTCATAATGAACCATAAATATGAATATGCACATAAAAATCCGTAATAATCACAAGACACACACATTCATACTGTAGTTCACAAAGGAAAAAGAATGACAATGTGTTATGCATTAGCTTTGTTGTTTTTTTGTTTTTTTGGTTTTGTTTATAGTTACAACTATGAAATCTTTCTTTTATATGTAATTGCTCAGAAATGTTTATGCTGTAGCTGTTTTCCTGTGATATCTGGTCACAGTTTGAAATTGTGTCGTGGCATTGTGAAAGTGTAGACCGAGGCATTGCAGTGCTCTTTGTGGCATGGATCTTCCTGCTCTTGGGAAATCAACAGAAATAACATGCTAACTGACAACGGGACAAAATTAATTGCATGAGGAAATAACTGCTCTAGATATAGGGACTGAAGTGACAAATTAATGACCTCCTTCACTCAGATGTTCATAAACATTTTAATGTTCGTGCATGAATAAAGATATTGCACCATGTTTGGGAAAATACTGTAAATTCTGTAATCCTTTTTTTGTTCACATGGCCTTTTTTGGGGTATTATTATTATTAGTACATTTTCAGGCATCATGTCCACATTTCAGAATTTTGTTTGTATTTTTAAGGGACAGTAAAAACTGAGGTGTCTTTAAAGCATGTTATTTGGAAATGTGTACTGTTTGATTCAAATAAACGTGCTGCTAGTTAACAGTTCTTGTGTTGGTTATATGAGCATCTTCTTATGAGGATTTGATTTGCTGCACCATAAGAGAAATATTCCTGTAAGATGCAAAAAAATCTCTATACTGACCCCATGTGGACAAATATTTTACTACAAAGCAGATCAGGCCAATAGTCTAATGTAGTATCTGAATTATAAGTATGCAAAGCATCTTAAGGGGTTGGGATTGTGCCACAGAAAATGTCCAGATGCTTTGGTTCATATGATGCTGCAATGACAAATATCCAGACTTAGTGGGTTAAAAATAAAAGCTGGATCACATCAGACTCTTCGGATTGATGTGCTTACATGATGCATTTAATTTTTTTTGATTAAGCCATTATTCCCATTTTTAGTGGAATATTAGGGTTGATGTAAACGCAGCTTGTGGCAGTGTTGAACAACTTTAATTAATCAGGTAATCAGAAAACAAAGTAGTCCTTTTCAGACCAGATGAGGGAACATATGCAAGTAAACAGAAGAATAGTTATGAGAACAAAATAAAACGTTATCTCAGGTGACCGTGTATGTGCTTATGTTCTCAGTCTTGGATTTAAAAAATAACAACAACTCAGCCTATAAGAAGGGACCAGTAGGCATTTCTTACACTGCCCTGACATCATGTTGCTGTAGAACTTTAAACTTCATATACCAATAGTATTTACCCAATAGTATCCAGGGGTACTTTTTTTCCCCACAAACTGAAACCACATGGTGGACAAACATGTTTCAAATGTTAATTTATTGCACAAACAGCACTGACAAAATGAATGCAATGGTTAAACATGTTACCTAGGTAACTAGAGAATGACCAAAGGAGCAGTCAGGACATTTGCAGGTTGCGAAATGGCAGGATCAATCTCCTATGAATGTTCAGAAAATGTTTATATAGGACAGATAAGCCCCAACATTTCCTTCATTCCATATTTCACAGAGAAAAGCCAGATTTGTTTAAGTATTTACAACAGCTTCTGTCTAACTTTATTTATGGAGCAAGACATAACTAACATCTTAAGGGGAAAATGCATAGAAATCATCACAGGAAAGCTGGTTGGACCAGTTAATTGTATAATAGATGATACAACAATAATAATAATAATAATAATAATAATAATAATAATGAAAAACAAGGAATCTGACATCATAACTTTGCATTTGACTCTAGCACCATACTGCAGTATACTAGGAAGGCTTAGGTTCAGCTTAAAGGAATACTCACACTTTTTTTTTTTTCAATCTAAATGTCTATAGTTTATAATTGTTGAGTACATGTGATTACCACAGACAAGTCTGAAATTTTTCCCTGCACTCTGAGCAGAAGTGAATACCTTATTACTCAAATCTCACTCATACTAGACGAATAAGGGCAAACATAACATGGAGAAATGTACTGATGCTAACTCCAAACTCCACGCATGTCACAACCACACCAATGATGTCTTGCAGATGACTGTGCGACTTGATGACCGTCGCGTCATTTACTACAAAGATATCGGTATTAGATAAAATACTTTCACTCCTTTTACTTTATTGTAAAATATTCAGTCCCAAGTCAGAATAATTATTAAAACATTCAGTCACAAGTTCCAAATCTGTTTAATTTTTGTTCCAGAGATGACAAGGAAAATATCACCTTCATAACAGTCGACGTTTAATTGTATAAGCGCCATGAAACATCCTGTAAAGTGCACGTTTTGAAAAAGAAGTACAACAAATTCATGTTTAGTTCATGGATGGACCCCAATAATTTGAATAGCTGCCCTTAGACCTCCAAAAGTGAGTTTCGAGTAAATCGGTGTTGAAATCCTTGTTTGTGTAAAATATGTGCACAATTAGGAAATGGACATTAAGTTGAAAAAACACAGGAGTTTTCCTTTAAGAGTCAGAAAGGCTAAGAAAGAGAGCGCAAAAGCCAGATCAGTGCAGAAATAGATTTTGATTGGGAAGGCAAATCATAAGTAACTTGTAAGTAACTCATCAGTAACAAGCACACAAGACGTGACCTTTATAGACATCAGGAAACCTTGATGCATTCAGACCAGCAACTTTTCACACAGGAGCAGAAAATCCACAAGTTTATGGAACATCCATAGCCAGGATTCTTTGTGAGCTTGGACAAATTATTACTTGATGAAGTGATTGAATCTCTATTATTTACATGTAATTTCTTAATATTTGCATATGTTGTGTTGAAAATGAGACATAGAAATTACAAATGATCATGGTGACTCTTAGATGATCATTTACAAACAAATATATGCAAGAGATATATACTGTATATATTTATAATTTACAGGTATATGAATGCATATAGCCAAACGACTGAAAGGTTCAAAGTCTTTGGTAGGAGGATGGGGTCTCGCAACTAAACATTAACAAACCAAACTAACCCAATCTCTCCAAGGACACCTTGAGATAAAGCTCACTGTGCAGAGAAAAAAAGAATTATCCATGCTAGAGCAAATTCTCTTAGCCTGCAGAAGCAAGGTGAAACTCCTATGATGGACATTGCTTTCCTACAGTTCACACTGAACGGAGACACCTACAAGGGATTGTAGATAAAACATCCAAGTGCACACACAAAGACCCTGGCAAAAAGTTGAAACAGACTGTTAGAAAAGGCAACGGGGAGATGTACGGAACTGTGGAGATACAAAGAAGCTGTGTGAAGAGACTGCAGACGTTTAAACGGAGTCATTCTTAAAAAAAAAAAAGGAAAGAAAAGGGAGTGAGGTAAAGGAAGGCAAGGCCAACACCCACACAGACAGAAAGAGAAGGCACACTGCTTTTAAAAGCACAATGTAGTCAACACTAAAGTAGTGTCACATAAACTACACAGAAACATACTTTCAGTTAATTTATCAAAAGTCAGATCGAGCCAAAGTTGGCAAAATCAGCAAAAAATGAAAAATGTGTTCAACAGGGAAGTGGGTAAACAAACATCATCGTTATATAATCAGTGTTTCTTTGTCAATTGACCTAAACTTTGTGAGAAAGGTGATTTCTCATTGGCAGTTGATGGATTTATGCAGCTGAAAAAATTGCAATAAAAAGAATGGTTCTCGTCAGACGTCATGTCTGAACTTTCACCTTCCTCACAGTCGTATAAATGGAACATGAAGAGGGAGTGGAGAGGAGGTGGGAGAAGACAGAGTAGGTGGGAGGTGTTTAGTCTTGTGCCAAGGTTTAGGGTAAGGTATTGGAATAAAATTAGATATCGATCAAACCTGAAAATAAACCAATGCTTGTTTTATGAATACAGAGAAATTAGCATGTATTATGCTTTAATTCCAGTAGGACTATATGATTAGAAAAAAAAAAGGAGTAGGTTTTTCAAAGCGTTGTTACAGAAGGTTTCTGTTGCCAAATATATTGTTGGGATCCACATATTCCTTAACGGACCTGAGCATGCCCAGACCCACACTGGAGACAGTCTCCCTCATCCACTCCTTCCGCAGCTTGCCCACTATGAGAAAAAGAGAGAGAGAGAAGGAGAGAGAGTATGTCAGGGTGCATGTGGCAGACGGTTGTGAGCACATCAATCTTGTGTGAGTGAGAGAGTAAGCAGGGGGTGATGGATGTGTTTATGGGGGCTGGAACGCTGGTGGAACACTCCTGAAACACTGGGAGATGTTTTGCATGGTGTGATTTATGGAGAGCAGCAGACTATCAAACTCATTAAGCTGCCGGTGTTCCCTATGGAGGGGAGCTTGCTACGCTCTGCCTACCTCCCTCAATCCCTTTTCTCTCTTCTCCACGTGTCTATCTGCTTCCATGAAGCCTGTCAGTTTCCCCCCTTATTTTATTTCACTCCCCTCCTATTGGTATTGTTTTCTCCTATTCTAGAAAGCACTTCTCTCTCTAAATTTCTCGCTTAACATTACTGCTATAGTAAGTGTCATTTTTGTGAAGGTCATCTGGCATACACTCAGGGTCCTAACAATCACGTTACCTCCCCGCTATGGGCTTATCACAGCACAGACTTCACTGATCACTGTGTCCTGGATTTAATCAAAAACAACCCAGGAATTATCTGTCAGACCATACATTTATCAGTATGCTTCATGAACAGGGAGGCTGCATATAATAATACATACGCACATGGCGTTCGAGTCAAACCGGGACTTGCGATGACATTTCTTGTAAATGAAGGCATGAAACAGTGTGACATTTACAGAATCCTTGCACAGTATGGCAATGAAGCTCTTGGCCACAAGAGACACAACTGTCTGTGGGAACTGTTCACACAATCATTCATAACCATCACAAGCACATTACAGGAATTTACACATTTACAGTTACAGGCTACATTATTCCTGACCTCACTCCTGAACTCATGTCCAAATCGTTTCAGAAGTGAAGCAGGCAGCCCGATCATGAGCTTTCTACCTAGATGGTATTGAAGCACTAGTGAAACACTGGTATAAATGCATTAGTTCAGCAAGGGATTATATAGAGATATAAAGTAATAGTTTTTGTTTATAAAATGTGCAATAAAAAGTTCCGGTTTGACATGTACGCAACTTGTGTATACATTTGTGCTTTTGTATGGAAAAATTCAAGGAGAAAAAAAAATACATGCTTTATATTAGGTAACATCACAGCAACTGAGACCTACAGAGACACTCTTCTGCCAGAAGTTTTCTATATCAAAGTAAAAATTATATATATATCAAAATTATATCTGTTGTCTTTTGTTCCAACTTATTTTAATTTCTTTTCAGGTTTGCTTTAAGTTTGGTATAGCTGCCTTAAACATAGCACTATTTATATTCTCTTAGTGTGATTTCTATAATTTCTCACCAGTTACATAGCTTGCACGTTCACAAAACACACATGCTTCACATGACCAGCACAGCATGATTTCAGACAAAGTCTAATATTTGGTAAAGGAGCAGTTGAGGACAACGCGGCTGGAGACACTGCAATCCAGACTATCATACACATGCAAATGCAAAAAGGCGCCTTGTGCTATAGTACAGCCTGCAGATCCTGCCAACCAATCAGCAGCTACCAACAAGAAACAAAGCAACCTGGTTTATCTACTACTTCCTCTCTTGCTCAGTCCATCTCTCTTCAGCCACCCCCTCCTTTTGCTGTCCTCCACTTATCGTCACTACCCCGCGTTCCTCAGGGAGAGGAGAAACAGAAGGTGGTTGGGCTGCATCATTGCCTCCATCACAGAGATAATTTACACATCTATCATGTCAATTTCTCCACATTCTCTCTCGCTCTCCCCCTCTCCACTATCTATCTCACACAGCTATGACCGCACAGCTGGGACAAACAAAACTGCACCGTCAGAGAGAGACCGCGGGAAAGAAAGGTGCTAAACAGAGAATGTGTTCCCCCAGGCTGAAAAATCACAATTTGCTCAGTAAGACCTCAGAACTCAGTGTATGGTTATGTGTGCATATATGTAAAAGAAAAGAGAAATTAGATCATTCAAATTCGTACAATCTGTTCTTTTTTCATTTATATTTTTTTCTAATAAAAGAAAACCAGGCTAAAGACTAAGTACTCCATTTAAACAATAAATAAACATTTCGAATGGAGTAAGGGTTTAACAAAATCTATACCTGAAACCACACCACTTTCATTTAATATTGCACAAAAGCAAAAGTGTGGAATGCCCTGTGAAATCCTAAACACCCACAATGCACTACTATAGGCTAGATTACAAATAATGTAGCCTCATACCATATAAATAATACTCATAATGTACTTTGCAAATTGTGGGAATGTCCATCTTAGACATTGGTGCAGGCAGAAACCTGCCAAAGAGCAATGTTATTGTAAAAGAGGCTTAGATAGAAGTGTGGTCAGGTGTGCTGCAGAAATATCCGATCAAATCAACTCCTCTCACTGCATTTAAAATCAAAGTGTGTATCTGCGGCTCAGCACAGAGATGTTTCCACAAAGGCATGAGATTAGATTTAATTTCAGTTTGTGGTAAAAATGACTAGCTGATGGTATAAATTTATTACAAAATCTTTTCATGCACTTTTGTGGGCGTTCACCCGTGTGTAATCTTGGACATAATATTCCAAAAAATCAGCCGCCTGTTAATTAGTCAATTAGTTGTTAATTGTTTGATCCATATTTAATAATCAAATCCAAATTATTTTCCCCACATATGAAAATGTAGTGTTTAGTTAATTTATGTTGGCTAAAATTAATTGTTTACATCAACAAAGGAAATGCGTAAAAATGACAAGCGAGATTTCCTATAGTTAAAGAAAAGGCAGCTGGCATATGGCAATGCAAGGGCAATATTTAGAAAACCTTGGCTATGAAACTCCCACTGGACTTTAACTTGAGTGTTAAACCTAGTTTTATGTAGGTTGGTCCGCCAAAGTAAATTAAGGCGGGCTTATCCTAACAAGGGTAACATAAATAAATAAATAAATAAATAAATAGGATTAAAGCAAAGCTTAATTGAACACTATATCACATCACTATTTAGTGATTCTGCCTCTTGGCTTTTCACAGACATCATATTAACAAACTTTGACCTTGACTCTCAGATGCTCTACAGCTAAAGTCGTTTAGAGCAGTGGTAAAAATTATGAGCCACTATAACTAAAAATTATTTATTCTTGCATTCCTATAAATATTGGCCTGTTAAACTGGTCACTTGAATTAAACTGGTTTATCCAAGAAATCTTAACCAAGCAACAATTAAACCTATAAATAACAAACCCATAAATGATGGGTCTGCATAGTTTAGAAAAAAAAAAAAAATCTGTCTTTAGGGGGTTTTGGTCAATTTAAATGAAAGGGATTCTTTCTGGCTTACAGGATGTATGGAACCGATCCAGAACAGGCCAAAATGCTGCTGCTATCGGGTCCGAATCACACACACGCAAGCTCGGGCATACCACTGTTCCTGAGCCAGGGTGTGTGTGTGTGTGGGGGTGTGTGTGTGTATGTGTGTGTGTGTGAGAGAGAGTATCTCAGGGTGCTTTTGTGTGTGTATTCATGGGATCTAATTCACAAATATGTATCCGGTGGTCTGACCTGCCGTAAACACAGGTTGGCAACGTGTGCATTTCCACTATGTGCCCTCCCACCTTGCTGGTCCAGACTACATCTGTTTTCTTTGCCTCTTTCTCTCTCTCACACACACACACCATTTGTCATGCTGTGATTGTGGGCAGACAAAGCAGGCTGTCAGCAGCCAGATAGCACTGTGCTACTGCTATTAATCACAATTACACAGAACAGTTCACACACACACACACACACTCACCTAAAATCCCCTCTCTTCATAGTTCCTTTCCCTGTTTCAGCAGCTTCATGCTCCCTCATCCTTTTCTCATCTGTTGGTCATTCTTTAATTTCCCTCACATTACCAGAAGCTTTTTATTAGCCATATTTTCATTTGTCACCCAGCCCAAAATGTCCCCCCTCACCCCATCTCCCAAAGGCCTGTGGGGGCATGAGTTTGATATCATGGAGGCAGACCGAGTGTAAATGTGTGTGATGGTCATGATTAATGTGCTTAGTGATGTATGGCTAACAGCAGGTAGATAGTAATATAGATAAAGTCGCAGTTTCAGCTACATCTCAGAGCTTTGAGACCCACTGAGAAAGCCCACTGATTGTTTCCTTTTAGTTTTGTTCTCAGCAAACAGCACAAATGTTTACTGAAATCGATGTTAAGTTGCTTCTTAGAGCTGAAATATTAAAATCAAAAGAACTAAAAATAAAAATACATAATTTTACGTTCATCAAGACCATCATGTGGTCAGCTTAGCATCCTTAACCTTACACTTTTTTTTGTTTTACTAAACTGCTTGAACTGCTTGACAACTGCACAAAGAGCATTATGAGAGAATTGCTTGAGGGTGTATGGAAATATTACCTCCGTGATGGTGACTCAGGCTTCCCCCATTGGCTAGGATTTCCTCTCGGGCTGCGTGCTGCACAAAAGAGACATAAAAGTTCACGGCTCATTTCAGTTCTGGACCAGTGGAGCAAAGTTTTCCATCCTGCATCACAGACTATTCAGACAAACTTGTCTGAATAGAGTACATATTACAGGGAAAGCATTGCAAAGCAAATATTCTCGTACATAAAGGCAGTGAATAATATGTCCACTGGTGTTTTATTACCTCCACTTGCTCATAGACATGTATTGGATCACTGAGACCTCTATAGTTGTAGGCAAAGTAGAAATACACACAGGCACCAGCGTCATAGGTCTGTGTTACCCTGAGGGAGAGAAAGAATGGAGGGAAATCAAAGAAATAGAAGAAAGCAATGTGTTGGGAAAAATAGAAATGGAACAAATAAAGAATGAAAGGAAAGAAAAAGTCAGAGGAAGAAACAAATGAAAAAACAACAAAGACAAAAAAAGATGAACCATTGAAACTATATAAAAATAATCAATTCCATGTTGTTGATTTGTGAGAAGCTAAATGATTTAATTAAATTACACTTAAACTACACTGAAGCAACGCTCCTCTATATGCATTTTGTCTGTGTGTAATAGCAGCCCTGTAGCATTTTTCAATTTTAAAATCAGAAGTCATCGAATTTATTTTGATTCATCATTCAGCTCAGAGGCGGTGTAAAGAATGTACGCGTGCGTGTCTGTGTGTTTGGAAGGGGTGGTCCTTGTCACTTTCAATTTCATCCCATTCATCTGTTATTAAATACCCATCAGACACATTAACGCAGCGCTATCGGTCCGGCAATACATAATCGGCCTCCCACCTTGCGGCCATCTGGACTGCAGACAGCAGACGCATAATGTATACCAGACTATTAAAGAATAACCTGTTAATGTGACTGATTATCACTGACCTGCACGCACATTACGTACTACTAATTCTATTTCAACTGTTTCTATTACTGTTTCTCCTGAATGTGCGCACACAGGCAGGACGACAGACTGTGGAAAGGACTACATTATGGTGCACCGTGATCGTTCGGATTTTAATTCATAACCAGAAGTAAATCGTATCCTCTCCACGATCATGCAGGTGCTGAATTTTTTTCCTGTGTAGGGGCTCTGCCTTTTGCGCAACTATGTTACGGTCTTATGTTAAGAGCATGTTATGGACAAGTATGTGTGTGTGAGAAAGAGTGGCTGTGTGTGTGCTGTTGTCAACTGGGGCACTGCCCTTTCCAGAGGTTAAATGGCCACATCAATCACGTCACACACAGCTGCACAGCAAACGACAGGAAATGAATGGCTGAGGCATAATCAAGTTTCAAACCTAATCTCTCCCTCTACCCCCTTTCATTCTCTCTCTGCATTCTTTTTCTCTGTGTGGCAGGGTCATTGTGAAGGTGAACAGAGCGGGGTTCAAAGAGCTTGCAGGCCGGCAGTCAAACAAGTACCCGTTTTCCCCAGTAACTACAAGTACCCGTAACTATGTAACTATTTTATATTTAAAGTCCTGTTTGCCATTTATCTCTATCTACTAGGAGTGTCAATAAACATTTAGGTCAAACATGTTTCTGTACGCCACAATCATGAATTCTCCAGTTTAAAGATATTTCTAAATGGATCTGTTCACTGATGGATGAGACAAAACTTTCAGGGAAGCAAAAGTAAGTGGAATGAAGTTCAATCTATTGCTCCAACATTTGAAAGCCAGATTAAGTATGATATATACTGTAAGAATAGTTTTACAAAATTCAGTTTTACTTATAAAATATACCGTTATTCATCCAACAGTGAGAACATTTGTAGTTTAAAAAGGATATTTCAATGTGAAATTTACATGTTGAAGATCATCTTTCTACACTTGTATTTATGGATGGCTTTTTAAGCATCATGGCAGTGGTCACACTGATATTTTTTAAATACATTGATATATTAAATAGTTTCTGAAACTACTGGACAGTTGTTGTTGGCTGTCTTTCGTTGCAATTCCTTTAAAGTGACCTATATGCTCTCAACTTATGACTAAAGTATTCTTTTTACGACGTGAGCTTACTATCTGCGACAGCAAAATCATACAGCATAATCCTGGCTTTAGATTAAGCCCTTTAGTGCTAGAGTGTAATTCTAGCACTGAAATTGCATCATGTGTTTTATATGTACGTTGGTGGAGTTCAACAACTGCCCTCAGACTTCCGTTACAACTGAGCCTTGACTATATGGTGGTTTTCTTTTATAAACATATTAAATTATGTTGTCTAAGGAAATCGCACATATGCTACAGTTGTGCTGGTCGGAGAGCACGCTAAAAATCTGAATATCCACAAACAAATCAGAACGGCAAAGTTGCAGCATATTTACTGATTTGAAACATCAAAGCCTTGGCCAATCATTTCGCTCAGTGGTGATCAAGTAGGTGAGAAGAGATTTGACATTCTGAGATTAGTGGAGTGAGAGCAAATATCATACCTGCATGTAGACAGTGGAGGAAACTGCACTCCTCTCTCTTTACACTCTCTCAATATCCTTTCCTTTACATTTCTACACAAATCCAAAACTCTGCAACACACACACACACACAATTAATAAGCAACTTGCACATACATAAACTGCCTGGCCAAAAAATAATATTTCAAAAAGTTGCCATTTCAGACGAGTCAAATTATTGGCCTGCATCAAGCAAAGAAAATATTAATATTACTGGAATTGGGTTAGAAAATGTCCAATGCATCATTAAACTCTGGAAGAATAATGCTAGATCGTCAACCTCACAGAAGTGTGGTTGGAAAAAACTCATAAATTGCCGTGATCAGAAACCACTTAAACACTTGTAGTTATATCATACAAAAAAAAACCAAAAAGTACAAATCATAGCCATGTTTTAAAATGAAAAAGTTTCTCTTATAAGAGAAAGTACTTGTAAAATTGCACCTAAACAGCTGTGTGGCCATAAGAAAACCACTTGTTAATGAGGCTAATTAATAAAAAGGCTTCAGATTGCTAGGGAGCATAAAGATTTTGGAAAAACGTCATGTGGTCCATAGCAGTAAATGTAAGAAAAGAAGCACAAAAAGAGATACAGCCATCATGCATAGTGGCCACTGTACAAGCCTATGAAGGCAGTGATATGATCTTGGTTTGCTTCAGTTGGTCAGGTCTAAGTACAGCAACGTTATTTGGCAATAAAATTAAGTCAGCTGATGACCTGAATGTACTGAATGACCAGGTTATCGCATCAATTGTGTTGTTCCTTCCCTTACAGCAAAGACATATTCCAGTAGTTTATTTATTTTTTCCATAACAAAAGACAGTACATTGTTATATATACATATTCCAGTAGTTCTTGGAGCATAACCATTTTCACATCTGAACTGGCCACCACTTGCACACACTGCACACCTTAATTAAAGCTAAAGGTGGTTGATGAAATATTAGTGTTTAAGAATTTTTGGGGGGCAAGTCTCAAAACCCTGAAACATTGCTGAAAAGTACTTTACGTTTATGGTGTGTAGTTTAAAGGACAATGTGGTCATCATAAAATAAAGGTGTGTCTATGACTGTGTGTAGTTGTATGGATATATTTGTGCACCCTTCACTCATTCATTCATTCATTCATTCATTCAATTCCTTAGCCATCCTCAATGGAACCTTTTTGTGGTGTTCTCTTCTTTTCCTAAGAAAAGTTACTCATGGTACTACACACAGCAGACTGTATAGTCATTGTTTTAGATTTAACAGATGAATGTCTGTAAGTTGACTAGTCTACAGCTAATTTATTTCTCAGGCTGTGTTCATTTGACATCGCTCAGTAAATGTAGAAAAACTCAGTTTTGGGAATAAAAGCTTCTGTTGCAGTTGTATTTTATTGTATGTCTGCATCGTCATGTATGATGGACATGTTCCCAATTTACTCTGTTGTGAAAGAAGGGTTCACCAAGTTTTGCAAAAATAGTAACAGTGCCACCACTGCCAGCAATTAGTGCAAATAAGGTTTAAAACATTTCAATTAAATATCCATTATAATTTAAAAAAAAAAATTGCTGTAGATAGTGCTGCTACTATTCTTAAACAACTTAGAAGATATGTGCAGGTATTTTTTTTATTTTTTTTTTTATAAAATCCTTATCCTTCATATTTTTTAAATAAAAAATATAATACTGTATGCCTTTTTGTGCATTCATTAAGTGATTTGGAAATTATTTGCCCTTTTTATTTATTTAATTAATTAATTAATTAATTTATTTATTTATTACATGTGTACAAAATCATTAATAAATGGAGAAAAAAATTCTCACTACACTGTACCAGAACTGTATCAAACCGTGACTTAAAAACTGAGGTATGCACCGAACCATGACTTTCGCATTTACATGACTTGATCATTACACCATTAAGTTGAAGAAAAGAATGCACATAAGTGAAAAGTCAAGTTAGCAGCCAGACAAGCAAACAAGTGTAGGCACCACGGCAGTGGGGGCTTTATATATTTCTATCTAGGTTTTTAATATGCATCTAGTTTTTCATTCAAGCACGTAATTTTTATTTTTACAGCATACCATAACTCCAATCCTTAAATTTAGATCCACAGGCAACAGTGGCAAAAAAGACTTCCTTAATTGACAGGAGAAAGAGAAAGAAGATTAAAAAAAAAGGCTGAAAATAAGGAGCATGTACAGTACCAAAGCTCCAAGCAGACATATCAGGAAAAATCACCCACAGCTGAAGAATTTTACATTACTGGGCATTCACATTTAATTAAATGTGCATTATTATCTGAAAATAGATATTTAAAAAGGACTTGGATTCATGGTGAATGAAGACTTTAAAAGTTATGAGTTTAATACTTCCTGATGAAGACAAAGGTGAGAATGAAACAGTTTAAAACATAAGCATCACCGGTACAAGAATAGTGACAGCAGGGAAAAGCAGCTCTTACCGATCCCAAGGCACTGACGTCTCAAACGACTCGCCGATCACATAATAATCCATCCCCAAATCCTACACAAAGAGAGACATCTGTCAACACAATCATCTCACAATCTGCACTTTTAGCAGTCTAGTAGCTGAAAGCAGTGAGCGAGGCAACCGCACCCGCAGGTAAGCAATGACGAAGGTAAGCATGTATCCTCTCTGTCCGTTATCTTCTCCTGCTGCCAGGCCCCTAAAAAACACACAGACAGAACATTTACACACACACACACATACACACACACACTGCACTGAACAGTCTGTTTAATAACAACATTTAGAAAATGAATAAAAGTAATTGACTGCCTAGTTTAATTAAATGAGTTTTAAAAACAAAGCAAATGGGCCTTATGGACACAGAGATTTTGTATCACATTCTTATGTCTGTTCTTTTACTCACCCATATACCACAATTTATCATATACACACAAAAGAATAATCAGCAGTCCAAATCATTATATAATCAGTAAAAAGTTATCATTTAATTAAATATCTGCTATCCTAACTAATCAAAGCATCTGATTATAACAGAATCCATGGATCAATTTACCCTGTTCCTCCACAATGCACTGACGCACATTCTGCTTCAAGTATCAATCAAATCCATCAAATCCATCACTCCTTGAAAAGGCCATAATGAATTTGAAAAGACAACAGCTTGGTTGTGGCATAGATATGACAGAATGAGGTAGAAAGGTCACAATAAAGGTTAAAGGTTATGACTCTGGTGACCCAGAGATTGGTACTGGTTAAATATTTACTTTTGATTCTACAGAAACAGCAGGCAATACTGCATCCATGCAGACCCAAACGGACACACATGCACAAAGTGGTTAAGGCTTCTTTGTAGATCAGCAATAGCGGACACAGACTGCTGTGCATGAGGGAAGGTAGTGCACTCCTTTAATAGTGTAGAACCCTACATAGCCCTGAGAATCTCCATACTGTACACTCATCATCACTACACTCCCCAGTATTCAGTACATAGACTTAAAGAAAAAAGAAAATTGTATTACATTTTGATCCATGAATCTGAATGAATTTGATGTTGTTTTCAGAAGATAACTTTTTCTCTAGTATCAAGAGATGCACTTTTATTTCTATCGCATCAAAAAAAAATTTATGTTGTGCACAAACTAAAAATCAGTTTGGTCTTAAATGTTTACGTCACGGCAGCAACTTCTGCTCATCAATACTGTATATACATACTACAGTATATAGTGCATCACAGATAACTCTCAGAGAAGGTAAAAAGGAAACTACTGTTTATGCGATTCACATAGGTGTCAGTTGACAGCAAAATTACATTATAGAGATTTGTCTAGAAACCTTATTTGGTTTGAACAGTACTCTATTCAAAACCTGAGTCCCATACTTAATTATTTTTTTTTTTTTTTTTTGTGATGTCAAAGTGCATCCTGGCAAAAGGTTATGGATGTGAAAAAAAGGTTAAGTTAAAATATTAACTAAATATACCTAATCAAAGGAGCATGACTAAAATGAACTCCCAAAGCAGCATGACTTAATTCTAAACTAAAGACTAAAGTCTTCCCACTGGTAGAAATAACCAGTCAGTGTTAAAGTCAGGTGTGGGTGTTTAGACATAATTGTTTGTATTGTTCATCACAGTTAATTACAGTACATTAAGTGATTTGGGAACTACAGTGGAACCTTGGATTGCAAGTAACTCGGCCTGCGAGTGTTTTGCAACTTAACGAGCAAGGTCTTGATATACGAGTAGTACGCATGCACTTTGTCTGCCAAGGGTACTTGCTGTGGGGGATTGTGGGTAATTATCTCCCATGCTCAGTCTCTGTACACGCCTATAGTCAACATCAGTGTGCGTGTATATGCATTCTACATATAACATTGTGACCACGTGTGTGTGCACGGGTAAAGGCAAAATCAAGTTTCATTAGAGAGGTTCCTTGTTAAAGAAGCTTCCCGACAGAGCAGTGTTTCCATTAGTGTGTGTGTGTGTGTGTGCAAGTCGTCCTAGACAGTAGCTCCGTCCCTCCTCGTCTCCTCTCATCTTCACACATGCACGCACAAGCACACACATGCACACGCTTGTGCATGTACAAACACACACTAACAGAAACATTTGCTTTGTCGGGATTCTTTTCAAAAGTAAAGTGCAGGTTAATTTGATTTATTTTTACTTTTAATTTTGTATGAATTATTTTTATATGAATATTTTTGGGTTGTAGAATGAATTATGTGAGTTTCCATTATTTCTTATGGAGAAATTCGCTTTAATATACAAGTGCTTTAATATACTGTACAAGCACGCCTTGGATTATGCTCGAAATACAAGGTGTAACTGTAGTCATAAGAAATTTAGCTGTTTTTTTCACTGATATACTGTACAATTCTGTGGTTATTTCATCCAGCCTGTGTGTGTCAAATATCTGAAACCATATAAGAAGTGTACATGATATACAGTACTGTATATATACACTCACCTAAAGGATTATTAGGAACACCATACTAATACGGTGTTTGACCCCCTTTCGCCTTCAGAACT
>JAQQZT010000036.1:19067063-19089933 GCA_030068275.1 Clarias platycephalus | reverse complement strand
TCACCTTTCTTTCCCATTCTGACATTCAGTTTGGAGTTCAGGAGATTGTCTTGACCAGGACCACACCCCTAAATGCACTGAAGCAGCTTCCATGTAATTGGTTGATTAGATAATTGCATTAATGAGAAATTGAACAGGTGTTCCTAATAATCCTTTACGTGAGTGTACATCATACAGTATATAATACCAAGAAATGACTAACAGTTGGTTATGGATAAAATAATCCAGTCGGTTGTATTTAAAAAGTATTAGGCTGAAATAGACTATTAACAGTGGAGAGAGTGTCATCATATATCACAAAAAAATCTTTGTACTGAAAGAAGACTTGAGGCAAGCAAATTTGGTCCAAAGTTAAGAGACACACCCCCAACAGTGCCAATCCTGCTACATCAAAACAAAGAAAATTAGCAATAAGGTGGGGTTATATCACCAAGTTGTGCTTGCCCATGCATCACCGCAAAAGACTTTAGAAAGCTAATATCATCTTACCCAAATTTGGCGGCGATGTCGTAAACCTGTTTCTCATGCTGCAACACCTTCTCCCGATCTCCTTCGAACAGCAGAGTGGCCACACACAGGTGATGGGGATCAAACCCTTTAAACTGTTTAATAAGGTCATTAAAAGGGATTTAATTTCAGGTGAGTCTTTTGGTAAGACTAAAGCAACAGGAACAATAAAAAAAAGAAAAAAGAATGACAGTCTTTTACCTTTGTGATATAAAATTTTTTCAGCCCATCCAAAAACGATGTGAAGATGGAGGATACTTGAGGCTTAAGAGCATGACCTGGAAGGCCATAAACACATCCACAAATCATCAACATACAATCAGCCAAGCACTATAATAATAAAATATATAATTCCAGTAGTCCAACACCTCTCACATCAGCTTTTGACTCATTAAAAGGAAGAGATAAATGAAGGTCATTTTTTTTCGCCACCCATTTGTGGCCCACTTTTATCCACGCAGGCTTAACGGGACAGATTGATCTGCGGGTTGAACAATAGCAGCGTAACGGAGGGGGGAGAGTGAGCAAGAGTACAGCAACGGAGACTCTGAGGCCTGAGGGCCATATATCAGCCTCCGACTGAGAGGAAATGCTTTCCCCACTGCTATGTAAGTCTCCCTTACATACACTGATTTATTTCAGAATGGACCGCAGACAAACAAAAGTGAGCGGCCACAGCCGAGGGGAAGGCTATCAATCTCTCATACTCCCACACAGAGGAGGGGGAAGAAAACATCAGGGGACAGTCTACAGAGAGTTCTCTTGTCATTTCACTTGTGTACATTTCACTTTCCCTCCTTTTCTTTCATCAATCCGTCCATCCACACAGAGGGGCAGCTCTCAAACACTTGCTCTCCTTTGACCTTTCTAGTCTCTTTTTGAAATGTAACTTACTCAATTACTCGACAGTCAGGATAGGAAAGTGTAACTACAAGTTCCTAACTGGATATTGTCAAAACATGCTTGAGAGCAAAAAAACTGGCATGTGAATGCATAAGAGAAATATTTTATACGCATGTCTAATTAAAGAGCTTTGTGAAAACATCTTTTTTAAACATCTGTTGCATTAAAACCAAAATACAACTACCAACCGAAAATAAATAAATAAATAAAATTTTAATAACAAAAATTCTTCCCATACCATAATTTATGGTGAAAAGTGTAGGTTATTAAAAACATAAAACATCTTACTATAATTTAATAATATAACAAAATTCAAATAAAGTCTAGTAAATGATTAGATTCATAATGTAGATATAGATGAACTTTATTACTGGAAAAAAAGAAAAATAAGGAGGAAAGGAATGGAAGGACATTTATGTCTAATTTCTGTAATAAACTATGCTAGCCGCCACTTCTATACGGTCTCATAATTAGGAAAAGAGAAGCCTTTATTAATGAGGGTTTGAATCATTCTCTCTGCTGCTAGTCTCTCTCTCTTTGGCGGAGACGGAGAAGTGCACTGTTGGTGTAAATGTGAGACTGCAGGAGGAGTTAATGAGGTCCCGAGAGACTAAGGAACTTTTTCTGTGATATCTCCTAACCCTTTAGATTCCTTCATATATCCACATTCCATACTCTAAGACGTCAATATGTTGGAAGCTTAATTGTTGCCAGGGCCATTTTTCATTGTTGTTGGATCGTGCGTTGGCTTGTTCGGCTGCTCAGCTGGCAAGATAATGATCGATTTAACTTTAGACGAGACAGCGTATTGAGGCGGCCTCCGTAGATGAATTATATCATGCAAAATTAAACTGCTTGATGCACGAGAAAACACAGGATGCATCAGCTACAGGCAATTAAGCAAAGCATCTTGCACATACAACGCTAGTTTGTTTTCATAGACAAGAGCTGAGGTAAACTAAGGGCCTTAATACACACAGGAAAATATACTGAACACTTGAATCATGAAGATAAACCTGTAAATGTTTGCAGATGCTTACTGATTATACCTGTGCATCTATGTCAGATTTAAATGACTAAACAGGACAGCACAGTCTTTATTGGTTAATGTTTTATAATATTTGAACAAAAATAATATTTTTCATTCATGATTTAATTCACAAACTTGTCCTCAAAGAACGAACATTGTTTCATTGTGTATATAATAATGCTGTAATTGTAGTCACTGATCATTGGATTGCTTGCTGGATATTCAGTCCTGTAGGACAATATTTCCCTGTCAGCTTTCCAATTACCACTGGAACCATGGCAACAGCTCTACGCACACATTTGCGCACTTGCATATACACTTCTATTTCGCCTTGTTTCTTGACTAATGACACTACAACAAACAAAACTGCAGATACAGTATGTTACAAATAGATTTTAAAGCCAATAGCAGATTTTGCTTCCCTGCTGTGAAAACTGATTTGTTTTTATTTCATTTCCTTTGATTTTAGTCAGGATGCCAAGCTGAAACTAAAACCTCATTAATAATGAGTCCCGCTGCAGCATCCAGAACATCAATAACAGCTTCGTCAAGCATCGAATGAAAAGGCTAATGCAGAGAGGCTGCTGGATGCAGCAGTGATTTCCAATGACTTTCATTGCTGATATTTCCAATGATTTTTTAACTTGGATAAATTCAGGGGAACAGCGATTTCTATAATAAAGATTTATAAATCAAAGAATTCAACTGGGAAGTGACTGGAAAGCTTTAATAAAGTGCAAATGTCAACACATGCCTTGAATAATTTTTAAACCATTCCCTAACATGGACTTTAAAAATTGCTGTTGGACAAAAATGATATTATATGCCACAATAAATTTTCCTGGGATATCTTAAATATTCTCAGTATTTTTTTAAACAATTATAAACTGATTGGAATGAGAGCAATAAAATGTAATACTTTGAAATGTATAATAAAAAAAATAGAATTTTATACAAATACATTTTTTTAAAATAAATTGGTGTTATAATTTTGTACAGATTTTTTTAAACCTCCCCTCTATTTCAGTTAAAGTTAAATAAAATATCATATTACCATTTCCCCATAGCCATTTTTAATCAAATGCTACATATCACCTACTGTATTACAGAAATGTCTTCAGGTATGATCATTTTGACAAATCGCTTAACACTGTTTTAAAGAAGCCTTGATGTCTGAGTGGTAGAACAGCAATATTTCAAAAGTCATTTCTGATCAGCTAAAAACAAACAAACAAACAAACAAAAAAAAAACATACCAAACTGGAACTGCTCGTTGTCCATCAGTCGAATAGACGCTGGTGCACATCTCTAAAACACAAAAAAAGTGAACATCAGTGCCATAAGGATTTGTGGCCATTGTTCAACATGTACAGTAGTTTTAAACAATGTACCAGAAAATAATTTATTCAAACAACTGAGACACTTAAACCACTTTGTCTTTGTTTGCAATTAAGGAAAACCACTCAAAGTGTATTTGTAGGAAATTTGTAGGAAGAGGCTCTCAATTATTTTGTCATTAAATCTGTCCTTTTAAATGTTGAAATCAATAAAGACAGAAAAACAAGGCTGTTCGTTGCCCAAACGATGCGCCGAGAGCCGGCCGATTTCACAGTTATGCCGGAAAAAAAAAGCAGCTTCGAGCTACTGAGAGTCCTGAGGGAAAAGTTTGCGGGCAGGATCTGTAACTCACACATCCTAAACAGCATGATCGATATCTTCATGGTCTGCTGTGCTCAGAGCTAATTTATGCACTCATAATGAGTAGAGCTGCACAGAGTTAGAACATACAGAACTCTCAAGGCCAGCAAAGCTTTCTCTGTATCCAGTATCTAGCAAGTTGTATAATCGTTTTAATTAAGTCACTGTATATGACTGCATAACAGATGGTTGGTAAATTAGTTATCAGTTTATTAGGTGTTACCTGTTTAGCCACTTCTCGCAGACAGGCCACGCCCTGCTGGAAGTTTGGGAAGACGATAGAGCCGTATTTCTGATACTCAGGGACTGGACGGATCTTCATCGTAACCTCGGTGACCACGCCCAAAGTGCCTGAATGACAACATATAACAGAGACACATGGTTAACTGCACGTTCAACACAAAGATATACTGTACTGTAACCCTAGACAAAAAAACTTTGTAAATTGTTCAGAAATCAACTACGGTGGCAAAGAACAAACTAGAATCATACGTTGATATTCATGTTTACACTATATATCATATTTAAAGGAAAAGAAAGTACATTTGTCCTTAGACTCCCATTCACCCACACAACCCAGCCTGGCCTCCTGTCCATCCCCTGGAGGCCTGTGTGTTCATTTACACTTTGGTGATCTGGTTTCATGCAACACCGAGGGGGGGCTGTGTGAGATTTCCCAGCTCTGGCCTGGTTGAAATAAAGCAGGTCTGTATCAAAGGAAGTGTCGATCCAACACCGGAGACAGTGTTTGCCTCAAAGTCGGGATCCCAGCATGCTCCACGACCCCTGAGAGCTCTACTACCACTGCTGCTTTGAGGCTCATGTTGCCACTTCATTTAGCCGAGAAAGACCAGCGCTCTGCCCATAGGAGGCATGACTGCACTAAGTAGCAGTGATAAATACCAGGAGGGGAGTTATAAATGAACTTCTGGATGAAAGCTGCTTGCCCAGATGGAGACAAACTTGAATTTAGACACCGCAGACTATACTTGAGGGGAAAAAATACTAACTGCAATGTAAAACGAAAAATAACAAAAAATAAGTTATGATGGGACATTATGTCTAGTACACAATCGTGGACTTACTAACTTTTAAAAATATTATAGCTAATAAATCTCAGAGAACAAATTAAAAATAAAGTCTATTTAATGCTAGAAGATCCCCTGTCCTGAAAGGCACCACCAGTGTTCTATGCATGTGGTAATAAAAGCTGTGTGAGACTACATCTGAGCAGAACAATGTGAGGGGGAAAAAGAACAGGTCTCAGAGCCAACTCTTAGCTACCCGACAAGCAAACAGTGGAAGCACACATATCCTAAACAACCAACAAATGGGCTCAAGCACACTGTAAAGATGCCAATAAGGCTGTTTACTACCACATACATACAGTACACATGGCCATAATAGCCTCCTCTATAAACACTCAGTCATTGGGTGGACATTTACTGCACTTTCATCTTAACCAGTTGACAGTAAATACTCATAAGCGCCATCATAAAACCTCACTATAATTCTGTCCTTACTGGGTCGCTTCTGTGAGAGGAAAGTAAAACAGACTCATTTGTTAGCATCTAAATGCCCCTGTCACATTAAACACAATTTCAAAATCCAGATGTCTTCATAATGCGAGACAAATAAATAAATGTTTACAAAGAATAATTTGGCCAAAGCAACTAAATGAACTACCATACACCAGCTGTAAATGCTTGTTTCTGCAGATACTTACCAAAAAAGATGTTATAGTCTATTGAGCAATAGACTTATAGTCTAGAACGCAATTCCAACACTACTAGCAAGTTTTCAATTACCTTGCATTTTCAGAATATATACATTTTAAAAAAAGCAATTTTGGTTCCTCATTCTGAACATCTTGCATGTCTATTACAGACATGTTGCTGTAATGGATCGTGGTATGCTGCCCTCTAGTGGTCCAACACAACAAGGTGTCTACAAACGATGCCAATAGTATTGCATACACTTTTTCCGTATTAAAAGGTGTATCGAGGAAGATTTAGTTGCTTGTAATATAATCGTGTATTTTTGATATAGAAACAAAAACATCTTATAACAATTTAAATGACTCTTGGGCACAGAACTCTATAGCTCTCTACAGGTCACTATAGAACTGCATTCCAGGTTCTGTAGTGACCTGTAGAGTAGGGCATCTAGAGCAGGGCTTCTCAAATCCAATCCTGAAGCAATGGTGCTCAGCACATTTTGCCTTTCACCAAAACTTAAATGCATCCAGTAAATCAAAAAAAAATTTAAGCAGAAGAATCACCAAGCTGTGCTGGACTCTGGCCCTCCAGAACTGGATCTGAACAATCCTGGTCTATAGAATTGCTGACAGGAGGTCACACATCAGTTTTTTTTTTTCTTTTCTTTTTTTTCTTTGTGACTTCATATACTTGGCCATGGATTAATGCATTGTTTTTTTATGTGTTCTACATATTTTCCAGGTACAAGTAAAAAAATTTAATGTAAATCGCCTCTTTAATACCACTAACTCCAGAATTAAATCAGGACCGTCTGAGCCTAAGAGGAAAGGCACCAAATGTAAAGCAGAGGTGGGCAAATCATAAATTTAATTAGCTAGCCCACTGTGCAAGTAAAAGCTCCAAGATGCTGCCCAGTTCCATGTTTTGGTTGCCTGGAAACGGACAAGACAAAAACATGGTAGCTAACGAAATTTAATAACTGTGGAACAGGGAAAGGACTGTGTTGTTCTACAGAACACAAAGTTTGGATTGCTGGTAGCTTTTAAGCAGAAGGTGAATGGCAATGTCATGCAGGACAGAGAGTTACAGTACGCAGAGGCCACCAGACCACCCACACTGACAGAGCTGCACACAAACACCCACACACACTCGCACTTCTGACCTTACAAAACTCTTTCCAAAAGCATGTGTTTGGAAAATGCTGTTAAAACACTGAATGGAAGTTTGAACTGTTAGACATACGGGACATTTTGGCACATATTTATAGTGCAAGTGTGAACTGTAATATGTAGTTTGGCCATGCATCCTATAAATCCATATCTACTGCTGCTGGTAAGCAGTACACCCAACTACTGAAATACCAACTCTGGGAAATTAGCCTAAAGTGCAGAGGAAAGAGTAAGTTCAGAACTGTACTTGGGAGAAAAGGTCAGATTTATACATGTACAACACACATTTATAGTCTTACACCCATTTTAATGGATAGAAACTCCTCACACACCAACCCATCATCCCATCTCCCTGCAGACTGCTAGGGGCCAAGCATACTTTCTCTACACAATTGTGTGTCTATACACACCACAGACTAACAGCTGTTCTCAGCTGTAATGCCAACAGCGTCCGAATTTGTTAATAAGCGATGCCGTATGGCTGTGTTAACAGCGGGCGTGTGCAAGGACACCGAAATGTAGGATTATGAAAGTTTTTCAGCTACCACTTCCTCGGCTATGGTTTCAACCTGATTATCTAGTATCTTGGTTTCATAGGCCGTTTTAACATTATTTTTAACTGAATATCAAACCTATGCAAAATACAAAAGAACAAAAAATGACTTTAAACTACACCATATGACTGAACGGCACCAGAACAGGTTGTGAACACACCTTTGAGGAAAGGTACCTGATGTGAACAAAGTTTTAGAATAAAAAATTTTGCCTTAAACTTTTCACTCATAATTAGCATGTGTAGTAAAGCAGCACAAAAGTGTCCATTGTTTCATATTGTATCGGTGACACTATATCATAAACTATAACTGAATTTTCCAGTGTCATCATGGCTAGTCCACTATGGATGTACCACCACAAGTGTATACAGAAGTTTGATTTTTATCACTCTTTGGAGCCAGAAACACACAGACACACACACACTTTATATCTTTGTGAAGTATATAAAGTAAATTGTCTGGAGCAACCAAGAAGTAATCTTTTGACTCCAGTATTATTTAGATAAAAGCAATTTTCTTTAGATTAATTAATTGTCAACACAAAAAGAAAAATTATTTCACACACACACACACACACACACACTACCTTCAGAGCCCAGGATGAAATGGTGGATGTCTGGCCCAGTGGACGTTCGTGGGCCCTGGCAGCTCTTCTCAATCACACCTCTAGGGGTCACCATCTTTATATGCACTACCTTAAAAGTAACAGTTAATATCAGTGGCAAGCAAAAAAGTGACAAATGATCAAACAAACCACTAAAATGTTACATTGGGAAAAAGTCAAACGTATGATAACTGCTTCACTCCAGGAGTATTTTAGTGAATTTAGTGTGTGTACAAGTGTGTCATGTTCGAAAGTTAGTATCCCCTCTTTTAATTCTTTTTTGGGTGTAAAAACAAACACAACCTCAGACAAACAACTTACATATATATATATATTTTTACTGTGCAATTATTTATTTAACAAAAATGAAAAGAAAAGAACATGTCTGCAATACGATGTACGTACTGCTTCCACAGGACTTATGAGGATAAGTGGCAGCCAGGTGCTGCTGATCATCGGCCCTTTATTAACTGATCATCAGCAGGTGTGCAGACCTCTATAAAAGCAAAGGTTTTGGCAGTTTGCTAGTCTGGAGCATTCAGGTGTGTTTTAACACAATGCCAAGAAGGAAAGGCAAAAAACTGGTCTTAGTTGTTGGCCTTAATGCCCAGGGTCATGTTTGGCAAAAAAAAAAATAAAATAAAATATCATACCTAATGTCATGCATAGTGTTGGATGGATAATGATTTGGGCTTGTTTTGCAGCCACAGCACCTGTGCACCTTGCAGTCATCTAATTGACCATGACCTCCTCTGCATTCCAGAGTATTTTAGAGGCAAATGTGAGGCCACCTGTCCAACAGCTAAAGCTGGGGTGAAACTGGGGCATGCAACAGCAGAATTATCCGAAGCACACCCGTAAATCTACACCAGAATAAATTAAAATAAAACCAAGTTTTGGAATGGCAGAGTCAAAGTCCAGACCTCACCTCAATTCAAATGCTATGGCAGGACCTTAAGAGCTTTGCATAAGCAAACGACCAAAAACCTCAATGAACTGGAGCAACATTGCAAGAAGAATGGGCCAGAAATCCTCCACAACAAGTCATACAGACAAAAAGTCATACAGACAATGATTACAATCTAATCAAGTGGGTACTTAGTATTGCCCACATGTTTTTTTTCTTATTGGCTTCATTTTTGTCAAATAAATAATGATTAAGTGAAATAGATTATTTGTTGTTGATCATCTAAGGTTGTATACTACTAATATGGAGATCCGCTATAATCAGATAATGTTTAATATGTTTTTTCACACAAACAAACAAAAGTGGGGGATCATGACTGTGTATGTGTTGTGTCTGATTCATGCATAATGTGCGGGTGATAAAGGTGATAAAGGCTGTGCACCAGGTCTTCGATGTTGCCGTAGATATTTTTCTTCATTCCTGACGCACGTGTAGCCACCCAGCCTCCAAGAGAACTAAATTCCATTGAGTCAGGCTCATGTCCAGTGCAATAGCCACTCTCATTCAGCTGAGGAAAAACACACACACACACACACACAGGTGAAGTAAATGCACACAACCCCAGTTTTACTACCAAACCCCCTTGGAAACACGCTCCTTAACAGCATACCATCTGTGCACTCAAAATGCAGCAAAAACACCCACATGTGAGTGTGTGATAGGCTTGTTAACATGCATCACGCACACACTTCTATATTATACTAGAGGCCATTTTTCTGCATTAGTTTGATGGTGCCATCTGCTCAGTGTGTGTGGGTAATAGTATGCAAAAAAACACCCTACCAACTCTGTGCCAGTCTCTGCCTCTCAATCCACATGTTGAAACTAAATGTGCAGAGTGATAGCTGAACACTCAGATGCTCAGAGAGAACAAATTCACTCAAGGCACTAACCTGCCTTTCCAGGTCCTGGCCAATGATGCCAGCCTCGATATGGGCCGTTAGGTTTTTCTCATCAATCCATAATATTCGGTTCTGGAAAAAAGAAAGAAAGAGGGGGGCGTGGGGGGGGGGGACTAGTATAAATCATAAAATTGTTCAATTCTTTTGCCAAGAAATTAAAAGCAGACTTGTACTACAGACATGTGAGAGAGAAAAAACAGAGAGAATGAGTAAGGAGGAAGACAGAGGGGAATCGAAATGGAGAGGGTCAAGAAGGAGCCAAAGTAAGATTTTGATTAAAATGTGCTTGTGTTGACAGTGTATATCAGTGTCTGTCTACACTACTCCATAAAGTTGTCCATCTGTCTGAATTACAGTCCTTAAATTCAGTCCAGTTGTTTGGGCTTAGCACACTTTACAAGAGTCAGATTGTGTGTGTGTGCGTGTGTGTGTTAGGGTAAACACACAAAACAAACTTAAACCAAGGTATAAACCTTCCAAAAAGAAAAGAGCTTGCTTTTTGATAAGGAAAATGAAAGCACAAGGATCAGGTGGCGGGATTTTCCACAGGAGCTGAAGGACAGATGGACCCTGTGACCTGAGCAACAAGCCAAAGCTGGACTGAAAAAAAAAAAAAGGCATGTGCAGTATTTCCCCATCATCCTGCACTATGAAAACTTTTACACAAATTAGCTCTATTACAGTAAAATGAATGTTTGCATGAGCTTCTGGGATCTCTCATATGTATGTTAGTTGCTTTAAAAAATGAATAAAGCCATTATTGTTTAAAACCAACAACAAGAGGCTCTTGACATTCTAATCATGCTACGATGGCACCCGTCACAGGGTTAAAAAGCTAACTCTGTTTTATGGCCCAATCCCACAATTCCTTGCTAGGGTCAAATGTTGCTCACGATATGGAATACTCTCAGCATGAGCTTCACTCTTAACCATCAATCATCTGGCTGAGCTCATAAACCAGCCACTCCTGGCATGCGCTGCCTTTCATGTCCCACCCTCCCAACCTCATGACCTCTGACACAGGTCACAGAGAGAGCGAGCGAGACAGAGAGAAAGGGAGAGAGAGAGCTGAGTGCAGGCCCCAAAGTGCTACATAAATCAGTGTTAGCAAACAGTCCTCACAGGCAACATGGAAGCCTTTATCAGTCTTGTACACAGATTCATATGAGCTTTAGTCTAAAGTAAGTTGCCATTATGTGTATGTAAGTACTCAGTATGTATGTAAGTGCCCACCATTTGAGAGGTGTCTAGAGAGACAATGGATCGCATTTCCTCAGGAGGGCACTCTAGAGCGCTGGACACACTTGTACCACCTGAGGAAAGAGAAAGCCACGGTATTGATAAATTTTATTCAGCAGTATTTAGTAAAAAAAAAAAAAAAATGGTACAAAAGAACTTGTCAACAGTTTCAGAGGGTAAGAGAGTTTAATTGTTGCGTTCTGGGTTGGGTGCTCACCTCCGTATGGTATCAAACACACGTTGTGCTTGCAGGCCAGCTCCACAATCTTCACTACATCATCGTGACAGCCTGTACACGGCACAACACACATGAAAGCCTGTTATAGAGGCACAGCCATGTCCAGACTTTATCACTGATAAGGACACAATGAGACATTTCTTTTGCTTGTGTGAGAAGTGGGAGGACAAAGAAAATGGAGTCGTCTCTCCTCCTCCTCTATGGGCGGGATGATTTTTTTCCATCTATAGCCAATAAGAGTGTCTGCCCCCGCCCACCCTGAATATATGTGAAGCAGGAGAACATCCCACACAGCCTGAACACGCCTCTTTTTTCCTCTGCATTTTTGCTGCTCATCCAGCAACCTGCAATGACTAAACCTTTCTGGAAAGTACTCCATCCATTTAAAGGGGAAAAGGAGTGAACTTTAGGAGTGCTCGACATCCAAAAGTCTTAAAGGTATGGCCATTTATCTAACACAAATGCAGACACAGCACAGTCAATGATGCTTTTCTGCAGGCTTACAGATGATGTAACCCTGCCTAATGAAGGACTTGCTCTTTAGCTCTAATGAGATGTAGGTCTACCTCAAAAAAAAAAAAAAAAAAAAAATTCACACTGGAGCAGATAAAGCTATATTGCATATTTTTTCTCTTGTCTGAGGTTTGCGGAAGCTAATGGAAATAGCAGTGCGTTGCTTAGGGATAAAACAGTGTTAAGAAAAACCCAAGATTTAATCAAAAACTGTCAAAAGCACAGCTTAAAATGCACAAGCTCAGTGTGATGCGAGATAAGTTGTTCTGTAGCCATTTGGGACTCTAGTATGATCTAGCGCTCAGAGCTCATTTCCATGGTGAAACCTATCCACCAATCTGAGAGCAGTAATTTAAACAGCCATCATTTTATGCTACGTCAAACATCCTTCTGACATGTCTCATTAAAACACACTCATGAATATTAACAAGCAGCCTATCTGCTGATGCAGCTAGCTGGAGATTAACCCTTTGATATGCCAGCAGCTTGCTCACTGCATACAGTATGCAAACCATACACTACACATATATCAACAAATGCATTTTTTCCTTCTTGGTTCTTCCAGTGCTGCCCCTTGTAAAACATGATTATCACTGTAACTAAATAAAACAGGCAATATAATTACAGCAGAAGAGCCATAAAACACTACAGGAATAACTACATAAATGCCTTATACACTGATCAGCCACAACATTTAATCTAATCTAATCAATTATAAACCAGTAAAAGGGTGACAGCATCATGGGCATTTAAGGCTCATCTATGCCTCTGGTGACCAAAGGCTTGCTTGTCTGGCCCAATCCCACAGAAAAAGCTAACATAGAACAAATTGCTGAAAAACATTAATTAATCTATGATAAAACGTTATCAGAACACCCAGGGCATCACAGCCTACTGCGTATGGAATTTAGCAGGCAAGGAGTTCAAGACTGTTGACCCGGCTTTCAAATGGCCCAGATCTCAGTCTGATCGAGCATGCATGGAATGTCCTGGATAAACAAGTAGAATCCATGGAGGCCCCTCAACCCACAGCATCCAAATGATTTTCTCTGCTAACTTCACAGTGGCCGGGACCACAGCACACCTTCTAAGATTTTGTGGCTAGAGCTGCTCCGGTGTCACAAGAGAATCTACAATATACAGTGGAACCTTGGATTACGAACATAATTCCTTCTGGAAGCGGGCGTGTATTTCAAAACACTCGTAAACCAAATCGAATTGTCCCATAAGAAAGAATGGAAACTCAAATTATTCATTCCACAGCCCAAAAAAATAAATACATAAAGATAATTAACACAAAATATAAAGTAAAATAAAACAAATTAACCTGCACTTTATCCTTAAAAAAAAAAGTTAAAATAAATCCCGATAGATAAGCGTTTCCGTTTGTGCGCGCAGGCGCTGTGTGTGTGAAGCTAAAGTACACAGTTACCGTTCCTCCAACCTTTTCACACACACACACACACACACACACACACACACGCACACGCACACGCACACGCGCACACGCACAACGGAACACTGTTTTATCTGAACAATAAACAAGAAATCTCTCTAATGACACTCGATTGAATGACACAACTAATGGAATCACTGCTGTAAAGTAAAACTAAAACAAATTAACCTGCACGTTTATGTTTGAAAAGAATCGCGACAGACCAGTGTTTGTATGTAGAGCAGAGAGAAAGAGTGTGTGTGTCTGTATGTCTGTGAAGGGCGAAAGTAGGAGGGGTCTGTGTGTGTGTGTGTGTGTGTGTGTGTGTGGCACAGTGTCCAATGACACGCACGCACACAGACACAAAGAGCAGGCTGATACAGAGAAAATGGATGGACACAAAATAAAATAATGTTTTACGCACACACACGTGGTCACAGTGTTATAGTAAACAGTACACGCGTGCACGGATGTTGATTATACCAGTAAGAGACCCAGCAGGGGAGACGATTACCCACAATTCCGCAGCGCAAGAGAGAGAAAAATCGTTGGCTCAGTTGTAATCACATGTCACTCGGCGTCAAAACAAGAAGCGCATTCGTGATACATGATACTCGTAAACCAGGACTTGCTCGTTTTCCAAGTCAAAATTTACCAAAAATCTTTGCTCGTCTTGCGGAACACTCGCAAACCGCGTTACTCGCAATCCGAGGTTTCACTGTATTGGGCATAATGTTTTGCATTTTACTGTTATTGCTGATCAATGTATGTCTCACATTTCAAGTATAACTGCTCCAAACATAGTTTAGAAACTGAATGAAACTGAACACTCCTGAATATTGTAGGAGTTTGATAAATTGCTGGTAAGGGTCTCTCACCACTGGAGCAAAGGCAGCAGAGGAGTTTAAGATCCTTAATGGTGAAATATTAAAAACAAGTTGCTCAAGCATCAGCTCAGAGGTTTTCCAGATTAAATTTTTTAGAGGTTCTGAATCGTTCAAGGAGCCGCAGCTGAGTGGAAATACACATTAAGGAAAGATCTCCAAATGAATAAGCGCAATAGGCTATGTCATGTGTCAATAGTATCTCCTTTATTATGGGAATTATCACTAATAACAGTACTAGTGGTTGTTTCCTGAGAAAAAGGTCTGTGAAAAATAGTCTTCCTTTTAAATTATAGTAAAGACATGCTCTAATCATAACACTGTAATTAAGTGGAAGGGAGTAGAAGGTGGGAGCCGAGAATCTCTGAGTTAAGTCAGGCTGAATAACCATGATTTGCTTAATTAGTTCATAATGTTTAAAAATATTAAGAAACCTGAGTGAACATGTGCCTATACTTTTGCCTACATTGCGTCCAGATGTTGCAGAGCAAATGAATGGAGCTTGTTTATAAGACTGTAAATCTACTAATAGACTATTGAAGTAACACGAGGTCTAGTATTTAGTAGAATCTAGCGAGATTCATTTGCATTTTCAAAAGTGATAATTTTATAATCATTTACTTATTTATTCAGTCATTTTTAGTAAAAAATCTTATCCTGGTTGAGTTATTAGTGGATCTGGAGCATATCATGGAAACAGGTTGCATGGTGAGAAATGCCACATACATTTTGTGCACTCATTCACACTAAAAGGCAATTTACATTTAGCATACCCAATCTATCTACCAGCCTGATTTTGAAAGTGAGAGGAAAACAGAGAACCTGGAGAAAAACCCACATGGACACCAGGAAAACGTGCAACACCACTCACATTAACCAGAGCTCAGGATTAAAATATGTACCTTGGAACTGCTTTGTAACATTTTAGTGTTTTGAAAATTGCTGATCTAGTTTATTTCAGGTGCTCCCCGTTGTGCTCTTACACGATCAAAAGATCACAGCAAAGCATGTGTGCTCATGTGCGCATGGAAACATACACAAGCTTCAAAGTACTCACTTGGCCACACCACTAGGTCTGGTATTCTTCCAATTCTCCCCTCCCTCAGTGCATAGATCTCATGTAGGCAGTGACCTGTGTGGAGAAACAGAGCACTGTTTCATCACTACAGAACAGAAAGAATCATTCCCAGTAACACACAACTTACCCTAGGACACGATAAAATAGAAAGAAATCTGTCTCCATGTATGTAAAGGTCTCTGTTTCAGCCAAAACATTTCTGATTCATGAGAGTGCTGTGTAAAACAACTGGCCAAGGCATTTTCGTTCGTTCATTACCATGAGAGCGGAACACTCTGTCCTCTGGGTCAGATGACAGGGCCACACCGGCAGCTTTTACCTCCTCCACAAACAGCTCGTTCAGGTTCGGGGGCGGGACCGCACTCATGTTCAAAGTGGCCTGGGACATGAGATAAGAGTTGTGTGTGCCCACACAAATGCACACAAATCTTTACTAGTACCAAGTGAGAGGGGTGCAGACTTACTGTTGCAGGGCTTTTATGTTGTAGGTTGGCACCAAATGTATTTTCCATCCAGTCCCTTAGACTGGGGATAATCAAACCACTTAGCCGATACCTATAGTGAGAACCAGGACAAGAACAGCTTATGACATACCATATACTATGATGTTTAAAAAAAGTAATAATAAATCTGCTTCAGATCCCACAAAGTCAAAGTCCCAAAATGACCAAGTAACATCTCTGATGCTGACAGGATATTTAATAGGCTGTTTTTTAAAAAGTACATATAAGGCAATCAGGTCTATGATTTGATATGGATACTCGCTCCTACAGCTCATTTCAAAACCGAGACTGGGTTTCTCCTAACCACTGACCGGAGCTTCTGTTCAACAGAGTGTAAACTCGCACACAGGCAGGAGGGACAGAGAAGGGAAAAAGGAACAAGGATGAGTACAATCGCCTTTCCTGTCTCACTTTAATCAATATCAAGAGAAATAAAACCAGGATGTGAGAGTTGCTTTGTTTCTCTCGGCAGATTAAAATAGTAGTGCAGTAAGTGAAGTTGAAACCAGTCATCGATCTCACTGCCTATGTGAGAATCTCCTCTGTTCCAAAACCTTTACTTATTACATCAGTCTCTCTGAGGTTGAAAATTAAAGAGGTTTCACCATCAAACCACTAAAATCAACATACACAACAACTTACATTCACACTAGCGACCTACGATCTACAAAACACCTCAGTCATGTCATTTATAGCACGTCTCTTGTGGCTGTGTAGTGAGTGCTTGCTTTTACCTGTGTGTTTACACCATCCAAAGAAATGTAGTAATCAAACTACTGTATATGATTCATAAAAATAACTTTCATTTAAACAGTATTTATGAATTACAGGAGGTATCAATTCACCAGAAACATCAACATGATTTCTGCCTTTCTTCTTTCAAGTTTACTTTTTGGTAATTTGCTTTTCTTCTATTTGTGCACATTAAAAAGAAAAACAAAATGAATTTAACAGAACTAGACCTGTGAATAGGATTTCCATAGGATTAGTCTCAATAATCATTGAAGAAAATTATTTGGATTTGTTTCTTTAATTCTCCAGACTAAATTGACATAGGATCAAGAAAATTTCAGTTCAAATGTTGCTTGCTGCATGCTGAGGTCACAAAAATTTAAATTGTTTGTCCAAATTTTATCTTTGTTCGACACTTACTAGTGTGAACATTTACAGCTTAACAGTTTGTTGCTGGTCGTCTTTTGGCCTCTCCGTTAGGGTCACACCAGGAAAAAAATTATAAAACAAACAATTTATTTGGCACAGGTTTTACAATGATGTCCTGATGCAACACTCCCATTTTATCCCCGCTTGAGTCTGGGAAGAAGAGTAAACTGACTAGCGCACCTTCAGTGGCTGGGTCTGGAACCCAACCCAGGCCTCCCACATAGTTGGCCAAGAGCCATCACTGAAACACTGTGAACTTAACAGTGTAATTAAGTCTTTTAAGCACAATTAAGTTCTGTGGTATATAAAGAGAACTAATAATACAAGTTCACAGAATAGACTTGATCGTAAAAAGACAGAGCAAAGCATAAACCTAAACACTAGATGGCACCAGCACACCACTCTGAATTGAGCACAACCCTGAGCTGTGTGCGCGTGTGTGTGAGAAGGGTGGGGTTTAACACAAACTGTGTGGTTGGTGGTGCTCACTACATTTATGCAGGGATATAGAAAATGTTCTCCATTTTACACATTATCATTTTTACACGTCATTTAGCTACCATAAAAAACTAGGTACGGGTGCATGAGCCACAAAACGCAAGTTCGAATTGGATCATGGTTTCTGAGTCAAGAATCTGATAAGTTTTTGGTTCAGGAAAAAAAAAAAAAGAGAGAGAGATGAATAGAATTTTATAGAACTAAAATAAAATTAAAACTTGAATAAAAAAATTTACTAAAATAAATAAAATTAAAAAATAAAATATACACACAATTGTTGAATTAAATTACAATATGAGGCATGAGGAGTCATTTTAAAACTTAATGTTCTTGTTCTCTCTCTTATGTATATTTTGCATTCACAATTATGTAATGGTAGAGGGTACTGACCACATTCTTTTGAACAAAAGGAATGAAAAACAAAATAAAAGGAATGTTTTGTGTCAATGTGATCTGGCAATCCTGCTGGGCAGAGAGAGCATAAGAGGGAGACTGAGTGAAAATACAGTTTGTGTGCACACAAGAGGCAGTTTAAGCACATGACAATAGTATTTGTGCATGTGCAAAAACACTTAGGAAGTCAAAATCTGTATTGGGTACTACGACTGTTAAACCTTGGTTCTTGGTTCATTTGTGTGCCGAACCATATGGAGAGACACAGATATCGCTCACAGATCGACTCCAGTCTGCTACAAGACCAAATGTACTTTTATTTTCCTCATATTTCCTCACATCATGTTTAAGATCCCATGTTTTAGTTTCTAGAATGAACAAAATAGTATTGTTAAGTCAGGGGACAAAATGCTCTATAATAATGTATGTTGCAATAGCATTTTTCTACCAGAGAGGGCAGAATGTGCAACTTTGAAAATGCAAGTTTCTTTACTCACAAATGCGCATACTAACCTTCTGCCTGTAAACTCTGCCTGGCCCTTCTTGTTAAAGAAAAACCGGGAATCACTGTAACCCCAGCCATTCCACTTCATTGTTTCTTGCCTGAAAGGGAGGAGAGAGAGAGAGAGAGAGAGAGAGAGAGAGAGAGAGAGAGAGAGAGAGAGAGACAGACAGACAGACAGACAAAGGTAGAGGGGTTTAAGAATTCATAAATCATACTGTTGTTTTTTGTAATGAGCTGATGGGCCTGCATAATGTAACTACAGATGTACAGTTAATATAGCTATAAACTGATTTCATAATGCACATTACATGATGCTCATGATGCAACAGACACTTCAGTGAACACATTGACAATTGTGTCAGTGTATAGATCAGTCCAACTACAAATGATCTCATTTTGAAGGTTAAGCTGCACATGCATTCAGAAACAGGTCTTGGATCCGTGTCAGAGGGCTGCCACAGAAATGTCACCATAACCCTGCTGTTCAAATAGTGGAAACAAACCACTTATTTATAGACAACAACTCCCATTAAACCAACACCTAGAAGGCAACCTTGAACATATTCATTTCCCTAGTCATCTGTAAATATACGAGGGGTGTTTTGGTCAAATCAGGGAGTGTTGATTGTGCAGAAAATGTTCATTTCGCTCAGGAGGAATAGGTTAAAATTCCAGTAGCTTATTGTAAGAAGCCTGAGGTAACCTACGCGAAAGGTTTGACCCAAGTAAAAAAATTTAAAGGCAATGCCAACATATACTAGGTGTATGTAAACCTCTGACCTACTGGGAATGTGATTAAAGAAATACAGACTATTTCTCGACTATTATTGTCATTTCACATTCTTAAAATAAAGCAGTGACCAAAGGCAGGGAAAGTTTACTAGGATTAAATGTCTGGAAAAACTGATTTTAACCTATTTTTTCTAAAGTGTATTTAAACTGTATGGATGAAACTGTAAAGAAAGTGATAGCACTTTTTGATAATGTTTCTGTATATTCGCAGCCTAACATTCAAATAAAATAAATGATTTTGAAGATATTTTTAATAGTAATATAAATAAGATGCAACATCCGTTTTTAATAAAGCTACAGTACACCTAGCTTCATAAGCGATCTATTCTGAAAGAACAAGAAAGAAAGCTGTGTGTGCGCTTTAAATCAGTTCAGAGAGCATGGACATGAGTCAGAGAGCAGAATAAATAACCAGCATAACTCATGATTTTATCTCTGCTCCTGTGGCATAACTCATAAGCTTCATGTGGAGTGACAGGCATATGAATAGTGACGAACGCAGGGCATGCTGAATGAAGGTAAATAACTGAGAAGAGGTGACAGAGATAAAGCACTAGTGCCCATTGGCACGGTCTGTATCAGGCCTCAGCAGCCTACAGAACACAGTCAACCTAAAAAACATTGGATTAACCAGCATCAGGACTCTGCTGACACCACACAACTATTCAGGGATGTCCTTCATAAAAAGCAGAATGAATCAGACAATTGTATATTGCATTTTCATAGTAGTATTTTCAAAATAATAAACTCATTGTTATATAATATATATTACATTTACGTCATTTGGCAGACGCTCTTAACCGGTGTAACAGCTTTTAATCTCATTATACATCTCATCTCAGCAACTGAGGGTTAAGGCCCTTGCTTAAAGAGGCCAACAGTGACAACCTGGTGGTGCTGGGGTTTGTATCTGAAAACATTCAATCAGTAGCCACTGAGCTACAATGTATCAGCTAGTTTACAGTTTAAATTATAAAACAGTATCCTTTTATATGCAATGGGTAAAAGCAAAAATGGCTAACTTTAACATTAAACACTTTGGTGACAAACAAGGTGGTCACTTAAATGTAAAGCATTTTTTCAAACATTTGATTTTGCAAGGGTTTGCAATATAATCAATATACTTTATATCCAAATCTTGCAGAACCATGCAGTATATGGACGTAACTAAAATTGACTTATGAGTAAAATATATGTTCCTTAAAAATTATGATCCGAAAAGACGATTAACCTAATCCTACCAAAAAAAGGTTGTGTGCAGGCACATGTGTTTATGCATGTATACACCAACTAGTCATAGGTTTAAATACCGGCCATCTCCTTCAGTGTGTTTTCTTTATTTTTATTCTTTTCAGCATTGTATCCTAATGTGTGGAATTAGGTAGTAAACAAAAAAAACTAAAAAAGTGTTAAACAACCCAAAATATTTTTTTATATTAATATTGTCTAAAGTAGCTACATTTTGCTTTAATGACAGCTTGGCACAATTCACAGGTGTGCCTTGTCGAGAGTTAATGGGTAACATTTTCTGCTTTAGAATGCATGCCCAAGTGCAGTTGCCAAAACCATCAAACGCTATGGTGAAACTGTCTCTCATGAAGACTGTCCCTGAAGACCAAGAGCTACCTCTGCCGCAGAGGATAGGTTTATTAGAACGATGAGCTCCAGAAACAGTCAATTTACCGCACATCAGAATAGACCCACATAAATGTTTCTTGGAGTTCAAGCAGCAGACATTTTTCAATATCCACTGTTCAGAAGAGAACGTGTGTGTCAGGCCTTCATGGTCGAACAGACGCCATTTCTTCAGACAAAAGATAAACAATAAGCAGAAGAGACAAAAAAACAAAAAGACAAAACAATAAGCAGAAGAGACTTCCTTAAACCAAGAAAGATAAGAAACAGACATTAAATAATTGAAAAACTGTTCTTTGGTCTGATGAGTCCAAATGTGAGGATTTTTGGTTCTAATCAAAATCTAATTTGGTTCTAATCTAATTTCACATTAGAAACAATCAAAAATGATTGATCACCTCTCCCCACTCCTCTCCATTTTTGGGCACGCTTGGGTATTTACCTCTCCGATACTAGCAGGTGGCAGTATGCACCTACTTGGACCAAGAGCCACCCTTAAGCACAAGAGAAGAAGAGAACAAGAATGGTCATTTCATGCTGTGCCTGTTATTATTGATATTTATGGAAAAATGGCAAGAACAATGATTTTGTGTGCCTACTTTATCAGCTATGGATTTGTAGGTCAGAGGATGACTCTGGAGCACAGTCTGACGGATGGATCAGTGACAGGCATGGGCCTAAATCTTTTTTCGCCCCCCTCCTCGCTCACTCCCAAGGGATCACTTGACAAGCGGCATCCCCTTCAGCAGGTATGTGAAGGGGAGGGGTTGATAGATTGGGCACGGCTGGCACGGGATAATTGTTAATGGAGCTCGGGCTTGCTTCACTCTACAAAAGTGACGCATGGAGCTTTGCTCAAGGTCCAGGGTTTTGGGAGCAAGAAGAATGCATGGCAGATGTTAAAATAGACAGTGGCATACGAGTGGGCCGATCCGCCCCTGCCATTTGATCACTGCACAGACAACCGACAAAAGGACTGAAGGAGCTGCCGCAGCACTTTCGCCGCAGCACTTTCACCTTCGCCAAGAGTCAGCCTCCGTGATCCAGATGCCGAAGAGGAAAAGGCCACTGCATTCAACATCAAGGCCCCCTTCCACTGCACACCCTCACTTCATCCCCTTCTTTCCTTCCACACTCCTGAAAACCCTTTCCTTTTCCCATTTTTTCATAATAAAATTACCCTTTTTCTCCTCAACCCCGCCTTCTGTCTCTGTGCCTCGAATGAAAGATCTTACGGTGTCTAAACAGCAATCAACTTCCGTTCTCAGCTTGCTTCCATACTTGATTCGATTCAAGCATTAGAAGGTGATACTGTGGGGGTATATTTTGCTGGTAATATTTTGTTTGTGACTTGGTCAAAATTGAGTACACACTTCTCTTTGCACACATTTCAACACAGCATTTTGCAACAACATGCTATCCTATCTAGTTTACACTTAGTAGGACCATAATTTTCAAACAGGACAATGACCACAAACACATCTCTAGGTTATGCAAGAGCTATTTGTCCAAGAAGGAGAGTGATGGAGTGCTGCATCAGATGATCTGGCCTCCACAATCACCTGACCTAAATCCAACTCAGATGGTTTGGGATGACTTTGGGACCGGAGAGTGAAAGAAAAAGTAGCCAACAACTACTCAACCCCTAGGGGAACTTCAAGATTGTTGGAAAACCATTCCAGATGATTACCTCAGAAGGCTGACTGAGAGAATACCAAAAGTCTGCAAATCTGTCAAAGCAGAAGAATTTAAAATACAAAACATATTTAGGGTTTTTAACATGCTTTTGTTGACTACATAATTTCATATTACTTCTGTCATAATCGTAATGTCTTCAGTTTTTATATATACTGTAAAAACAAAACTCATATATATACAGTGGTGTGAAAAACTATTTGCCCCCCTCCTGATTTCTTATTCTTTTGCATGTTTGTCACACAAAAT
>JAQQZT010000036.1:19038191-19066963 GCA_030068275.1 Clarias platycephalus | reverse complement strand
TGTGTGTGTGTGTGTGTGTGTGTGTGTGTGTGTGTGTGTGTATATATATATATATATATATATATATATATTTATTTCACTGGTACTGTACACAGTATATCAAACATATACAGTATATGTTCATTTATAATAATTTTTGATCTCAAGCCCAAATGTCTCTAGTCTCTAATAAGTGATTGTACTTGCAGTTTCAATAATTTTAGAGAGGACTGCATGCTAGCGAGCTACATAGAAAATCTTGCATTTTGGAACAGATCCCATGAGCTGTCTCTAATTTTAACTGCAGACTGAATGCTGAAAGCACCAGGAGTTGAGTGACCTTTCAACAAGACATTAACCCCAAACCCAATGAAAAAATGTTAACCTTATACGAAGTACTTCATAAAGAATTTAACACGAGTAGCCAATTAAAACAAAATAAAAAAAGATTATACTTGCTCTGGCCTTCAGCTTAGATACAGTAAGCTTACGGGATCTAAATAAGGCAGCATACTGAATAAAAATGACTGAATATCATCTACAAAAACTAAAGTTAGGAATTCCACAGTCATTGAAAGATTCTATATGATAAACTATACAGTACTAATAATTTATTTTATAACAATATTTTACCAAAAAAACTTTTGGTCCAGATAGACCACATGCCTCCAGGTTGAGAATTTTCCATACAGAATCTTTCAACGTTGATAATATTTCTATATTCATAATAATCTTACATAATCTATCTTACGGGATGACAACTTAACGTCAACACATGACATTTTTACCTGTCATAAACAACTCATCATGCTGATGAAAAATAAGGATCAAAATCTGAATTAGAATTCTAACTGCAAATAGACTGACATCATCAACAAATATAAAAATAATTACATTTTATAAACAAATTAGCCCACTGTGCAAATGTCATGCCAGCAGTTTAACATGACAGTGGCAGTATATAAAATGCTTGTAAGATGTTACACAAAAAATGGAGCAAAAAAGTAGAATCATGTAGCCACAAATGCTGCTATAGATGGAATATTTTGTCTGAGAAACGAACAATGCTACTAAGACCATTAAACATGAAAGCCATCTCCCTCCCACATGCTCTATTTAACACATAAGATGATAAAATGCTGACCTAAATTTCCTAAGTGACATATTTCTAGGTCAAAGACAAGTGTCTCTCAAGCCTCTAAAGGTTGGTACCATTAGTAGCTCTCATTTAACAGCAACACTTAGCGTCAGCATTGTAACCCGTTTCTCTGGGCACCTGGCCTGTAATATGGTGGTCATTCAGCCATGCTTAAAACGCTAACTTTAATATGAGAAAATTAAATCACAAACTGGAACAAACTTTTACCGATTTAGCTTTGTTGAATTTATCTTACTTCTGCTGTCCATTAAATACACAGAAACCATTCTAGTGCCTTAAGTCTTTTGGTCATTGAAATAAATAAATAAATATAAAATTTTCATTAGTTGACATTAAGTACGTCAGAATAATAAAAAGAAGAATTAGCCCAAAAAACAGTGCTGCACAATTAAATGCATAAAAATCGAGATTAATATATGGAATGTGCAATTAATCACAAAAGGCTACAATTAATTACAGGTAATACACAGATAGTTTGAAAATTATGCGGAGTTGGTCAATAATTTAAGTTTTTTAATATTTGTGATGTAATAAAATACAGTATTGGCAAACATCCTCTTAAAGTCATAATTTGTGCCATTATTGGCTGTCAGCCTAGATAAATATGACTGTTAGCCTAGATAAATAAAAACGGTCCATTTAATAGTTAAATGTTGCAGTTTAAATCACAATCGTTATATGCATCAAAAAATTATCATTAAATTGTGAAACTGTACCAAAAAACCTCTTAAAGAACTAGATCAGAATAGATCAGAAGCATATTCCCTCATAGGTTTGTCTGATGAATGTCAATGGCATGTTTGCTGAAACAGCTTATTTACTAGATTCTCCATAAAGCTTATTAATTTAGATGAAGCAGGTTAGGAATGAGGTCTGATTGTCAGTGTCCGACACTAGATGTCACTACAGATTTAAAACAGTAGGAGAGAAACATGCCTTTTGTGGAAGCTGAAGTCAGGCCACCACAAACCTTAGCCAATCAGAGGTGAGAGTGTGTCGAAACTTCTGCTGACTAAATTAAAAAGGTACACACACGATTACAATACAGAGACAAAAGAGGATACATGGAATGTTGCTACTACAACTGAGTTTTGTTTTGTTGTTAATTTGGAAACAGACAGTTTTTAAAGTCTGAGAGTTTTCACTAAGAGTATCAGTTACATACCTTTGATTTATGGCAACCTTTACATAAAACTTTGCTAAAAACCTAAGAAGGACACAAGTGTATCCATTTAAAGCCCTGAGGAGATAAACAGATCACAGCCATTTGCATTACATTTCCTTTCCCTTATAGTGACACATAACCAACAGAACTCTTTATTTAGCCGGAAAGTATAACGGCTCTCCCACCATTACTTTCTAATTTATCCCTTAGACTGCTGGGTAGACTGCGACCAGTGTGATTGCAAAATCCCTTCACACACAATCATTTTATAAGAAAGACTGTCTTTGCATCACAACATCACTAAAAGTTATTACTCATACAAAATTTACATGGAGCCTCAAAAAGATGGACCCCTCCTCCCCTTTTTTAAAATAAATCAAATACCATATCCAAGGAACAAAAAAACAAACAACAAAAAAAAAAAACACAGTGCCGTGTTGATTATTTTCCTTAACGTCAGAAGGTTGTGAGGTGATGCTGTTACCATATTAACCTTGTTACCATATTAAGTGCCACTTACGTCTCAACAGCTGTAATCAGTCCTTCCCTCGCTGACATTATTGTTTATTCCCTTTTGTTTGAAGTTAAGGCAACACAACAACTTGACACTGAGACATTACAATTTATAACACCCTGTGTTGAGAATAATTTCTAGTGTTAGTGCTTTGTAGCAATCAGAGGTAAAATAGTTTCTAACACTAAAGCCTCCTACCAAAAGGATAAATATTACATTACATTGTAGAAAGCTTCATTAAATCAACAACTGTACGCTCAGTTCATGTAGCATGACTACTATACAAGCCAACGCATAAGCTGTCACTACAGAAGAGAAAGCTTATTTTTAATGAAGCATTTATTGATTTGTATACACATAAAATACAGCGCAGCGAATTGGAATCTTTTCTTATCCTGGCAATATTTGTCCTTGTTAGGACTGAATAATTTATATTTTCAGCATTAAATGCTACGTTCATGGCAGGAGAAGGGTAAATAAGAACAGAATACATAGTAAATTAATACAACTAAATATATAAATAATAGTTAATATGCTGCTAAAAATACACAGACAAAAAGTACCGCACAAAAACATGAGCAAACAAACAAATGAAAACAACTGACTGTATGGACGGTTTCTCTGGACCATTAAGATGGTCCTGGACTCTGCTGATGCATACAGCTACAAACAGTTTTATCCCTGAGCCAGCAATAATAAAAGTGGAGGACATATTTACTTAAACACGTTTCCTGTTATACTGAACGTCCAGCCTCCTAACACTCTGTATGCCGGCAAATCAATCACTCCCATCCGTTATCACCCAAATGAGGATGGGTTCCCTGTTGAGTCTGGTTTCTCTTATGGTTTCTTCCTATTGCCACCTCAGGGAGTTTTTCCCTTGCCACTGTCACCCTTGGCTTGCTTATCAGGGACAAATTGATAATTATGATTTATACATATTTCTTCACACATTTCATACTCATTTCACCATTTTTTTTTTCATTCTGTAAAGCTGCAATGATCATTGTTAAAATTGCTATATAAATAAAATTGAATAGAATTATTTGAAAGGTAAAACAATTTACAATTGTGAGCACGGTAAACATTTATATGAGTTGTTTTAAATTATTGTTTGATACAAATAAAGTTTTTTCCTCTACTTTGACAAATATCTCCATTAAAGACCTCACTGAGTAAAACCTTTGTTTGATGCCAGTAAAAACAGTACAGTTCAATAAAACCATGCTTTTTTGGGTAAGTGGAGTTTGACATGAATGACACAAAGGTGCCTCTTCACGCTTTAGTAATAAAAAGTTTAGTTTTGAGTGCCCTACGCCATATCTCGTGGACACATTCTGATCAAAGCAATGTTGAAAAGAAGAGGTCGGTCTTCTGCTAATCCTAAGAGGACTGATTTCATGCAGTTTGTTATCCTTATGTTCTTCCATGCCTGGTGAGTTTCCTCTGGGTACTTCGGTTTCCTCCCACAGTCCAAAGATATGCAGGTTAGGCTAACTGACGTTCCCCATAGTGTATGAATGAGAGTGCGAGTGTGTGTGTGCCCTGCGATGGATTGGCACCCTGTCCAGGGTATACCCCGCCTCATGTCCTAAGTCTCCTGGGATAGGCTCCATTGCGTCCGTGCTAAAAGTCATTTTAGCTTGTTGGGTAGCTGGGGTCAGAATAGTGGGTCAGCCATGATACAGCGAACCTGAAGGGATGAGCACCTTGCTCAAGGGCTCAATCACAGCAACTTGGTGGTGCTGGGGAATGAACCTCAATCTTCTAATCTGTTATATATAATCTCCTAATGGTTATATTACCACTACTCTGGTTGGAAACAACATCTTATTAAGAGGAGTGCACAGATGTAATCCTTGCAGCTGAAACTTTGTGCAACACTTTTTTTCCTGTCCAATCAGCAGCAGCAGTGTGGTTTAAACCTTGAGTCTGTGAAACCCTGGTTTGCAATGCAACAGGTTTAGGGGAAGGGCGTGGACTTAACAGTTTGTTCACTCTTTCCTATAGATCAGTGACTGCGTGTTGGCTCATTCTTCCAGATTTCTCCGTGCCTGAGACAGATACAGAGAGCTGTCTCCACCGCACCCACATCCCAGCATGAATGAACACGTTGTTTGGAGACAGCAGCTTTGTATTCTGCTCACTGAACACAGCTGCCACTATTACTGTTCCCACTGATATTAATTAACACATGCCTAAAGTTAGAACAATATCTGATTAACGTAGTTAACCAAACTACTAGTGCATTCAGACGTCACCTCGGCAGTACGAGCACATCTTCACCAAACTGTGTCAAAACAAAAGGGCTGTTTTAATACGTTAATACCATTTGCAGTATACGCTAGCTCCCGTAGCTAGGCTAAGTGCACTCCGAGTGCTCACTCTGCCCCGCATCCTCTCCGCTTACCTTCTTTTCGGCACCGCAGTCACTTTAGCAGCGTTGGACCTGGGCGTCTCGGCTTTACACTCTTGCGTGGATAACGCCGTGTGTCCATTTCCCTCGCCTTTCTGTAAATGGCCGGCTATAATTCTCAGTCTTTGCCGTGCACTTCTTTGGCGCTCGGAGATGTCGGTGTTTGACGCCATGCTGCTTCCGTATTTGCGAGCCGGAAAGCGGCGCTCTGTCAGAGGTCAGCCAGCTCCTAGACGAGTAGGAGGGAGAAGTGGAATCCCAATCACGTGACTATTCCCTACACAAGGGCACTACATAGGCTAGGTTGTTTACGATAGACCGAGTGCACTTCATATCACTCAGTGAGCCGTTTGTTATACAGCCGTTCTAACATCAAACCCGGGTCTTTTAGCATTCTTATGAGTCAATCTTCTTGTGATTTGATAATTTATTATTATCAGTTTAACCTGTATATAGTACAGCGTGACCTTCTTATTTGTGGAAAATTACAGTTTTTAAAGGACAGACCAGACAGAAAATATACATTTCAGGTAAGTGTGTTAAGATTTGCTTCTTAAGGCATCCTTGATTAGGTGTTGGTTGAATGTTGAGTTATTCGTAGTGATTTGAGAAAATCATTTCCAGCTAATTTAACTCATGCTTATTTTTATTTTACCATCCAATAGTAGGCCTAATTTTCAGTCCTTTTTATTCATTGATTTGGATAAATTATGGTTATTGAATGGGTGAACTTCACCAAGTTCTGTCTTCACTATCTTACATTGGCAGATTTCTTTATATGCCCTGAGAAGAGTTTAGTTGAAATCATATGCTTGAATAATCAAGCAGGTCAGGTCTGAATAAAACAAACTCAGCTAATCTCAGTATTCAGTTACCTCTGCTGTGCAGTCTGTATTTTGTATTGTCGTAGTGAAACATGAGCTTGATGTTTGCTACTTGTGTCTGAATTACTTCATCATAAACACTGGAAATACATGTGAATTCCAGTCCAGTTTGAAAGGCCATAAATGCATATCACTGTGGGTTTTCTTATTTTAAACACCACTTAGATCTTTTAGACAAAACTAACTTCCGTTACTGCTTTGTCCTGGTCAGGGTTGTGCTGTATCCAGGGAGCTTATCCAATGAACACTGGGCGTAATGCAGGAATAAACCCTGGATTGGACAACACATGCTATATGTAGGCATCTGATCAAGGGCATAGCTTTTTGTGTTCAACATTTAGGGGTTTATATATACACCCATTTAGGGGTGTCTGAGGACACAATCCCCATCCCCCAACTCCACATGCCAGATTTTTTTTTCAAATAGCCTGTTTTACATAAATTTTAAGATGATGAATAGACATACCAAACATCATGCTCTAGATAGCCTATACAACTAGTGCAGTTGAATAGCATAAAATAATTTATTTTGTATAAAAGTACTGAATTTGTAATGCATCAATTTGTTGCTCCAGTATTATTAAATAGCATACCTCTTGGGAAGAGATTTTATTTTGTTTTTTTTGCTTTTTTTCTCTAATAACTAGTCATTTTTATGACCAACTATTCTTTTTGCTTGAAAGTTACATTGAATTGAGAAGGCAACCACTTCATCATGTTTTATAACAGTTAGTAATTTTTAATGAATCATTATATTGTATTTAGGGGGTTGAACTGGCCATTATTGATTAATGGGGTTACAACTCCCCATCTCGCATGTATATTACTTCTTTGCTGAAGATTTTCAGAAGACTTCAAGCACATTATGATGATGAGACTTTTAAATAAAGGCCATACATCTGTGAATGATGATCCTAGCTGAGATGGCTCAGAGCCGACTGCAGTTGTTCCTTTGAACATTTAGCGAGTGAAATGCCTGGTCCTTGAAAATCAATGGATAACTTGTTACAAACTTGTGGAAGAGACACATCTGTGTGTGGGAATTGTACACGCAATAATTTCATGAACACTACTTGTGATTTCCACAATGTTTGGGGCATCAAAGGAGCTCCTGGGAGGCCAGACATGAAGCAGGCAGTCCGACAATGTCTCTGATGTACTGAGAAGTGTAACAGAGGATTGTATTCTGTTACAGATTGGATTCTGTTACAGAGTTTTAACTCTCATAACCCTGTTCTGTTATCAAAAGTTCCAGTTTGGCTTGAACACATCCATCCATGTATCTCTCTCTCTCTCTCTCTCTCTCTCTCTATAGAGCATAATACATTTAAAGCAGGATTCCTTATTGCATACATGTATACATGTCTTGTTAAACATGTATTGAATCTTTTTCAATATGAAGTATACAGAATTTCACATTATGACCTACAAATTGGAAAAAAGTACTTGCAGAAGGAGAAAACACATAAGGTTTATGTTTATAATGAGTAAATGATTTATGTAATTTATTAATGAAAGCAGCCGAAAGACCAACAACAACGGTGTCTAACAAAAATGTCCACTGCCTTCTGAACCTTGTATGATTTCTTTTAGTTATATTAGATTTCAGTTCACTTGGGGTTTAAAGCAGGACATACTATTTGGGTTGAGGACGTTAAGCCTTGCAGGCAAAGTGAGCTCTATATACTCTTGTTACCTGGGCCCTTCTGAACAACCATGCATCTTTGACAGAAAGCCAGGCATGTGCAGGTCTGAGCAGAAGCTGCTCAGATTGGATTGGTATTCATTACTATCCTAAACCCTTTAACGTAAAACAGCAAAAACTGTCATCATCGTTGTAGTCTGCCTCCTCTTGGTCTGGATGTATTAAAAAAACACACACACAAACACTCAACAATTCTTTTAACATAGCTAGATTACAAAATCCTTCTTTACTAACAGAGTAGTGAATGTTATAAATTTTCATAAAGTCAGTGACTAGGTTTAGTGTAAAATAAACACTATCCTTCTATTTGTGTATCTTCTGAAAGTTTGCACTTTATTGAAGATAAATAGCAATGCAAATATTACACATAAAAACTAATTGTGACAACTTCATTCGGTTATGGCCGCTGAAGAAGAGACGGAGCCAAGCGCCATCAGGGGGCTTGTGTGGTTGTTATTCCTCCCTTCCAGATGTAATATTTGTTTCCTCCAGGCCAGAGCATTAAACTCCCAAAACAAAGTTCTGTAATGCACTGACTGCAAACAATTAGAGCCAGAGTGTATTACAGAACTTTACTTGGAAAGCCACAGACGAACTCGCTAATCCTCTCCTCCTATAGAACTTCTCGTCTTCCCAATGTCAGGATCAAATAGGGGAAAAAGCAAGTTAGAGTTCTCAAATTAATTCAAACTGCATGTAATTTTTTTCTTCTTACACAGTAATGATCACTCTCTTATTCTACACATTCAAACAATTAAACAAACATGTTAAAAGAAAGACATTTTAATAACTATTCAGGATGCAACAAAAGTAGAAGGTAAAATATGGATGAGCAGGAGGTGAGAGGCCTATAATGATGGTAAGGGATTGTAGTGATTGTAAAGGGAATTTGAAAAAATAAATAAAAACATGATAAAATGTCTCCAGTTATGTTCATTCCCCTTACTGCTCACAGATATCTATATACAGTATAAAGTTACACATCTGATACATATGGGTTCGCGTTTACATGAACACAACTTCTTTATATGTAATAAAATGAGCAGTAGTGGGAAATGAAACTATGACTCGACATGAGAATGGTTCAGGTTTACTTTCAAGGCTCAACCTTACCTTGCTTCAAGGTTGTGAAGTGAACAGTCATAGCGGGGGATAGGTAAAACAGCTGACGTGTCTATTTGGAGCTGTGCATAAGCCCATTATGTGGTGAAAATCAAACGACTGGTTAATCCTGGAATGGTTTACTAACACAGTTATCGCTTAACTATTCTAAACCGAATGCGTAACTGTTCTAAACTAAATATTAAACCCCGGGGGAAATGCAAAACAGAACTATAACCAAAGACGTGCAGTTAACGAGAATGACATCTGCACGCAACAAGTTATTTCGTCCCACCGTAATAAAGCACAAACTATGCTTTTCAATCAAACTCGGTTACTAGCCATTATGTGTGCACCAGCAGAAGAGAGAGAGAGCAGGTAACCCACTTTCTGCAGAAGAGAGAAAAAATGTTGAACATACCTGCTGGAGTTCACAGCTGCAGCACTTCATGCACGAGCATGAATTAAATGCATAAAAGCGAAAGCACAGTGATTAAATATTGGCAATCAGAATTAAGATCTCCCCCGCAGAGGTCTTTATTCGTTTTTTTTTTTGTTTTTTTTGTTGTTGCCCGGACTGAGTGTTCGCTCAGGCGTCTTAACGCCGCCGTGTCTTTCCGCGTCGCTCGCGCACACAGCTGGAAGAATGTCGACGTGGAGCTGCCAATCGTGAGCGCGCAGTCACGGACGCGCTTCAGGCAGAGGGGGGAAAGAAAAAAAAAGTTTCGATTTTGGTGTAGTTTTCAGTCAGGCACAGGGCTTAGTGGGCAGACTGGAGGTAGAGTGTGAAGTTCTTCACAGATACGTGTCAGTAAACTTGGTGAAATGATGAAAAAAAAAATAGCCTCATTGAGCAGCAGAGTACACTCTCACACAAAAGTGTTGATACTGGGATAGACTATCACTTCAATATGTATTTTTGTACACAGTAACGTTACTGCATTGAACCTCTAATAATATGGTTAAACAATTTAAAGCGCATAGCTGCACCTTGAGGACGGCAGTTGTACCTTTAAATAGATAATAATTTAGAATTAAACGTCATGTGTCAGTGCAGATGAAAATGCACAGTAAGGTACAATATATTGACTTTTAAGGGTTAGGATAAGCAAAGGTACAGTCTGTTTTTTTTACCATGTGTGTTTGGATTCATTGTAAAGTTGTTGAAAAATCCGTCTCACAGATGTACAAAGGTTTAGACAGAACTAAACTACATAGTTTAGTTGAAAACTTCATACAAAATAGATTATGTTGAATGTTTAACTAACGTGTACAGCCACACTTTGATATTGAGTGAATGCCCCCAAAACAAGATTCTGGATGATTAAAAAAAAATGGGCAAAGGGGGGAAAGTCAAATTCTGATTTGGGTCCAATGAAATTTTGACAAGTGAGCAGGTGACCAGTAGAGGTCGCAAGCTAATAGACGGAGAGTTTCACAAGCAGGTTAGGACATACAGTAATTTTCAAGACCATGGTGGCAAATATTGCCATCACTGCGTCTTTACAGGTCAGATAGAGGGCATTCACCTATGGTCAGATATACTCTATTTTGAGTCCCATTCCAGCATATGCATGTCTGCTAGGGGAACAGGTCTGATTCAGCTAGTTAGACAATGCAGAGAGCAATGCTAGACTTGCTCTAGCACTTGCATTTCAGTGGTTCCTCTCGTCCAAACTAGTTTACCTATTACTGGTCATTTCCTGTTGCACATGCATACGTCAGTTAAAATATTTTATTGGTGTTGCGGTACAAAACGTCTCCAGTTTTTGTATGGCACAGACCGGGGTATTTGGAAGCATTTACACTCATTCACCACCTAATTGTGACCTTCAAAATCACATTTATAGTGTAGCGATTGTGCAATTCACATAATAGTTCCCATATATCTCCTCAGAGAGATACAGCCCGATTGCTTGTGGTTGCGTATGAATGTAGGAAAGGGGCGAATCCATCCTGATCCCAAGCAGCGACTCTGATTGGATGCCGGTGGTTTGGGGCGGGTCAATCACATGCCTGGGGCTTCCTGTAAATTTTCATAACTCCACAGTGTGTATTTCCGTCATCATCGGCTGGCAGCGCGTCCGTGATTAATTTAGGCTGTTTTATTTCTTTTTCGTGGTTTAAAAGAAATACAGAATATCACAACATATCGGGAGTTCCCTTTTAAGGAAAGACAGTAAATTTCGCCAAAATGATGGAGATTGAGTTACCGAAAATGCACCCGATTCAACAGGTAAATATTTTCTTAATCATTCTTACTGTTTTAACATCCGATAAAGAGACGATCTGTTGTACTGTTGATTTTTTTATGTCAAACAACCTGTCAACGTGTCTCTCACGTGTCTTGCCGCTTCACTGATGGATTGTAGTGCATGAAGTGTGTAATGTTGGGGACTTTCGATATAGTGCTCGGGCTGAACATCACCGAGAGACTGCTGTGGTTTTAGCGACACTGTCAGTGTGTCATCATCGTGTTTACGCAATTATACCACGGACGCGGCTCATTTACATAATCTCTCTCTTTAAAAAAAAAAAAATTATAATAAATTAAGCAACTTTGCGGAGAAAGCGTTATCCGTTGTCAGGAGGCGTTTCTCGCGCTGTTTCTGATCCTGCGCGTCTCCGTGCTCTTGATGAAAATTCTGCCAAGTCATGGAAGCTGGACCGCGCAGCCAAACACAGTCCCGGAATCCAGAAGGACAGCCTCAGTTAGCCACTCATAACCCACCTTAATGCCACATTAATAACCTATGATATTTCTATATAAACGTGTTATTGTTCCGTTCCATCTTATCTCCTGCCCCTTCACTCAGCCCCATAGCGTGCGAGCTCGTGCTCTCAGACTCTTAGCCTTTGATCTCCCTCTAACGTTACACTACGCGTTACACAATCAGAGGCGGCGCTGTTTATTTTTTTTTCTTTTTCTTTTTCTTTAGGCAACTCTTGTCTTTCCAGATAACTTTGTGCTGACGGCCAGGTGTTACACAATACATATTATTATTACAAGATTAAGTTTTAAACATAATCTGAACCCAATATAAAAAGCCCATCCATCCATGAACCTCTGTAGTTCAACGAGGGACAGTGGAGGCCAGTGGTGACCATTTTATTTATTCCCATTTTTATCACCATGGTTGGAACTCTGGTCAACATTCACATATCTTGGACAATTTGGGAACTCCAATTAGCCTAATCTGTATGTCTTTGGACTGTTGGAGGAAACCGGAGTACCCGGAGGAAACCCACCAAGCACGCGGAGAACATGCAGTTCTCTATGCAGTTAGAGAATAATGTTAATAATGTAAGTTTATTTTGTGATTATGACACCTCTCAGTCTCTGTTCTGCATTTTAATATTTATTATTATAGACTTGTTTAATAAACAGGTGCTGAACAGGTTTAGCAAACATTTTTTTTTCTCCATATAAAAAAGAAAAGCGGGGTTAGACAGTTACACAACTGAAGTCTTTCAATTCCCTTATTTTTGTAAAAGAGGAAGTGATATTATGTTTTTGAGCACAGATTATATGCGTGGTCTCAAGGTTTGTGTGGGTTTTCATCCTCCTCCTGCCAGAAAGTGGAATAGCTACACTTAAAATGAGCGAAAGAGTGTGAGAATGTTGGTACACATGTGGTACACCTTTTTGTAGTTAACATTTCATTCACACTGAGAAATGAAGGCACTTTTCCTTGTTGCCGGGGTAGTGCTACCATGGGTTGATCTTTTGTACCTTATAATACATAATTAAATCTTAAGAAACACTACTGCACCTTCTGAAAGCTACATAATAAGGTTACAAAAACATGTACCTTTTATAGAAACACCTGTGTGAGAAGGAAGTAGACAATTTGATACCTTTATTTCATGTTTCAATAATGCTTGTCCTACACCTAGTTTTCCTGGCACAGGCTTCAAATCCTACGTGACCCTGACCAGGATAAACCGGTTGCTTAAAATGAACGAATAAGGAAGTGATATTTAAGTACTTTCTTTACCTGGAAACTGACCCAATTCTGTAATACTACTTCCTTTTTTAGTCTAAGAAGGAACATACATGTTACATATGGTAATGAGTACTTTATTGCAGCACTGGAGCTCAGCATGGTGAGGCGATTTCTATTCTCTGTGCTCTCATAAATTTATAAAAACCTGGTAAATTAACTGGTAAGTTAAAGCAGACATTTTTAAGCATAGGAATCCTGAGAACATGATTGAGTTGATCAACACAAATTATACCCCCATGCTTTATAAAAATGTCACAGAGACATAAATAGCTGAACATAATTCCATAGTGGGAATAAACATGAAAATAGACAATGCAATATAATTCAATGTTCAAATCATTATGTATATCAGAATGCTTACTTTACATTAGGAATAATGAGATGCTTAAAAACATCCGATAATTTAATTAAATATCTTTTTCATTAGATGTGCAGAAGTGGGTTCAAGTCAAACCGGGACTTTTGATTGTGCAGCATAAAAAATATGAGAGTAAAAACTACCTTTATTTCTCTATATAATTCCCTGCTACACTAATGCACTTATCCCAGTGCTTCACTAGTGCTTGGATACGATCAAGGTAGAAAGATTTCTCAGTATGCTGGAGATATGATTGGACTAGGAGCTTTATGAATGTCATCACAAGTCCCAGTTTGAGTTGAACGTCCCTCTTAGAATGTGGAATAACAGAAATTTCATTAAAATGACTAAGTAAAATTAAATCTATTTAAAATTATTGTAAATAAAAAATTGAGAAAACGTGCATCATCAGAGGAACGACATGGCACAACAAAGCCATCCCTCAAGCTTCCATACGACCTTGACAACAAATAGAAGTTTATTAATTTTAATATACTACATATGTTTCATTTCAGTTGTAATGTACTGTATAAACCATTTTTTAATGTTTTTTTTTTGTGTGAAAGGGCAGTTAATATATACTTTGTATATATACACAGTGAAGGTCATAACCTCCAAAAGGCACCTAGATCTAGTGTGGTCTAGCTACTAGCATTTAAGCTAATATTGATGTATGGACAAATATCATTGAGATACTCATGGAACAATGAAAAAGAATTCAGTACTTACTGTACGACTAAACACTAATAATTGGGTACATTTCAGTACCCTGGGGAAGCAGAAACATATGTAGGGTATCAGCTCGACCCGAGCACACAAGTTGAATAATGGTAATACTACAATTTACATTTAAGCATTTGGCAGACACCCTTATCCAGAGTGACTTACATTTTTAATCTTTTTTTTTTTTTTTTTTTTGATCAATCGAGGGTTAAGAGCCTTGCTCAAGAGCCCAACAATGACACCTTGGTGATGCTGGGACCTTCCAGTCAGTAGTCCAATGCCTTAACCACTAAGCTGCCCCTGTCCCTACATGACTTATAAAAGAACAAGCTGGTGAGCAGACTTATTTGCACAGCAAAGCTGGCATTGGGTAATTGTTCCATATACAAATCTAACTTTACCTTCAGATGATGTGATGATGGTTAGATTAAAGTTAGAGTTTCAGCAATCATCCTTATAATCCAAAGAAAGTGTTTGATGAAATTGGCTATGGGGAGGATAAATAACCTTAGCATTTAACCCCCTTTACCCTACATTTTACCCACATGATCACAAACCTGTTCTCCTCAGCATTGGCATGTGCCTCTCACACTATGATTAGTTATAAAGGTATGTATAAAAGCTTCCAAGTCAAACAAGCTAATACTTCCATCCATTGTGTCAGATAAACAGAGAGGGAGAGTGAGATATTTGTTTGTGTGCAAGAGTTCAAGTCAGACATCTTAGAGCTATGAATGAAGTTCTGGTTTAGGTATTTCATCACACCCATCCTCCCTCCGCCCTTTCATGGTTATTATCTGTGCCTCAAAATTGTGTCTGTGCTGAGCAGATTAATGATCTATAGAAGACTCTGGGCACTAGTTCATGTCTCTGGTGTAAACGGTGCTAGAATGGCTTTACTATAATCCAGAAATTATTTGGTTCAGACCTGATGAAGACACGCATACACTTGACTCTTATTGAAAAAGGAAATAATAATAATAAGTTTTCCATTCTTGTCTATAGAAATCTTAATGTCGATTTGAAGTATTGTATTTCATAAATTGTCAGACGTTTCTTCTGCGTCGTTACATTTTCACTTCTGTCTTTGAACATGTAAAAATTTGCCAGTTTCCATATATCTAGGCTAAAACATCATAAGCACTTCTGCTTTGTATATCCCCATTGTTTTTTTTTTTTTTCCTTTTTCTTTTGTTAGGCCTTGTGATCAACATTCAGAAAATGAAGGAAGTAAATATTTTACAGCCTTAAAAGAAGGCAAAGTCACATGCTCCTGCATCATTCTCTGACCTACACAGACTTTACACAATACTCTAGTGATCACGCCATTTCCTTTCTGTAAATAAATGGACTGAAAAAAAACACTGAGAGGAGAAAGAGAAAGGCTAACTGTTTATATCTGGACATTCCTGACTTTGAGGCTGTTCTTTGGCTCTGTGACTTCATCCATTAAATACAGAAAACAGGCTTTTTGAAGGCTTGTCAGTCACCAACTCTCTTTTTTCCATCTTTTATTTCTATCATGCATGATTGTTTGAAAGGAGGATGTATGTATGTTTTTATGCCTTGCTTCAGTTAATAATTTCATCTCCCTTGACGTTATAACGTCACTAAGACTTAACTAAACATTGAGCGTCAGTTAGCATATGTAACTTCGTTATACTGTGTGCGTACATCACTTCCAACCGAAGTACATTTTAACCTACAGCCTTTTAAAACTTAGGTTTTATTCCATGGTATTTGTTTTCTTTTTCTTCCTACTTCGGTCCTTGGCATGTTTAAGCCAGAGTGAGACACGATCATTACTTACACTGATATAACAAGGCTACCTCAACAAACACAGATAAGAAGGACACACCAGACTCACAAGTGGCCTTGTGTCTTTGCTCTCTTAACAGTCAGGTCATGTACAGTACACTCCAATTACATGACATACAGTTTAACTTAATCCATTGCTTGCTCAGCGTACAAATACAGCTCATGCATGAGTTAAACACAGTAAGGAAGACTGTGGAAGCATGTCTGACAGGTTTTTCAAAGGGTCAGCGGTAAATACATTTTCCCTCAAGTGAAAATGCTGTCTCCAAATAGTAATCTTGCTTTGACAAGATTAACTAAATGTCATGCCAGAACAGAACAGACCCAGTTTTTACCTTTTACCTTTTTTTTTTACCCAGAGTTTAACCAACTGTGGGTGGGATGCTGTGATATGAGAGGAGATGAGCATTTATTATTCATGCCTACGTCCTCTTCATTGCATTCACGATAACAGAGTTGTGAGCTGGGCTTGGCTGAGCTATGTGCTCACTGCTGTATAGCAAAAAAAAAAGAAAAAACCCAGTGCAAATCCCTAGAGAGCAACAGGGCGTGGTGGAAAGGTGCTGAATGGTCCTGTTTCTCTCTCCCTCTTTCTCTATAGGATATGGATCTGATTGATATCCTGTGGAGGCAGGATATAGACTTGGGAGCTGGGAGAGAGGTATTTGACTTCAGCTACAGGCAGAAGGAGGTGCAGCTGCAGCGTCAGAAGGAGCTGGAGGAGGAGAAGAGACAGCAGATAGTGAGGGAACAAGAAAAGGCGCTTCTGGCACAGTTACAGCTCGATGAGGAGACTGGAGAGTTTGTGCCTCGGCCCACGCTTACCAACAACGCTCTGACGCAGGCTAACACTGCACCCGCTGAGATCACACAGGTACACACAAACACGCACACAAACACACACACCCACGTGTGCAGACATGCACAACTCGGATGACCTTCTGATGCAAACTAACAAAGCCCCGGTTTCATCAGTCAGGTAGACATACAAAATAAGGGCTGGGTGAGATAGCGATAACATCAATATCTTGATTAATTATATGACTATATACTTCAAGATATCCCTGGCACTTTTACGTCGCCTGGTGAATAAAATTTACAAGAATAAGTAGCTAATAGGATAGCTCGCAAAAGTATTATGAATAAAGTAATTCTAGTACTACTTATAATAAAACTGTAATTTAGTCTTTTCTATTATAACGTTATATTTATTAACCTATTTCTACATTTATACAAATTAAGCTTTAATTTTTTCTTTTTTTTTATTTGTAGAAAGAAGCATAATGATAAAAATCCAATTCTTAATAATTCTAAACAAAGCATTTAAATGTACATATATGATATAGTATAGTACACATATATAATATATTATAATATTAATATATACTTGACTGTGAAAAGTTATTTTCTTAGATATGGTTTTTACCTTTACATTTATATAGATTTTGAGTTAAATGAACAAATAAATGATTAATTCATACATTAATCTATATTTAAATCATATGTTAAATGTAAATATCTCTCATGCACATAGAGTTTGATTTATTTAATTACAAGTTACTGACAATAACGCAAGTGAAAATACTCTTCAGTTTCTTAGTGTTTGGTATGTCACCTACTTGCCTTTATGACAGTAGGGATCTAGAAAAATAAATACTCTACTCAAAAAAACTTGACACTTAAATAAAACACAAAGAATGTATACACACATTTTGTGAAATGCCTTCAATATTGATAATTTTGTATTGCACACAATTACAGAAAACATATAGCATTTGATCAATTCATACAGGTATTCACACACACACGTCGAATCATCCCATGATTCAGTTATAGGAAAACCCCACCCTCCTGTTGACCTGGTCGGGTGCAGCTGCCTAGTTGCTGGGTTACTGCTGCCATAGTGTAATTACGGCAACTCAGGTGGTTCAGGTTTCAGTAGATGGCTTACAGCTTCAGAGAAACACCTCCCCCTTATTTAGGTCTGTGTTAATGCTAGTGTTTCACTGCTGAATTATTGATTGGAAATGGAACGGAGATGCGGGTGTAAGATGTCAGCAGTTGAACTAATGTCTTTCTTACTCTGGGTGTGAAATCAGTCTGGTATGGATGCCTCTTGCTTTGTGCTTACAGAATGTGGCATTTACAGCAGAGGATGGAGACGGCATGTCATTTGACGAGTGCATGCAGTTGCTGGCAGAGACATTTCCTCTAGTGGAGCCAGCAGAGGTAAGAGGGGGATTACATCTTATGTTTGCACCACATGCTCACAACCATTCCCAAAGTCATGTCAGAAATCACTTTATAATATATAAAAATGAATATGTTATGTAAATGTCTTTTTTATTTATTTTATATCCAGTCTGCTCCTCCTTGTCTGGATCCCACCATTCCTCCCTGCACGGATAGCACCCATCTCATGATGCCTGGAGAAATACCAATGCTTACCCAGAATCCCCTGCTGCCAGGGCCCATGGACCATACCTGGATGGATCTGCAAGTATGGCTCTGAGCATGCACTCAGTTTTACTGGAAATTTTCACAGGGACTGAGAGGAAAAAAGCTTTACTCAGACTACATTCGTTTTTGTTTTGTTTTTAGGTTGATGACTGCAATACAATTGTCTAACTTTTTGTCTCCCAACGGCTATAAATTAACAAGTCTCTTATCATTTTCATTCTCTTGCAAACCTTCTATCAGGCTCCCATATACAGTACAGGTTAGGTTTCTTGGAGAAAAGCAGCAGTTTTGTAGCCAAATACTAAATCCTTTTGTATATACACAAGCAAAGACTTAACGTAGCATTTAGTGGTCTAAAACAATTTTCCAATGCACAATGCAGCATCAGATTGGCTATCCAGATAGCACCAGTAAACAGAACATAGTCGAAAACACTGAGATTACTGATCTGGACAGAAATATAATGACAGAGTAGCATTACCGAATTGCCACAGGTCCCATGTGAAACCATTGTTGTCTGAATAAGGCTAAATACACAAGTGGTAGCAGTCAGGTTTCAACACTGAGTTCTGCTTCCTATTTCTCTGCGAGAGAACCGTAAGACTTCTATTCAGTACTTCCCGGTGTGATCTAGTTTCCACCTCGTGTAGAATAGAGAGGCCTCAGCCTGTCTGATAGCATAGTAAGCAACCACATGACTCCACCCATCATACTATTTATTGACTGCAGAAAAGTTTGCTTCACTTGTTTTTGTTTTGACTCACATTTTTTTGGAAGAATGATTTCAGTAAGCATGATTTAAATGCTGGTTTATCCTGAAATGTTAGTGATACAGTATATGCCAATTCCCATGTAGTCTTAGCTTTCTATGTAACAACCATTTCCAGAAACTAAACATTTTCCATTGTTCTCACATGCAAAACACTTGGTTTACATAAGTAACACCGTGTCCCCTTACTTTATTTTTATTTTTTTAGAACTGCCTGAACTTTCAGGAGCTACTGGATATGACAGGCTACGTAAACGCACCTCAGCCTGCCAGTGTACCGGAGTCCAACTATAGCCAGTATCTGCCTAAACTAAGTGATGTCACCACTGGCACTGCCGATATGTGCTCTCCTGAGTTCATGAACACTTACGATGGGGCTTTTAATGATGCTAATCAGATAAGCCTGAAAACCCCAGATGTAAACGAAAGCTTTGGACCAGACGAATTCTGTGACATGTTCTACCCTGAAATTGAGGCTAAAGTGAACAGTGAATCTCTTCCTTGTGAAAGGGGAAACACAGATGGACAGCCAGATGAGCTCCAAAATGCTCCTTTGCTCAAACCCATGGATCTGCTCAGCCTCTCTCCTGGAAACTTTAACCCAGAAAAAACAGAAGACATTGCTGAATTCCCAGATTCAGATTCTGGTTTGTCTCTTGATGCCAGTCCGAAAATGAGCTCTCCCGAAAAGTCCCTGCATGGAGATGGTTCTGTTGGATTCAGTGACTCAGACATGGACGAGATGGAGAATGATCCTGGGAGCATGGAATCTGATTATGCTATGTTTCCCCTGATGTTCCAGAGTGACAGCCCTCAACATTCACTTTCAGAGAAATCCAGCATGACTCTTGTGCAGGAGGAGACTGATGAACCAAAGACAGATCAGGCAGAGGCAAATGGGTACTCCAAGCCACCTTTCACCAAAGACAAGCAGAAAAGGCGCTCAGAGGCCCGGCTCTCGCGTGACGAGGAGAGAGCAAGAGCCTTGCAGATCCCATTTGCTGTGGAACTGATCATCAATCTGCCAGTGGATGACTTTAACGAGATGATGGCCAAGCACCAGTTGAATGAGGCACAGCTGACACTCGTGCGTGACATTCGCCGACGTGGCAAGAATAAAGTAGCAGCGCAAAACTGCCGCAAGCGCAAGATGGAGAATATCGTGGGCCTGGAGTATGAGCTGGACTCGCTCAAGGAGGAAAAGGAGCACCTGATTGAGGAAAAGAGCAAAAACAGCAGCAGTCTAAGGGAGATGAAGCAGCAGCTCAGCTCGCTGTATCTCGAGGTGTTCAGCATGCTGAAGGATGAGCATGGAAAGCCGTACTCTCCTAATGAATACTCCCTTCAGCAGACCTCTGACGGCAGTGTCTTCCTCGTTCCTCGCATTAAAAAGACTCTTAAGAGCAAATAGCACTTTTACTGCTTCTTCTCTTTCTTGGTACTATGTAATTCTGTAGCTAAGTACTATGCAAAAGAAGAAAAAAAAAAAACTTTATAGACATATTTGCTTAATCTTTAGCAGTAAAGATGGCAGAACTATTATATAGTTTTTGCTTATTCTACTTTCTTAATATTCTTAATATCTCTTATATTTTGTACTTCTTTCTATTTTATCTGAGAATGTTTTATCTTAATGGTTTGTAAATACATTTATACTTCATTTGCTATCAGAATATCAAATAACGTACTGTTTTAGGATGCTACTAATTGTGTTGCGATCACTGGCACTCAGAAAAGTCTGTTTTTATATCCTAATTTAAAATTCTATTGCAATGTTATCTTTTGACTTAGTGCTTTATAAAAAAATAAAATAAAACCATTCATTTAATTTTACTTGAAATTCTGTTTGTTAGTTACTAAAACGAACACTTTGACATACAGTAACAATCCATTATAGAGAACCAAGTATGGGTGGGTGCATGAAGAAAGTGCCAACCAGACACACAAGTTGAAACCTGGCAGCCTAAAGCACACCTTATCGGACAGGTCTCTTTGTTTGCATGTTCTTTGTGTGAAACTTACAATATGGTTCCTCTCAACCCTACTGGAATAACACAGAGCTGTGCACTTTGTAGTGTTTGCATCACCAAGCCCTCTCACCTACAAACATTATCTTTGAAAAATTAAGCCCTGCCCACAGCAGCCCTTCAGAAGCCATTAGCCAAACTGAACAAACAGGAGTAGTTGCTTTAAGGACATACTGTACCTGTTGTTAAATACTACAGGCTTACACTTGACTGATTCGCTTTAGCTAATGTACTGTTGTACATAATAAATTGTAATTTGAGTTATGCACCTACAGCAGCATTATAATTAATTGATTTGATGAACATCCCGTCAGCTTTAATCTGCTTCATTTACAGCCCCAGTAACCCATGATAATGCTGCCATACACTTGGGGTGGGGTTAAATGAACATTTGCGCAAAAATAATCATCTCACAGTTTTACATACGAGTTGTGACTGCTTCTTTAGTTCTTTACTGGAACTCAGGATCATGTAACTTGAAACCAACATAAAATGGACATTACTTAAGAAACATTAAAACCAATGAAACAGACTTCCTGGCTACTGTAATTGATTAAACTTGGTTTTACAAATTTGGTAAAAATAAAACATGTTTACATGACATTACATAAAATTGTGTATTTAAAAGGACTCAGGGATTTGTAAAAGATCTTTATTAAAAATACTTTCAACTCACATTCATACAAATGTGATTGTAAAAAAAAAAACATACATATATTTTGATGTAAAGTATATGCTACAGAAGTAAGTGAACAAAAACGTAAAGCTATGAATATAAAGTATTATTCCTGAGTAAAATATATCCTCCCATAACCAAATAAATGAACGCATATCAGTCTGCACCAAGTTTAAGATGCTTACTAACATCTTGGGGTAAAATACAATTTTAATTCTAAAGAAACACTAAATTCTTATAACCTATTTTAAAAAATCATGTTATATTTTAAACAAAATGTTTGCGGACACCAAACCATTAACACTATACTGTATGTGGTTCATCCTTAAACTGCTCACACACAGCACAACACTGTATAAATTATGTTTGCTGTATCCCAAACCTGTGCCAAAAGCAATATGTGGTTTGCCAAGGCTGGAATAGAACTTGAGCACAAGTCCTCATTGCCATGCTCCAAAATCTAGTGTAAAGCCTTCCCAGAAAATTGTTATGAAAACAGCAAAAGGGAGTTCAAAACTCCCATAAAAGGTGTGATGCCCAATATTGATTTAACTTACAATAATACAATACAATTAAATAAAAATGCAATATACGTACCTCGCTGCCATCACTTTCTGATTTTAATGCCCAGGCCTATTAGTATTATTGACCTGTAAAAATTGTACTGCAGACTTTTATATCTTATTTGTACTTTCAATCTACTTGTTTTATTGTTCTCATTTTATATAGCCATTAATTCTCAGCCTTGGTCCTAGGGCACTATTGCATTTTTAATTAGTTGATAATTTAGCTCTGGTATACTTAAGCAGAAAAACATTTAATAACTCTAGAATTAAATACTCAAAAGTATTTCTTATACTTTCTGGCTTGGCAACTGAGGTGCTATTTTACTTTTGTAGGTGTAATTGTTTATTTCACTAGAATGCTAAATACTGAAGGCTTTCACACAATATTACAAACATAGAATTTCATACCGAATACTTAATCTTTCTGAAGCAGAGTAATTGTTACATTTGACATTTGAAACTCAAATGCAATCCCTAAAAAGTATTTAACCATGCTTTAAAAAAATGCTTAATTAAAACCCACCAAGAAAACTAATGTAATTTAAAGGAAGGGAACTCGTTCTGGGTCTTTAAGAAAATCAATAAATCTGCTATTAAGTTTTCTGCTATTAGAAGTTTAGAATTTCAGGTAGTTTCTAGCTCAGGGTGTCTATGGCTATGGGAGGATACTGTAAAATTTGTCCACACATAGTTTGAGGAATTAATCTTACCCATCCAGACCTTTCGTTGAAAACGTGTCATACAAGATTTGCCGTGCAGCCACTTCAGTTTCAATCTGTAAATTAAGCAGAATGGTTACTCTTACCTGGTCCTAAGAAATGTCATTTCCTTCTTCTGCTGTCTTTTATTCACCTGTGTCTTAAGCCCTCATACTCATTCCCCTTCCTTTGCTGGCTAGCATTGGCTGTCACATCTCTTGGGTCCAGGTACTCGCTAGGCTTTCTTCACTAGCATCAGCTGCTCTTGGAGTTTAGGCTAGTTTTGGGAAAAATAGATGCTAGCTTTCTGGTGTGACACCTGATGGTTTTGCTCCACAGACTTGGCTCTTGGTGCGCCCTTGTTTTTTCTCCCTCCTCTTTTCTGACACAACTCGCTGACTGGTCCAGTTGAGGTTCTGTCTTACATCCACACTGGGCAACTGAGACCTGTTTGGTGGCCTTCGGCTAGATCTCAACACCCCTTTGCTCAAACATAAGAGCAACTGGTATTTTAAAGGCAAAAAGTGTTGAAATGTCTTGGTTCATTGGCTACACTTCCATAAGGACACATTCACCAAACACTCAAAACTGCACTTTCTTCCAGACTCAATGATGCACTAAACTTTGTTTAGGGATTTTTCTACATTTTATTTAATCTGGTTACAATCTAGACTTCTGTTTATACAAATGGATCTGTTACATGCCCTTCAATCTGACAAGTCTATACTGCTTATAACTTTTTTTTTGCATATAACACAAGACAGCACAATCACACGAACAGAAAATTACACTTGACACTGATGAGCATCACTGCCATGAAACCAAAATTATGGTAACCAAAAATCATACTACAGTTGGCAGCTTTTTTTTTTTTTTAAATAACAGAATGGCTAGAAACCTAATTTATAAATTCAATAGTCTAAAGAGAGTAATTTAAGACCAATAATTCAAAAGCTTACTTCAACATCTATGACACTTACATCACTAAGTGGGGTTTCGGAAATGGGCAAAACAAATTAACAAAACGGGAAGGCGTAAAAAATTCTAGCAAAAAAGATTAAAGGAATGTACATACACTGACACATACTACTAGGTTATGAGTACCTGACTACACTCTTGCTCATTGTAGCTAGTGCAAACAGTCCTTCTTTATGTCTCCATTTTTAGTGCTCTGACTAGCAGGTCCTGGCTTTCTCACAGTAACCTGCTGCTTTCCTGACCTCTCCTCTCATCTCATCTCCTGCTAACTGTCCACCTGAAGCCTGTTGAATAGATACAGGATAAAACAAATAGTTATTCTAAGCCAACACACCTAAGACTCTAATTAATGAGTGTTAGATAACTTACCATAAATATACATGCTTTAATATCGCCTTGAACCATAGTTGCCACCGCCACCACCCCCTGAGCCATATCCACCTGAGAACAGAGAAAGCCCCAACATTCTAATCCACCTCCTATATTGCATTCTACTGTAAGTGCAGTCTGATATAAATTTTTATTTATTTTACCTCCATATGGTCCACCTGAGTTCCTCCCGCCATAGTTATTTCCTTTCATGGGGCCACAGTTTGACTGTTGCCCCCCATAACTCCCAAAGTCATTGTAGTTTCCACCTCCACCACCAAAATTCCCTTAAAGTTAGAGTGAAAGCTGCTTTGGTGGCTTTGTAAAGGAGCCGATAGAGAATATAAATTTGTAAAAGCAAAGCAGTGTACAAAACTCAACCTCTACAACAAGTAAATGAAAAAAAAAAAAAAAAAAAAGGTTCACTGCCAAATAATACTTCTGTAGACTAAAATTCTAAACCGCCTTGGCTGCAATCCACTCCATTATAATGTCTTACCACTAAAGTTGCGTCCATCGTAGTTGTCATATCCTCCTCCTCCTCCATAACCACCGCCTCCTCCCTGGTGGCCATAACCAGGACTACCCCCAAATCCTCCACGCCCACCCCCGTAACCTGGGCCTCCGCCATAGTTCCCACCTGAGAAAAAAAAAAAAAAAAACCACATACTTTGCGGCTGGCTACATCACTACCTCACAGTTAATCCGGCTGGCTACATCACTACCTCACAGTTAATCTATCAATTTAAAATTTTAGCTACTACACACACTTAACTTACATGGTTTCATATTACTGCTCAAATACACTATATCTGAATTCATGCCAAGCATGCATTTATCTTTTTTTTTATTTTTTATTAACATTAATCTTTTGAACCCATATTTTTTTTTATTTGAAGGTGACTGCATTGTGATTGAGAGCTTACCATCTCCACCAAATCCATCATAACCATCTCCGCCATATCCTCCTCTGTCTCCTCCATAACCACCTGTGCATAATGACACAGATGTATGTGGACTTTCTTCCAGATTAAACAACACAAAAAGATGGCTATGACTTTGAGGCCAATTCGTTTCCTACCTCTACCAAAGTTGCCACCTCCAAAATTTCCTCCTCTCCCCATGAAATTACCTCCTCCACCACCATGATCTTTATACCAAAAAAAAAAAAAAAAAACATAATATAATAATAATAATAATAATCATCATAATAGTAGTAGTAGTAGCAGCAACAGCAACAGCTGGACTTTAGTATATCCAATGTTTATGTTTTATATAGTACTTACACCTCTGGTTAGAAACTGCCTGCATTTCCTGTTTAGGCAGTGCTTTCCTGACTTCACAGTTATGGGAGTTTACGGTGTGGTATTTTTGAGCTAGGGAGAATGAAAACAGGAACTTCAAGTGCATGCATGTCAACACAATAATAAGAACATTTAAAAAAAAAAAAAAAAAAAAAGCATATTCTCTTACCTACAATTTTATCCACAGTATCATGATCATCAAAAGTTACAAAGCAAAACCCTCTCTTTTTCCCTGATGATCGCTCTTCCATAATATCAATGCTCTCAATCTTCCCATACTGCTCAAAGTAATCGCGTATGTGATACTCCTCAGTGTCCTCCTTAATCCCACCAACAAAAATCTTTTTCACTGTAAGATGAGCCCCTGGTTTGTTGGAATCCTTGATAACGGAAGGAACATTATATTAATACACTGATTAATTATGCAAGTACTGCAGATCAAGCAACTGTACAGTAGGCCTATATGAATATGTATCCGTTTTATTGATCGCTGTAAATGTATTTATTTTTACTTGGTTTTGAACTTTGTAAGCTAAACAAAAGATAAATCTTCATTATTAGTGAGCAAAGGTTTATGATCATACCTCTCGGGAAACCGCCCGTTTAGGCTCAACGACACGCCCATCCACTTTATGGGGTCGAGCTGCCATGGCTGCATCCACCTCAACTACACAGGAGTAGGTTACAAAGCCAAAACCCCGTGACCGCTTGTTCCCTGGATCCCGCATCACCTGCATAGAGAAGCAGTCAATAAATGGCCACAGTCCTGACACGGTCACATGAGTATTCCATGGAAATATTGTAAAAGTTGTGCAATACTATACAGAATTTAAGTAATGTCACTAACCACACAGTCTGTGAGCTTTCCCCATTGATCAAAGTGGGCACGTAAACTGTCCTCTGTTGTCTCAAAGCTTAGACCACCAATAAACAGCTTCCTCAGTTGTTCAGGTTCTTTACTCTCGTTATCCTGTCAAGATTAATATAAGAGAAAACATAACCAGGTAAGAAGGTTAATAATGATCATGCATTACAACAAAGATTTTTAAAATATTAATTCTGCTATAATTCGGCGTTCCTCAACGTGGCCGGTGTTAGACATAGGCAGGTCACATGGGTTCCTCAAAAATTTTTACAATAGACAGCGTCATCAACATTTAAGTCATACTGTGATGTCACCATTAGGTGGAGCCGCGGAAATTAATCCAATAAAATGATTAAATATTGTTGTACACATTAACACTGATTATTTGATTCGTTTTATTTATAAGGTAATGGGCTTCCTAGTTTATTTAGAAATAACCACAACCCCACTGGACATCAGCATATCCCTCCCTCCCCCTCTCTCATTCTCAACCACACACACACACAGCACCTCGAGCTGTTTAATTAATGTGAGCCGTCCCCTGTGTAGGTGCTCGGAGTGTATTCGTACTGTATGCAGCAGCACATGCCATAAAAAAAACAATAAGAAAAACAAGTATAAATATGAAAAAAAGCAAACGCTCCTAACGTAACACTTCAATTTAATCTTTGTAATTTAGCATAATAAACCCAGACAGCACAACGTTAGCCGAGAGGTCTGGAATATTCCAAACGCCTTCGCTCTCCAACGCCATTTTACAGCGCTTTACTCCCTTTCCACCATGTTGTCAGCTATTTTCCCCACATTTAGAGCCCATTTTGGCGTGCTGAACCGACAGGAAAAAATACATTTTAAAAAATGACAAGCATAATACCATCTTGCCACTTGACGAACGCTGGATAATATACACATTTGGAGAATATATGATAACGTTGTTAGCTAACACTTCGGTTAATTAATATATGTGCGAGCTTTCATTTATGCAGGATATGGCTTAACCTCTCATTTTGCATGTATTTTAATAATAAACACTCTGCTAATAATTTACCAGTCGTTGAGAGAGCATAATATTAAATGAATAGCTAGCAAAATAATATGTAACTGGCATGGACACCGGTAGTTATGGTTTAAACTTGAGGACATGGCTGGCAGAAATTCAGCGCTATAATTATTACACAATGCATTTTATTTCGTGTTAGAATTTCGCATAATGTTAGGCGTAAAGCAATACAAAACAATGCCATTTAAGCTAAATAAATTGATATTACCTCCATGTCGCAGACTGCACTCCACCTATGTGAAACAAAACAGCAAAAATATGGCGCTGCCCGGCGGTTGCCCTTTCCACTACCAACAGCCGCCCTTAGCCCTCGCTCTACGCTTCTAAGTCCGCACTTTAGTGACGTCAGCTACATACAAGAACCCGTGCGATCTCCGCGTCATCAAGGGTTTATAGGTTTAAAATCCGTGAATTTGGGACATGACTTTTAGGAAGGCGATGGGTCTCATTTAATTTACGGAAACGCTCGAACAGATGCTTGTACCACTTTTCCCAAGAATTACTAAACTTTTATGTCATTCTGTGACGTAACAGTGGCCAGCGTCATCTTCAACTATTATGTAATACTGTGAGCGTGTCACAAGCGTTTCCCACCGAATGTAATGTAAGGCATTGTCACATTCCCTATTAATGTAAGGGTAGGCAGCATTTAAGCTTTGTATAAACGCACTAAACTTCGATCAGGGATTTTCTACATTTTATTACAAATAAACATAGTACTTGTATATTTATTGAAAATTGTAATTTCATGAATTTGGTATTTATCTGTTATCTATCTATATTTATAAAACAGAAATTCACAGGTACAGTAGATCCGTAACAGGCGTTCCTCATGAAGGTACTGTAACTGTAGGCAGCATCATCATCAACATCAATATGCGTTCCTCACCGACTTTAACAGTAGGCAGCGCCGTCTACATTGAAAAAGGCTCCATCAGGCCGAGCTCATAGCTACTGAAACCTCGGATCAGACTGCAGACACAAATCGTATAAAGATATATACAGAAATTCTGTTTGCTGTTGGCCGTGTTTGTGTGTTAGCACCAGAGGTGTAAAGAGTACCCGAAAACCATACTTGAGTAAAAGTACAGTTTTACCTTACTGTAAAAATGACTCCATTACAAGTTACAAGTCACCAATTCCAATAAGACTTGAGTAAAAGTCTTAAAGT
>JAQQZT010000036.1:18986942-19008537 GCA_030068275.1 Clarias platycephalus | reverse complement strand
TTTTATAAGGGTAACTTTACTTGTACTTCAGTAAAAGTTCACTAAAGTAACAGTACTTTTACTTAAGTACAAAATTTGTATTACTCTTTCCACCTCTGCACAGGGCACACAATAAAACACACTAACACACTCACTAACATGCTATGGACAATTTGGGAATGGCAATCAACCTAATCTACATACTGAGAACTGTGGAAAAAAAACAGCGTACCCAGAGGAAACCCACCAGCACGGGGAGAACATGCAAACTTCATGTACACAGGCCAGAGGCAGGAATCAAACCCTTACTTTCAGTGTTTTTCTCAGAGGATGAGTTGTCAGTGTCACAAAACTTCATTGGAAACCTATCAGACCCACTGAATGGACCAAATTTTTCAGGCTTGTTTGTGAGGTGGCTATTCATATACTGTAAAGGGGCGAACAATTTTCATTATTGACAGTTGCTGCTATTTGTGTATGTTATGATCTGGTCTAGGTGTTTGTGTGTGTGTGTGTGTGTGTGTGTGTGTGTATATAAATTGGCTCCTGTGAGGGTTGCTGCTTGTTGAAATCTCTGTGCTGTAAATTGTCATCCTGGAACTGGTTCCTCTCACTGGCGCCAGCCTTTCTCTCTCTCTCGCTCTCTCTCTCTCTCTCTCTCTGACGATCAATACCTAATTCTGCATCTCCATGGCAACGGTGATGTCAGGCATGGTTGAGTCCTGGCTGCTACCACAAATCATTTCCTTTAAGCAAAGTGTGGTGTAATCGAGTACAGTGGGGCTCTCTCCTGGAGACATTCATTATATTCCTTCGCTGTCTCTCTCTTCCTTTTCTTTCGCCTTGTGCCTCTGTTTTATTATTTTTTTTCAGGAGTCGGCTGACCCCTCCAAAGAGGACAAAGGTTACCATGGCAATGTGGCTTTGGTTCAGAGCATGGTCAAGCACAGAGCGGTGTGTGTCTGGGTGTGTATGCAGGAGGAAAGGGTTAGAATATGAAATGGTGGACAGGAGGAGGCGGGGTTAAAATGCCCTATATTTATGCCCTGCATTGTTTCACGTGGCAAGAGAGCTGACACTGAATTGTTTACAGTGATATACATGTGCATGAGCAGATGACTAAAGCCTCATTGATCAGGTAGTGATTAGAGACCTGGAGCACTTTCTTCTTTTTCTGTATGCTTGACCTTTCAGTTCTTTTAAAATGCCACTTAGCCGTGTGTCCTTTTTTACCCCAGTCCTCCAGGCTAGGTGCTGAAGATGACTAAAATACAGTCACCATGATAGTTAATTTCCTTGATTAGATGAAATGTCTCCATATCAATTTTCTTTATTGTTTCAGCTTCGGAAACGGGGACAGCAGTTTAATTTAAAGCATTAGCATATTAAGGGAAGCCTTTAATGACTTATTATACTTTCAGATTTATGTATTACTGGTCTGAGGTTGTAATGCCCAATTGTATAATAAAGTAAAGCACAAAATTTGCAATTAATTTAATTGGATTACAGCTTAACTCAGGACAAAAACAAATAGACCATCAGTATGGATTATGAAGTCACAATTATATTGTTTACTATAAATATGCCATTGGCACAGCCTGAAGTTCATGCATCATTTTCTCATATATGACTGATCACCAGCTTCACAGTGTACAAAAGATGATAACTCTTTCAAAGACAGGATCTTCAGATTAATTTACTTACGTTTGGTATAGTTTATGATGCTAGGAAGGAAAATGTTGGATCTCAAAAGAACAAAAATATTTTATTCTGTTGCATGGTATTTCACATCAAAATATATAGTTGTTTTGCATTATACAATTTATAATTGCTGAGAGTGATGTAAAACGTGTTTTTTTTTCTTTCATAGTAGGAGCATTTTACAAGGAACATAAAAGCCATGAGTGACATATTCATGTCAAGGAATCTTGACTGCACTGTGCAAACAATATGTGAAATAATATTCATTCCTTAGCTCTAAATGTAATTTTATCTGACCTCTAAATGTGTCTTTGTAATTGATTGTATGTTGATTTGCTTTTGAAACTTGTTGCCATCATCTAAATGGAGATGTGTAGATGCAAAACAATTTGCCTTCATTGCTATTCACTGTGTTCTGCAGAGGGATAGGGGAATGAAAAATGATTTGGTTGATTGTTCTAATATTATTGCACCATCCCGTTTAGATTATTGTAGACTTCATTAGTTTCAAGATAGAAAAATCTTCATATCTTCATCAGCCAATTCTATTATCAGACAGTGTTGTAATTTTTCACTGTTAATAGTCACAAATCCTGTGGTGAAATCTGACCAATCTGATTTCCACTATCTTTAAGCCTATTACAATGAAATGAATCAAAGTGATTGGTCATATATCGCTCTCCGCGAAGACGGTTATTATTTTTTTAAAGAGAGGCAGTTTTGCAGCTCAAAGAGCGTGTGGTGTTTAAAGTAGGAGGGTGATGACTGTGTTTTGCCCATAAATTTATTGTACCATTACTTATCAGTAGGCCATGTGTATTGTTTTTGAAGAGAAAACTTGCATGCTGAAAATATGCAAACAGTCATTATACACAGTGAGATCTGCATGAATTACATCCTTCTAGAGTACACACTTCACCCTTACCTAATATGCTGATTATCCAAATGTGAGTAATAAATTATTGGGACTACTAATAAATATAATGCATTATTAAAAGTCTCTGCATGTGCCAATTGTTTTACCTTGTTTTTCTCTTGATATATTTCATGAGAATGTTGATGCTGTTATATATTTTGTGTAAGATGAAAGCATAGATGGACTAAGCCCTGTTGTGTGTAAATTCCCTCATCAAATCTGTGCAGAGATGTATGCAGGTCTGGCAGCTGTCTGACACTGATGTATGGCTGTGCATGTGTACTGTCAGGCTAGGATTAGGTTATGTCAAAGCCGTCGCTGTGTATTTACCCAGCGGTCACTCTGTGCTGTGCAACGCCACAGCATTAGTTTCACCTGCCAGTCTCCCAGGTTTTATCAGAGTAGCACTTAGTGGGAAAGGAGGAAGGTCAGCCAGACTGATTGTTTTAGCAAGATAAACTCAGCCTGACTTTAGCAGAGGGATTTTCTGTAACCATTAGCAAACTGGGATAAATCAGAAAAATCGAAACAGAACAAACAAGCAAGCAAAAATGTTCTGTGTTTCCACTGTATGCAAAGTGAAAAAAGTTGGGAGATTTGAAGTGGAATTAAATAAATAGGTAGCGTTTAAATAATAGTAATTCAAGCTATCTTTATTTCAGGTGTATAGCATGGTGTCCTAGTCTTCACAACAGTAATTACCACTGTAGACGTTGAATGTTTGACATATCGCTGGATGACGTGTTTTCGAACAGTGACCCTGAGAAAGGTCAATGTAGCCTGTGTCCTTGTTCCAGCGCCTTCTTAATGAGCGGTCTTACAACCCAAGGGAAAATAACAGTAAAACATCATCTCTACATCATTGCTGTCTGTCACTTGCACACTCTGCGTTTTCTTTGAATTTTAGTTCTTTGGGAACTGTAGGAGAAAACCCTGTCAGGCTCCTGCTCTATTCCGTATATGTTTTATAATAAAAAAACTAAAGCTTTTCAAAAATTTTCTGAATCAACATTTATGGCAAACAAGGAAAGGAAAATTCTAAAACTGGCTTTTATATTCTTAAAAGAAAAAACTTACTGACATCATATTAATAAACTTGCTATCAGGATGTTTTTCTTTTCAGATGTTTTTTTTTATTATTGAGACCAGTCTCTTCCTGCACATAAGAGAGCCTAGCCTTTTATCTACTATAGATAACCCTTCATGTGTTTAAACATAATCAACAGTGATCCGTGAAGCAACCTAGTATGCTTTATGCCTTCTTATACAGTAGCTCCAGTGCTGTGAAACGAATAGCTTCTGGAACAGCAGCAGACTTGTTGAATGGTCAGAGTGAGGAACACTCTGCCGTGGCTGATACTAAGCCGCATGTCCAAATGCTCTCTCCCTTTATAGAGGATGTGCTCCTGTAGTCTGTGTGGAATTAGCCTCTGGTGTAATGCATGGCTTAAGTTATAACCCAGTTTAACAATCCCTTTGCTGCCAGTAAGGTCTGCAAAGCAACTTTTATTATGTGTCACATTAAATAACGGAGAATACCAGGCCACCTTTTACTACTACTGAGGCTATGCAAAGGATTAAGGTTCTTGGCAAATTTACTAGAAATATATAGTGTGTTAATGTTCCCTCATTATAACAAGCGACAAAAATAACATATTTCTCAAAATAACATAGGTATTAAATGTGGAGAGGAAAATCTAAATGATATATAGGGCTTGGGATATGATGTCATGCCGGAGAGATCCACCATACCACTGGTTTATTAACTGTTATAATGCATTAAAGCAAAAGCTTTTATTTTACAGATTAGAGGGGGAAAAAAAGATAAAAAGCAATAAGGTGTCCGGGGTGACTTACAGACACAACAGGCCTTAGCAGGAAAACAAAACAAAAAAAAAACTTTGTATAGCATGTTAATATACCTTAAATCAGTGTCCTTGTTTTAAGTATTTCTTTTCCATGGTGCCATGGAAATTTACTTAAATCTTAAATGATCAAATTACATTAGAAAGCTTAGTAGATGCTACATCCTTGTCTCTCTGACTCTCGGTAGCTCTCTTCCTTTCCCACCCCTCTTTCTTCTCTTTCAGTTGCTTTATCTCTGTTAACCTAATTACATAGTTATTTATATTTCCATAGCCTGAGAATGTGATAAAATCATTAACAGATAAGCTAAGATCATTGCTGTGTAACTGTTTGTGACTATGGATTGATGACCTGAGGAAAATGTAATAGATCACAAGCTAAATAAACACAATGCAACTAAGTTCCAATGGAATTATCATTCTGTCACAGTTCGCCAGTGAAAAATTAAATCTGTAAGTCTTGCAATCATCCGTGTGTAATTTAAACATTCAGCGCTGTGAGTGACTTTTTTATTTTTATAATGATTAAAAAATGTATCTTTCACGTCATGCATAAAAAAGGAAATTGTAAAATAATAAGGTAAGAAAAGACAGCACTCCTTGATCATGAGTTAACTGATTGTTTGGAAGTTCAGAGTAATCAGTATCTTTAATTAGACAGATTTCTTTTCAGAATGTCATGCTGGTATGTCCTTAAAAATTTTTTTTTTTTTTAAACAATTGGAACTTTCTCGTAGCATGTGAAGCATATACTGACTGCCTCTTAATATGTGAGGTGTTTATCTGGCATAACCGTCCAAAATATATTGTTTTTTATTCAGTGCTCACATGAAGCAGATGATGAGATTAAAATCAAGGACTTGGAATAGTTCCCACAAAAGAGGCCTTACAACATGACAGTACTTTTTTTCTTATTTCTTATCACAGTGACTATTAAGTTATTTCTCTTGTGAAGAAAATGGCTGCCAAGCCAACGCTCTAATCAGCTTACTTTAGTTTTGTATATGTCTTTTTGTGTCCCTAAGTAAGCGAAAAGGAGACCAATAGAGTATTGTATCTTGCCACAATAGGTCCTAGATGCCTGTGCTGTCATGTGATGCAGTCTCATTAAAGTACCTCTGTGCTGTGAAGCATGTTATTTTTACCCAGACTGCACCTGGATATGCCTCTCGACTGGCTGCGGCCTGCTTCACCCTCTCTTAGTGCTGTCAGGTGTTTGTTCCTGCACACACAAGCGTCTTCAGTCCCGCAATTAAAACAATGCCGGTAGAGTATCAAAATAATCTCCTCTTTCCTGGTACACAATTAAAGCATATTTGGCCCAGTGTGAGTTTGGGCTGGCCTTCTCTTCTGGATGGAGATGGGATTATCTCTGTCTTTTTTACCATGCCCCTTAAAAAAAATCATTTGTAAACTCCCCTGTGTAATTATGGAGACCTATGATTAATTGTCCCATAAAATTAGCCTCAGTCTCGCTTTCATTTTTACTGCTACGAATATTAATTAAATTTAACTCTCTCTCTCTCTCTCTCTCTCTCTCTCTCATACATCCCCCTCGTCTCCCTCTCACTCTTTTTTAAACTCTTCTTTTCTAAAGCACATCTTTTGAATATTCATCATGGATGTGAAAAATGGCCCTAGGCTTGTGCACTACATTAGTATGACGTTTGGCTATTCTTATAAATACATATCTGAAATTAAAAGATGAGTCATAAATAATATTTACATGAGGTTGGTGGGAATAGTGCTCCCTAAATAATGTCACATCTTTAAAGCATAAGAGGTGAGGAAAAGACCTTTGTTTTCTTGTAGAACGTGTGTCACATTTAAAGCCCCAAATGTTTATTTAACCCTCGTGATAAATGGCAAGTTGAATAAATCCTATTAAATCTTATTCAGCGTATTGTCATAATGTAATGTGGAGAAGCCAATGTCACCTTGAAGTGCGTGCTCAATGAATATATTTGTGCAATAATATGGTAATTCAAACTTAGCTCTGAATCCTATTAGCATTACAAGCTCTCTGTATGGAACCACCGCTCTGTACCACAGAAGGAGACTGCTCCAGGAAAGTGTGAAATACCAATCTGACATTTAAATTAAATTCTTACTATGCTAATAATATTAACTGGGAACCATAAATACTGTGGGATATGTAATGGCACATCATGAACAGCATAATGAGAACTGTTCTCTTGGACTAAACACAGAACACATTGATTTGAAATATATTTGTGAGGCACTTTTTGTTTCGATGAAAATCCCTGCAGAATACAGAGCTGAGGAAAGCAACTCTTTATTAGCTAATAGGATAAAATTTATCACTCATCACTCTCACTCATCTTCTATACCGCTTTATCCTGTATTCAGAGTCGCACAAGGCAGGGAACACCCTGGACAGGGTGCAAATCCATCACAGGGCACACACAGACACATACTCACACACCCATTCACACACTACGGGCAATTTGGGAACGCCAATTAGCCTTACCTGCATATCTTTGGACTGTGGGAGGAAGGCGGAGTACCCGAAGGAAACCCACCAAGCACGGGGAGAACATGCAAACCCCATGCACATAGAGACGGGATTCGAATCCGGAGGTGCAAGGCGACAGTGCTAACCACTACACCATCGTGCTGCCTGGTTCAAATTTATGTACTGCAAATTGCCCAATTGGCCCCCATGGGAGAAAACTACCTCTCTGCATGAGTAAAGTATAGCGAAGGATTATGAAGGATGTATACAAAAGCGTCATAAAGGAATTCTTGGTGGTGCAGAGATGGGTATTGTTGAATTCTTGGAGATGTGCTGAAGTATGAATTGGTTTCTCTCAATGACATGAGCTTTGTATTGCAGCCTGTGAAAGTATAGGATGTCTGTGCCACTTCCTGTTTGGACAGTAACTCTCTGCAGGAGCACTTGGCCGCTCTCCATGGAAGAAATGTTCTCAGAATCGAAGCCTTACCTTGAGTTCGAACACGTAATTGCCAGAGATTTCAGATACTATTGATCTTTTGTAAAAAGAACCTGGAAAAGAATGAGCCAATAAAAAGTAAAACCCATGCAATTAATTTAATTACATGCCATTAAACTGCCTCTGGGGTTCTACTTACCTTTTCCTACTTAGGTTATTTATGCTAGAATGCAATCGGACAATATCTAAATCTTTCTTAGAAACTTCTTTTTTAATTGCATATCAAGATATGAAAAAATACGTGATCTAAATTTCAACATTAATATATAAAGGTAACTGTTAGGCTCCATGCTTCTGTATTTTAATTAGACTGTATATCATGCAAATAAATGTAATTGTTATATCCCTATATATTATATTCATGGATTAATTATAGATATATGATTAACAAGAATGTGCCTAAAATAGTGTGTGTGTGTGTGTGTGTGTGTGTGTGTGTGTGTGTGTGTGTGTGTGTGTGTGTGGGTGCGCGCACATGTGTGTGTGCGTGTACAGTATGTGTGTGTGGGTGTGTGAACCTGAAACAGCTGTGCTTTTGGGGTCAGTTAGGTAAAGTGTTTTAGCTGCAGGGACACACCGCATGGCTGCACCTGTGATCAACTGCTCATCTGAGAGCTCCGACACACTGCACCACTATGAGTTATGATGCTAGGTAGATCTGAACTACATACCTCACAAGCAAGCAATACCTAACCATTTCTTCACATTCTGCCCTTTATTATCCAGTTAATCAAGAAAGGTGTTAGCTTAAGTTATTACCGGTTGTTACCCTAAGATGTGATGTAATGCATAGCAAGTGTAAGTTACCTAATATAAAGGTAATTATCATACACTGATATTTCCTGATATGACAACAATGAATCTATTTTAAAGGTAAAAGATAAGCTATCCTTCCAAGAATATACACTACTCTGCAATTTGTCTGAAAATGGTAACCTTATTACACATATTCTTTTAATTATGCGGCATGGGGTTAGTACGGTGGCCTTGCACCTCCAGTGTCTGGGATCGATTCCCACCTTGGATTTGTGTGCGTGAAGTGTTCATGTTCTCCCCATTCTTGCTGAGTTTCTTCAAGAACTCAGGTTTCCTCACATGGTCCAAAGACATGCAGATTAATCTACTTACAGTAGCATCCCCAAATTGCCCATAGTGTGTAATTGAGTGAGAGAGACCACACCATGGGCTTGTAATCCCATGCTGAGAAGTAATAAGACAGCTTTAAGTCTACTGGCAACATGGCATAACACATTTTTGCTAGATTAGCATAACACATCATGTAATAATCTGTGATGTACTTGATGAGAAAAAAGTTGCAGGGAGTTTGAAGCAGAAATCATACCTCGCTCTGTAATGCAACCAAGTGAAACAGGCTCAGTTTATTTACTTTCTGATCACTGCGAGGTGAAATATGACAAGAATTTATTGGCTAATAATCAATATAATAGAAGAGGTTTAGAGGCTTTGAAAGTCATTTAATTTTGATGGACTTTGCTGGATTTTTTCTTTTTTTGTTTTAATTGATTGATTTTGATGAATCATGCAGGAAATATTCTGTGACATAAACTAACAAGGTACAAAAGGTCATTTGGAATTTAATGTAGTCTTTACCAAACAGCAACCAGGTAATGCTTTGTTACATAATTCTCACCTAAAGCACTGCATACTATTAAACTTAAATGAAGTTCAACAAGAGAATACAAAGTACCAACTGTTTCTTACAATGTCCTGAAAATGTAATTTGAAATCCTCATAAAACTCAGGATCAGGATCAGGGTCTATAAATACACATCAATATGCAATTAAGAAGCTCTAATATGTCTTACTGTTGTTCCAATTATTATTAGAAAACTAAACTTTAGTGGCTTGTTAACTGCAAATTTAACTTGCACTTGTTACAGATTGACATACACATACTTTGCATTGTTAATATCTCAGATAATTACTTACAAAACCCTATGGAAGTACAACAGTGCCAAAATTCCCCAAAGCAAAATAGAATGTTGAATTACATGAACTGAATAAAAACTTGTTTGACTTTTTCTGCATTGCAATTTGAATAATAAAAAAAAGCAATACAGGATTTACAATGCTTGATATTTTTCGGCACTGAATTTTATTGGTGTCAAATATTTCAAATGAAAATGCAATTTAAGTGTAAAAATACTTATATAACTAAATTGCTGTTTAAAAAAATATTTGATTGTTAAAAATGCCATCTTCATTATTTTTCAACCTAACACATTCCGGTTGACAACATACAGGTATTAAAATTCAGATTGACAAAATTCACATCTGGTATATCACAGGACAAGCAATGGATTGGCAAATACTGTGATTCGTTCCGCAGTGTACTAAAAGAAAGTGTGCTCCCTTTTCCCTGTTCCTTGTGCAGTTTACTTCGCAGGGAGGTATTTGCCGATCAGAATGCAGAAATTCTAACTAAATGGCTGGATTGCCAAAACGTTATACACTAAAATGTCCCCTTGCCATGGACACCCCCCACCCCCACCCACGTAATCTATTTTCAAAGCAAAGCTGGCATGCTCTTTCATTCAAACATGATAGATGTGGTTTTCCTTTCTCTTACGCTCTGTAACTCAAATACAGTCATGTTCATTAACAAGCTGTGATGTCTGTGGCAAGGGGTATTTTAGGGCATTAGGCTTTTCTGCATTTCAACTGGAATTCCATCCAGTTAGTTAGAAGAGCTGTGTTCCGATCGGCAAATAGCCTTCACAGGGAGCAGGAAGCACACTTCAGCAATCAGTAATTCATTGCCCTTCCAATAATACCCCAGATTTGAAGACCTCACTCAATTTTGTAGATCTGAATTTGAAAACTCGAATTTTGTCAACTTTAATTTTAATACCTGAATTTTAGTAGCCTGAATTTTTGAGGTTGAAGAATAACAAAGAGGGTATTTTAAATAAATGAATATATTTTCAAGCTACAATTTAGTAAGATCAGTATTTTTGCATTGAATTTTTAAATCTTGAATTTAATTTTCATTTGAAATATACAATCACAGTAAATTGTAGTGCTGAACATTTTAGGCATTGTATATACTGTAGGAATTTTTCAATTCAGATCAAATTCCAATACAGAAATAATTCAAGCATTGTTATTGTGACAAGCTTTTATTCAGTTCTTGTAATTTACTATGCTATTTTGCTTTGAAGAATTTTGGCACTTTTATACTTCAATAAAAACCTATCAAAGGCAAAACTATAGTTAGTCATAAGAGCTGATACAGTATGTAATACGCCCTGATTCTATTTTATTTTTTAAAGTTTGAAATAGATTTCAATGTAAAAATATGCATGTGTTGGTATTCTCTGGAACCAGTTAATTGCAAGGCACACGCACACATGCTCACTCAATACAGGCAATTTGGAAATGCCAATTAACCTAATCTAAATGTCTTCAGACTGTGCGAGGAAAGTCTAGCATGCAGAGGCAATCTATTAAGCATGGGAAGAACATGAAACTCAACATACACAGACCTACACACATGGAAGTGCAAGGCCACACACCAAAACACCACCATGCTGCTTTCTGTAAAAATATTAAACACATCTATATATCATTAATAAGAGTTTATTAGTTCTTTCAGTTCTTACATTGTCAGAAAGATCTGATTAGCAGCTAGCGATTCCCATCCGAAATCGTTCTATACCCCCAACACACACCAACAAAACTACTGTTATATTTCTACCATAACAACTCTAATATTTATATGCTTTCCACTATCTCTTTAACAATCTATTCTTCACCAGAGGAAGTATTAAAATAGAGCAGTTTATCCATCTTTATCTATATCACTTATCATGTGTAGGGTCTCAGGGGACCTGGAGCTAATCACACGGAACTTGGTACACAAGGCGGGATACACCCTATTTTTGGTGCCAACCCACTGCAGGGCCCAAGCACACACACTCACAGACCCAATCATATGCTATGACCAATTTGGAAATGCCAATCAGCCTACACCTGTCTTTGAGTGTGGGAGAACACCAGAGTACCTAGATGAAACTCACCAAGCACAGGAAGAAACATGCAATTTCACACACAGACTGGAGACAAGATTTGAACCCTCAACCCAGGAGATGCAAGGCAGTAGTTCTTAACACTAAGCCACCATGTCATCAGAATCAATTCACTTCTGCAAAAACATTCAGCCAGGCAAATAACTTGTTTTTTCTTATAAAAAAATCTTAATGAGTTATTTATTTATCACCACCACATTGCCAGTAACTACTTAGAATTTACTTGATTTAAAAATCATTACTTAAAAATTTAATAAAACTAAAAAGATTTACTACTAGTAATTATGAGATTGCACAATAATGCTACTGTAATTATGGAAAATGTAATAATTATATAGTAATTAACTGTTTTATTAAGTAATTGAGAATGAATTATAATTTAATAATTCTCCACTATTGATTTTAGATCTATTTGCATATTAACATTCTTGTTGTAGTGCCTCATCAGCATTAATGATTAGTTTTCCATTGACATTGATAGCTGTATAAACCAGGCTGGATTGCGATAACTGAAACTCTAACATAATACTAAAGCAAATACAGTAGATAAAAATCTGATTATACTGATTGACATCTCTACTATTTGGCTGTTGTGTTGTCATGAAGACAATAATGGGATGTGGAAGTGGGTTTCATGTAACACAGTGCTGCATTTCTTTTTTAACCTCATGAGCAGGCTCTTTATTAATGCAACACTTCTCTTCCGCCTAATAATCCAACAACCCGATATAAAAATTGTGATCAATGGAGGCAAGCAGAGACAGATGAGGACTCTGTCACCACAAAGACATTGCCAATTTATCTCTTTAATGCATCTCAGCGGGGTTCCCTCTAAAGGAAAAAGATTACTGAAGACTCCAGCACAGAGATTTCTGTGAATTGTACATACACTACTGAGGAAAGACTGAGGAAAGCTACTGCATATTTAAAATTCTCTACCCAACTGGGGAAACCAGTGGAGGCATAAAAGTCTAGTTGTATGTGGGTGGGTGAGTGTGAGGGCAATAAAAAACCAAATACTCTTCCAACAGGCTCTGTTTAAGAGCTCTCTGAGCCTCAGAGCTAAGCCGAGTTCTGAACAGCATGCCACAGAGCCTAGAGCAGCTATAAGCGCTTCTTCTTGTCTTTTCTTTTTCCCACTTACTCTCTGTGCCTCTCTCATGGATCTTCTTCCCTCCTTCTCTCTCTTTCATGCTTCACTTATTGTTCTCTTTCTTAATGATGTTTTACAATTGTTCATTTATCATAACAAATGAACTCAAGTTAATATGTTTGCACAGACGGCCAGTATTATTTACTGATTTTTTTTTTAGCACCAGCCGATCTGAAACACTTTGCAATTTAATATTTTTTATGCGTTCAAGTATTGCATTTAAAGTTTTTATATTCATTGTTTCAGTTTCAGTTGTTGGTTGTTGTTGATAGATATATCATTTTTTTTTAACCAAGAATGAGATTATCTAAGGATTTTGTGAGTGCACACTAAGAGATAAAAAGAGGGACACCCCCCAAGTCGGTATGCTTCTCTGCTCTGAGAAAGTGATTGTCTGGTATTTCACCAGGCCCAAGGTCAAATTTAGCTTGACTCGTAAATTGTTTTGTTTGATGGCCTACATTTGCCTCAATAGCAGGGGGAAGGCCAACCTCATTAAACCGTAAAAGTGAGAACCAGCGACCCTGGGCTGGGCTCACTGCATTGTTGTGAAAGCTCAGAATTTACATGTTGGCTGGAAAGCATGTCCTGTTAATGGTGGATAGAAGGCAAACTGGACAAATCTATGAGACAAACACGTACAGTATTACTGAGAATAAAGAGCTTGAGTTCTTGAGTACTGTCTGTTTCTTTTCTTTCTTTTCTGTATAAAGTGAATAAAGTACAAATGAATCATGTACTGTAGCAAACAATACAATGTAAGTGAATGATACATGAGGGACCAGTGGGATATTTAAATAAAAAAAGAACACAACTAATGTTTTATAAACCATCTTAATTTAGTACTGTATTATTATATCTTTTGCTTCAACAATGTCATGTGGTTAACTGAACAGGTACAGTAGGATGCTCTGAGCTTCTAAGAGCTGACATTTTCTCTGGCAGGAGGCTGGAGTCTCATACTTACATATGGCAACATATATCCATTATATGATAGATACTAAGGCTGTCGTGTTTGTTCCTTTCACAGTTTTGATAAGCACAAACGTACCACATAACAACGTGAAATGTAGAATTTAAATTTCTAAAGAAAAGCTTTCTAAGAATCATTAAAGCAAAGACGATTACAATCAGTATAAATTAATATTATAATCACATTCAACATGATGCGTTGAAACAGGGATGTCCTGTCTTAGACAGGGAGAACTGCTTAAAATGATCAGTTTTAGAATATTACTGGGAGTGGCTTAAGTCATTAGTGAAGTGTGAACCATGACGGTGATGATCACTGTGACTTGGGGTTCTGAACCTAGACGCTCCTCCCTGTGGGGCCACACAGCGCCTGGCACAGGCAATTAAACTACAGGGAGTGTAAAAGCACCAGAGACCAGCATTTTAATGACTTCAGAGAGTTGTGATTAATGAGCTCAATAGTTATTGATAGTCATAAACTACACACGATTAAATGCAACCCATTAACCGAAAATCTGGGCATCTTAAATCAGATGTGTCCCTTCTTTTACTGAATGTAACACTGGTGTAACACATAGGAAATTTTGATATACTTGCGAAAAGATTATGCAAAATCACTGACAGTAACAGATTTGTTTAAGTACTTTCTAAGTTGGTGTTTCAGAAGGCATCCTGTAGGACCTATAAAGGTTTAGGCGGAGATTTTCACTAATCTACAAGAAAATCAATTGTGAGCTCTTGATAAGTTACCTCTGGCTCTTTTTTAATGTTATTGACTTAACTGATAGAACTGTTCAATGGAGTGATAAAATGGCTAAAAAGGTAAAAAATCATCTTAATAATGTTTTCCCCAACAATCCACACTAGACAAGTTCCCTCTGTGCTATAATAAAAACAGACATTCTTTTCTAAAAAGATAAACCTGATCTGATCTATTGACTCAGATTATGACCTACAGTTATACTGCAGGTGGAATAAAACCTGGTCAACTCACTTTTGAGTCATTATTTAATATAAAATCTTATTGTATTGTTGCCAACATTAAATTTCTACTTGAACTTTGTGTAATTAAGAGAGGTTTAATTTCTTGTTGGTGTTTGTGTTTATGTCTAATATGATGTGTATAAATGTGTTTCTTTTCCTGTGTTCAACAGCATGATGGTTGTGGCCAGTCTATTGTGTGAAAGGGAAGTATGAGCTGTGTGTGTGTGTGTGTGTGTGTGTGTGCATGTTTGTGTGTGTTGACTAATACTGAACCCTGTTTCTCCGGTGTTCCCAGTGAGAGCAGTGTAATGGTGCTTGCTGAGTGTGCAGGGCAGCCTCAGGGCTTGGGAAGTGCTGCTGCTGCAGCATCGTAAATTGCCTGCTCTAGTCCCTACAGACCCAGCCTACCAATCACTGCACAGAACTGGCCAACCAGTCACACCCGCCTTATAGCCACCCCTCCCCCAAGATGCACCTCTCATCCTGCTCAGGCCTCACTAGCATAAAGGCTTTACAGAAAAGCACACGTACACAGAGCTGCATCTGTATCTCATTATTGCAGGCATAATGAGCAGACCCACCTGAGGGTCCTGGGGTGTGAGCCACAATGTGGAAACATGACATGTACAAAAGCACATAGGCCATGTGTTCAAAACGTGACCCAAACCAGCCTGTGAACAAACCCCGGCATATGTAATAGAATGTTAGTTAGGTTTTTTCAGACAATCATTGTATTGGGCACACATTGCAAGAATCTATTAGACATGCTTTCATAGAGTGTATTTGCTACGACAGCATCCATGGCAGCTTGCCTTGTTAAAAAAAATACTGTACTTGACTTTAAAAGCTGTGGAAGCAGTTTCAGAAGTAATACACTGTAGAGGACCAGTATTGTGTACACCACATTTCCATTTCCTACCTTTCATTAAATATTACTATAATGCCTGATTTCATGTTGTAATGACTGAGTTTTACAATGTCTACATTACAACCAAAATGTGTATTTTGATGCATGTTTTTAATAACATGTAAAAAATATCAGTGTATTTTTGGGACGGTGTTAATTAAACAATATCAAACAAGAGGGAGTGCTGTTGTGCTGGTCAGTAGCACAGCTGTGACCATAGGCATGAGTATGCAGCCCGAGTGCCAAAAGACACGACATCTGTGCTGATATCTAGACTTCAAGTGTGATGTTGCTTTTATACAACATTTCCACAAACACCATTTATTATCAGCAGATCATGATTTGTTTCTTTTTTAACCACTTATTTTACTCACAATCTCTATTCTTCCACGCCTAGAGGAACTAACTAACTGTGACTAGTGGAGCTGGCAACCAATAATTAGCAACCAATAATTAATGTAGTTAACAGGGGTGAGAGTAGTTAAATTCTTTCTGGTACTAGATGTATGTAGCCAAAGGCTGAGGAAAATAAACCATGGAGATGGTGGACAGTCCTGTAAATCCTGTAAAGTTTCTCTTTATATTTCAGGATAATTTGCTTTAGAGTATCACCTACGATAACTTCCAGGTTTTTGGTTTAAATTCCAGCGTTAAATGGAAAGCTAGTGCACTACATCCCAAGTAGTGCCCTTGATTAAGGGTTACAGAGGGATGTGGGCTTCAGCCTTGTGTTAGAAGCTAGTTAGCTTTGTAGCTCACCTTAGGTTTAAATAAAATAAGAGGAAATTTAAAACAACTGCAGTTTTTAAGTAGACAAAGTGTGGTTTAAAATGACATAATGACTTTTTTGTGTGCTTCAGTGACTGGTTTTGAACACCTGGGATACAGAGTGGGATACCCAGTGCTGTTACCATCTATTATTACCACTCATGTGGTGGTAAAACCTCTTGTCCAGTCAGATTACTTGGTCAGAACTAATTGTTGTATAATGCAGTATATTTTAATCTAATATTTATTTCTGTTCTGTGTAAAAAGTTCTATTTATGCACAATACATTTTTTTATGTTTAAAGTTATGGAAGAAGTGAACTTCCATTCTGATGTGAATATGCCTAATTATTCATTCATTCATTCTCTATACCGCTTTATCCTTCTATTCAGGGTCGCGGGGACCTGGAGCATATCCCAGGAGGCTTAGGGCACAAGGCAGGGTACACCCTAGGCAGGGTGCCAATCCATCGCAGGGCACACACACATACACACATTCACACACTCATTCACACACTATGGTCAATTTGGGAACACCAATTAGCCTAACCTGCATATCTTTGGACTGTGGGAGGAAACCGGAGTACCCGGAGGAAACCCACCAAGCATGGGGAGAACATGCAAACTCCATGCACACAGAGACGGGAATCGAGTCTGGCCGGGAATCGCGACAGTGCTAACCACTACACCACCGTGCCGCCTATACCTAATTAACAAAAAGAAAAATGTTTTCCCCACCACTATGGATTTGCTTCCTTTTACAGTTCTCCACCTGCAATTTTGATGTAATATAAAGGATCTGTCACTGTTAAAGGTTTTGATGTAAATCACAGTGTGTTTGGTCTCATATATGATTTTGATAGAAAATGGAGTCATCATCAATCAGTATGCAATAAATGATGGGTAATTTCACCCATCAGCTGTTTTATTAGCAGAAAAATTCAAGTGTATATATACAAGTGTATGAAACAATATAAATTCAATATTGTGTTATTTTATTACTCTATTCTTATTTAACATTTTAATTTATGATTAAACATATTTTATTGTTAAACATAGAATTAGAAATAGCTTTGGAGAATCATGGGGGTAATAATAATAACATCCTGTACTGTATGTTAGCCTCATACACTTAATGATACATTAATTCAATGTAATTCATACATTGAATTAATGTATCATATAGTATAATGTATCTTCTTATAAATTTACAAGCTTAGTACCTGTTTGGGGCGCGGTGGTGTAGTGGTTAGCACTGTCGCCTTGCACCTCCAGGGTCCAGGTTCGATTCCCGTCTCTGTGTGCATGGAGTTTACAGTTTACATGTGCTTCCTCCCACAGTCCAAAGATATGTAGGTTAGGCTAATTGGTGTTCCCAAATTGCCCGTAGTGTATGAATGGGTGTGTGAGTGTGTGTACAGTATGTGCCCTGCGATGGATTGGCAGCCTTTCCAGGGTGTATCCTGCCTCATGACCTAAGCCTCCGGGGATAGGCTCCAGACCCCCCGTGACCCTGAATACAGGATAAAGCGGGAAAGAAGATGAGTGAGAGGTACCTGTTTATTTGTAAACTATGCTTGGATTTTAAATAACTTAAAATTTAAAAATTGCTCAATGTAATACTCCAGATACAGTATGAAACATAATTAGTGTAGTAAATGAATATCTCTTCAAAAGGGAGATAACACAGGCTCTGTGTTCGGGAGTTTTTATGGATCCTAGCTGTCAATAAGACAAATTAATCTGCATTTGGCATTCCTCTGGCTGCGATACAACTCCTTGTCTTTTGAATCATTTTTAAGCCTTAATAAAACTGATTTATCTTTTTAAGCTTCTGCTGTGTCTGTATATGTTTGTAGCATGTAAACAAGGAACCAACCCTTCCAAAATGCTGGAATGATCCCATAATGCAGCGCAAAGTGATGCCTTATCTCAGTCCCCAGAAGAAACACTCTCTCTCTCTCTCTCTCTCTCTCTCTCTCTCTCTCTGTCCCTCTCTCTCTCACTCTCTCAACATAAATTATGAATGGTTGCTGTGTTGGTTGTTGGCTACACCTAAAGTCTAGATCCCAGGCATCTAGCCTCAATCTCACACAGATAATGAGCCCCATAAAGCCTTCAGACTCTAAGAATAAATGTGAGCTGCATTAGCCCACTATAACTCACACGCCATGCCTCTAAGTAGTAGGAAGAATTATAAGAAATGCCTTTCTCCAGCATTGATCAGAACACTGGGCAAAAATCTTAACACTTTAAAAACCCAGTAAATGCCTTTAATCCTTTCCTCTCTATACTGTAGGTCTTTCACCTTCACTCTTTCTCTGCCTTTCGCCCCCTCTAACACACTCTTCCTTTTTCCCATTCTCTCCCTCTCTTGCTTGCTCCAGCTGGAAGCTAGCCAGAGTCTGCTTGGTTTACGAGGCAAGTTAAATCCTTTTTAAAAATTGATGTAACATGCTTCTCACAACATGAATCTTACTTTCCTTCCCCCTCCTCTGTCTCTTTCTGCATTTAAAGGCCACTATTGCTTACTTTGAATCTCTCTTAGGAAGACTTTCTCTGGGATGAGCTTATGATGATAATAAAGGGAATACAGAGGCAAATGTACAGTGTATGTGACAGTAATCAGCTCCCTGGCTGTGAGTTTAACAGTCATATTAATTAAGTGTAATGAAATTCAACGAGAAATGCCTATTGGATCAGTGCAGCCCATTCGTCTTCCCCAGCTGCTGTGAAAGAGTATCTCTCTTAAGATGAGAAACTGATACTCATACATGCATGGCCAATACACACTGGGACTTTAATGAATGGCCATCACAATTGCAGCCTTTTATTAGTTTACAGTACTATAAATATGAGGTCCAAATTTAAATCGAAATTTAAATGTGATTTTGCTGGGTTTAAAGCAGTCGGTGTCGCCGAGTAGCTCCATTTTGACAAATGAACATGACAGACAGAGGAAAATAATTTGACAGGTGACAAATGTCGAGGCGTGATAGCATCTGAAAGCTAGGCTACCTGAAATATGACTTATTCTATTAAAATAATTCATTGAGGATATTGAATGCTATTTTAAAGACCTCACCAATTTGATAAGAGCTCCCTCCATACAGTTCCTTATAGTGCTAATTCAGTTAAAGACAAATGCTTGTCAGGATGGAAGAAGAGGGATAGTGTGTGTAGAGTTATTTGTTGTTTCATTGCTGAGTTGTTATTCTTTGTCCATGATAACTTGATATGCTCTCACAGTACAGATATACAAACAGTATTCATTTGAGCTGATATCTATAAATCTCTCATTTTTCACCATGGTGTTCTGGCTTAAGTTGTGAGAAAGCAATTCTTCAGAGCAGATGAAACTGTCAAAGGTCTGGGAAAAATAATTTGACAGTTTTTAAACAATATTATGACTGGAAAATAGTAATAAAGCTAAATATGCTTGCATGTTTATGGTGCAGAATTATGTAATAATTATAAGAAGGGCTTTCATAGGAAGTATTAGTAAATTATGAGCCCACTGTACACAAGACAGCTTTTTCTTTGCAGTCCAAATTACATTAATAATAGAAAAGCACAATCACATCAATCAGTATTTCAATATGGTCATAAAAGCAAACTGTACTGATCGACTTACCTGGCATCCTACTCTTTCTCTCACTATCTATATACCACTTATTCTGTACAGGGTCACAGGAAGCCTGGAGCCTATCCCAGGGGACTCACGACACTAGGTGGGGGACACCCTGGATGGGGTGCTCATCCATTGCATCGCACAAGCACATACACACGCAAGCACACTCAGTCACTCATCGTCTACACCGCTTAATCCTGTATATTTAGGGACGAGGGGGGGCCTGGAGCCTATCCCAGGAGACTTAGGGCATGAGGCGTGGTACACCCTGGGTGGGGTGCTCATCCATCGCATTGCACAAGCACATACACACTCTAGCACACACAATGGGCAATTTCAAAATGCCTAATCTGCTTGTCTTTGGACTGTGTGCAGAAACTGGAGTACCTGGAGGAACCCCACCAAGCAGAGGGAGAACATGCAAAGAGGTGGGAATCTAACACCTGACGCATGGTCAAGCTAGATAAACTTTTCAAAACCAGAATCAGATAACCTTATTTCCATTATACTGTACATTTACATGTTATGATATACAAATGTTGTGCCTTAAGCAGAAATGATTGGCTTCGTTATAATTTACATGGTGAGGTATAAAATTGCAGATAGATACAGATTAAGGAGAATAAAATGGAGTGGAACATTTGTGATAAATATCTGTTATATATAATTTATAACAAAGACTTTCAAATAAATTAATAAATAATAACAGTCAGCCTTGTATTGATCAACGAATGCTACTTAGCCAGCCTGGTTAATAACAGAAAATGTCAAATGGAAAGAAATCTTACTTATTCAGTAAGATTTTACACATTGTCTTGCACTAGTAGGGGTCCCAGCCTACGCATATCTTCTGGGGGACTATTGCACTGTAATTTAAGTTTAAATTTTGAGTTCTAAAATAGCTAGCTGCTGGATCTGGGTTTAACCACAACACTGACCAAGACAGAGTGGTTAATGAAGATGAATGAATACATTAATATATGAATAGCTTAACATTTTAAAACCTTGTCTGTTTTATCGCAGCAGATTTCATCTGCTCTTTATAAGATACTGACGACCATGGCTTTTTGGTGGGATCTGAAAATGAGAATATGGGATGAGATCATTCATGTAATATGGAGCATACAGTACATTGTTTGCCAATGAACAAAGTGCACAGGTTATTTCCTTTTCAGTTTCTTGGCATCCTCTAGTTAGCATTCCAGTGCTCTACAGTACCTTAGAGTGTGTGGCTTCTCTTCTTCATGCAGTCTTTCATTTGTTGGCATGAACTTGCAACTGTACTGCAGAAAGAGATTTACATTTCCAGAATGTCTGATGTCAAAAGCATTTGATAATTTGTCATGCACATGGCTGGCACAGAAAATGCTGTTATAAAGTCTTTTTTTTAAATTTTTTATAGAAGAGTCTTAATATATTTTCTCAATGTTTTATTTTTGTAAGTTTTTAGTTATGTGTTATGATTTTCTGAATGTGCTTGGAATTTGCATGTTCTCCTCGTGCTTGGTGGGTTTCCTTCAGGTACTCAGGTTTCTTCCCACAGTCTAAAGATAAACAGATTAGGTTCATTGGTGCTCCCAAATTGCTCCCAATAGAGAGTGTGTGTTGGTGTGTGTGTCTGTTTGTTTGTTTGTGTGTGTGTGTGTGTGTGTGTGTGTGTGTGTGTGTGTGTGTGTGTGTGTGTGTGTGTGTGTGT
>JAQQZT010000036.1:18974802-18984855 GCA_030068275.1 Clarias platycephalus | reverse complement strand
CCCCCCCCCTCTCTCTCTTTCACTCTCTCTCTCTCTCTCTCTCTTTCCGTGTGGTTGCATATGTACAGTATCTGGGTGTTCAAGTGAATATAGCAGATTAATGTGTGTTTGTGTTTGTTTGTGTGTGTTCCCCCTTCTCATGTCATGTGCTGAGTGTTTAATAGGTACAGGCTGGGTTAACCTTTTTTTTTTTATCATTTGAGAAAGTTTTCTAATGTAAATCATGGACCTGCTGTTTTTCACTTTTCACAAGTTACAGTGATGGGCCAAGCATTTTATAAAGTAATGACAGGCTTAGATGCGCTGTGTATACACAGTTGGCGGTTGGTGTTTCTTTGTTTGTTGGCTTTTTATATTTAGTTGCAGCCATCACTAGGGTTTTCACAAAAACAAGGACATAACCATGTGTGCTCTTACTGACCTGTATGAGTACTCTATTGGATCTCATGCATGCACACATGTTCACATTTACACACACACCACACATGCACACACATGCACACAGAAGCGTGAACACACATGCACACACGCCCAATTGTCTATCTTCAATAAAAGGATCTTCCAATGACAAAATTATTAATGCAAGTAATTAATTAATTAATGCTAATCCTGAATCTAACCATGATCATGATGACAATGATCACATGGATGATTTTATTATTATTATTATTATTATTATTATTATTATTATTATTATTTTAAATAGATGTTGCAGTATTTGCAAAAAAAAACCCCACAATAATAATTCATGTGGGGACCAGTGAAATGTACCCACAAGTTAATAGAGGCAAAACTGTCAGAGATTCCTATCCGTTATACAAAAATTTAAATAGAAACAGATTTATGGCTGCTGCACTTTATGAGCATTTGATCATTACTTGAAACTTGACATATTCAAAAAGCCTAAGCTTTACTGCATCGTGTGAATGTTTGCAGTCCGCTGTTTACTCATTGTCTGTTTACTTGCTTTCTTTCTGTAGCATTTTTAATGTGCCTCTGGAGGACACATTGAAGCCCTGCCTCTCTCATTAACATGCAGAGATAGAGCTGTGATAGCCAATTACATTCATCTTGTCATGCTGCTTCGCCACTGAGGCTCGTTAATGTTTTATGGAAACAATCGCACACATAAACATGAACATGAAGTTGCGTGCATACACGCATATACACACATACATAGTGTCTTTCCTCTACTCATAGATTCGAATACACCATTTTGTCTGATGTTACCTACCCCCCCTGAAGCAGCCAATTCTGGGTCAGCGCAACATAGCCGTAAAATAAAATGGGCTCACAAAAAGTGCCAGGAGAATTTCTGCTGAGGATTGCTATGCACTAAGTTTCTGCATCTCAGAATGCAAATCTGCTCTTTTGCTTTCACAAAGCAAATTCTTTTCCTCCGAAAGCTGCTTCCTCCCAAAAGGTTAGGATGTGAAAGGTGACTGCTGTCGGGGATTCACTGACCTGATACCAGTTTTCCAGTTTACAGATAAATGCTGAATTAGCTCACAGACTGAAAATAATTAAAGCTCTTGGTAATTCAGATTGCTACATAATTAATGCCAAAGTGCTATGAGAGGCATGATGGAGAGGTAAGATCTCCTCAGTGCATTATCTGCATCAGCAGATCTGATGTAAAAAATCTGAGTCAACACAGAGAGTGGAGGATGGAGGGGTGGTGGGAATTAACATTTCTGTTTTGTTGGTATAGTGCATTTTTCATGCTTTTTTTCTTTGCTACAAAGCAGTTTTAAGATTAAGTTTGTGTTGCTGCTTTAAAGTATTATAGATTTTCTACTTACAAAAAGTAAAACACTTATTGTAGTGTTGTAGTTCATTTACACTGTTCCCACAGACAAGCTCAGCATTTTGTCTACATTAGATTTTTCATTTTAGAAGCAAAAAATCTAATTCATCAGGAGTTTGCGAGAAATGTATAAAAATTACAACGCCAAAAAACATGTAAACTGACCACTGTTTTTCAGAAATTATACTGTATTATAATGGTTACAGTGACACTTAATGCATTAAAATCTTAAGTACTATAGGATTTTTAAACACTACAAAATCATCTGATGAACAACTGCTAGTAATTACTTTATAATATTTTTTTTATATGGCTACAATTGACACAACAAACACTAAATGAATTTTAAATAATGAACAATTATTTGTACTTTTAAACATTTCCACCAGGGTTGTAAAATGATAAAAATCTAAAATTTACTCCCTGGTTTTGTCCTCCAGATAACATCACATTGTTTCCTTAAAAGGATAAAAAAACAAAAAAATCTAAAGATAAGTGAAAAAATTGGGACAAATTGGCACCACTTCTTTTTGGCTTTTCAGCAGAATCCTGGTTGATTATGGAAATATAATGGATTATTGAAATGTTGCACATAATGTACTTCAATTTACTTCCAGCCTCCATTCATAAAATTCCTTTTTTGTTCTACAATGTAGATAAAAATAAATGTAACTAAGTTTAATTATATATTTTTTAAACATCAAGTAAAAGTACTATGAATTGTTTATGATACAAAAAGGTACAGTAAACCATGTACTTCTGTAAACCATGTAAGTTCTGCAAACACTTGCAATTAAGCAACTGAGATATACACTATCTTGCTTACTGTCTCTTATCTGAACCTTGATATTGTGCTTCTTTCTTGTACTTTATTATTATGTGCTTGATTGATTATCCACTATTTAATTTTTTATTTTAACTTAAATTTGAGGACTTTTCTTCTGCAAATTTGAGGAATTAACAGCAGAGCATAGTCATACACTGATTTAGGACCTTCTCTGTGTCAACATAAAAAGTTTTTTTTTTTGACATGGCTCATTAGATTGATCAACATTCACAGTAAAATTGAAAAGTCCAAGTAGCTCATGTCATACCCTAGAAAAAGAATAGCTTTTTATTTGAAATAGTCTCCATTTCTAAACGCCTGCAGATTCTAAGATCAATTCAAACAACTGTATAATAGTTGTACAAAGCCATTAAGATGTGTAGTCACTGCCAAAGTATGAAAGAAGACCGAGTCCATTGTCCTCAGCTGAGAGGAAATTGGATTGGATGATCAGGTTTGGCCCAGGAATCACCAAGGCTCAGAATCACTGTCAGGTCAGTTTTAATTTGCCATAGACTAAAAAGCTGCTGTCCAGGAAAAGAACTGTTTGCTTTAAACTTAGCTAAACTTTGCAGCTGACCACACTGATAAAGTGAAAAGCCTTCTGGTGTAAAGTTCTGACCAAAGGTATATTTGGAGGAGTGACTGCCTCAGAATTCTTCAGTATAACCTTAAAAGATCAGATAAATGGTTTAAACTTGGACTAAACAGAGGGTTCCAATACAGTGATGTCAAACACACATTAAATCTGGCTATGGACTGGATAAAGAAGGTTAACATTGAACCTTCAGAGTCTCAACCCTATTGCAAATTTTGGCCATGCTTAGAAGTCAGGCCTGTGCCAGGAAAGCAATACTACCATTTATTCTAAGAAGAGTGGCCAAATATGCAACCACAATTCTGACAGACCCTTATTGATGTCTACCAAAGTGAAATTTGAAAAGGGACGTTCAACCAAATATTAGGTGCGTATGTATAGTATGATGTATAATCACTCTGAAGCACTGCAAGTCCAATATTGCTGAATTGCAAAACATTGGTATATTAATTCCAATTATTATTGAGTGCCCATTAGCCTACAGTATACTGTATGAGTGATTTACTTTAAGTATTTGGTTAATTCAACCCTAAGCGATGTTTGCCAAACAAACAAATATGTAACAAGACTCATATCTAATGTCTATGTCTGACATGTTGTAAATATACACCTTTATATATAATACCATAGTTTAGCAAATGTACTTTTATTAAATATTTAATTATTAAACAAAGTTCATTAAAATAGTCCTTGGTTGCACAATGTTTACATACTCCTTACTTGCACTGCATTGTAATGCATTTGCATTTACTGTATTTGATCATCAATCTGATCATTTTGATTTATACATACAGTATTTTCTCATGCATTTCAATCTCATTCTGCGAATTTTTTCTTTTTGATTTTGTAATGCTGCTTTACGACAATGACCATTGTTAAAAGCGCTCAATAAATAACACACAAGCGTTATATCAAACACATCAAACACATCAAACTGCTTCACTTCGCTTTTAGATATTGACCCACTGTAATAATATAACAAATCTTACATTTATAAACTCCAGTTGAAATGATTTGTTCAATTTACAAAGTTTTCTGTATGTCATCTTAAACTTTCAATTCCCTTAGAGCTTTCACAGACTGAAGCCTCATCTTATAAAAAAAAAAAACCACATCACACACATACAGCATATCAACTATTGTTTTAATAAAGCACACTACCAGGCACAAAAGGGAGAGAAAGCCTCAGGAAATGAAATATGTTGTGAGGTTGGGTTGGAACTTATAAACGTATATATCAAACATTTATCTCTCTCTGTGTCAGACACACATAGTGTGTGGCAGCAGTTTGTAAATGAAGGTTCATAAGGTTTTGATAAGTTATAGTCAATACTGTAATACAGCCAGTATACCCAATATAATAATAACAGTCAACACTTTGAAGTATTATGAATCTGATCTCGCTAGTGTTGATGTAGGAATGTACAAGATGGTAAATATTGAAGGATTACCTTATGTTTCTGTGGTGCATTGCTAACACACAGTACTAACAGAATCATCTGACAGACAGGATGCTGTGAGTCTTTTCACCGCAGGCCATTTCATAATATACCTAATGAAGAGTGTGTGTTGAATATATTAACACTGGACAGGTACCATCTGTTTCACCAAGGTTATAGGACACTGACAACCACAGCAAGCAGAGCAATGCATCTGATCTTTCCATCACATGGGTTTAACTAAACTATGATCTACAACTAGTACACCTGGGAGACTCATGAGACACATAACCTGATGTGCAGTTATTCACAACCTTCTGGCATGTGGTGAGCATCAAGCTAGAAGTGGCCAGTAGTTGAGTTTCAATTATATACACATCGTTTAACTTTTGCTTTAGTTCTATTTATACCTGACTGACTTCAATCTTGACTCCATATCCTATCAACAATGTTGTAAATATCTCATTGCTCTTGTTTCTTCTCTATCTTTCTCTCTTTGTCTGCCACCCACTGAGAGCCAGATGATGCTCATCAGCTTTTCTATAATCACCTTAGCCTGCCTCAGAGTGGGTGAAATTAGATTCCTGTATTAATTATAATATAACACCATAAGCCCCCTGCCTGGGCTGGAGACACCGCCCTTGCTCAGGTTGCCAGATTGAGACCCCCTGATGAGGGAGAAAATACGATTTAGAAAGTGCTCCTTCACCCCCGCCCCTCTGTTCCTCTCCTGCTGAGCACCAGAAAAGCAATACAATATTGCTCACAGACACAGAGGGGGGTGTTTGCCCTATTTGCTGGGTCGGGATTAGTTTTTACCACCTGAATTTTGACTAGTCTCATAAACTGGGTCACAGAGCATCGGTAAAGAAGGAGACATGGAACTATACTGTATGTGCTTTCCCACACAGCCCTAAATCGCATTACAATTAATTTTTCTACAGTCCTATAAAGCTGTAGGGGTATAATTGCATGCACATTATCAGTGTGAGGTAAGGTGGATTTGGTACAGTGACAGTTTCAAAAACTTTCAAATGTCTCATCATTATGAACCGTCTTCTGGGACATCAGCCTTGTTTATTCCACCTATAAATAGAGGTGATCTCAACAGCAACCTTTAATGCTAGCTTTTTGCATTAGAGCTTGGTGTAATTCGCAATAGTCAGAGAATATATATTGCTGGCATTACATGATTTGCTATATGGATCTAACACTTGTTTTCAATTGAAACACTATTGGTGGAGGGTTTGCTGTACAAAATGGTATTAAATGAGAATCAACATCCTGTTCACTTTACTGTATACTGCAGTTCAGTATCTAAATAGTCATATTAAGACATATTAGCATATCTTCCTTCTCTAATAAATTTATATCTCTTGCTTGACTTACAGTTTAGGTCTGCTATAGGAAAAATGTGCTCCGATAATGGTTTTGCATTTGCAAATCTGATAACATCAGAGAAATGCCACTCTTTTCCACCACCATATACTGTAGATAGGCTGGGTGCAAAGCCAGTGTATATCAGTAGAGCTGTGATTCTTTTTTCCCTTTGCATTTGCTCCAAGAGACATGATCTTATATCTTTGATTTGCCAGGATACCTTTCTCTCACAAATAGTTCTTGTAAAACAAGGTACTTCAACTTCCTTTAAAACAGAAAATCCTGAAATTAACTCTGACAGTAGCTCAGGGAAACATCTTCATGATTTTTAAGACCTTATTTGCATGTACTGCATGTACTGGTATTTGAAATGGTAAGGCATCATCAGTCTTCCTTGCCATCTTCTGCTCTTCCACTTCTTGTCAGCTATTGAACTGAATGTATATTAAATGCAGCAAGCAGTCTCAGTGTGTATATGATTAATCTGATTGCAGGTTATTTCAGGATGGGGGTGCTTAATTTTTGAACCTAGAACAATTTAGCCTTAATCAAGAAGCAGGCCATTTTTTTTTATTTGGGAAAGTCAAGACATTCATACTGTTCATTAGAATGGTATATTAAAGTTATAAATACTATGCACACATCTTTTCTAATCTAATCTAATCTAATCTAATCTAATCTAATCTAATCTCTCTCTCACACACAAACACACTGATGCACACACGTTTTAACTACATCTGTATTTGTTGTGTTTTCCGCATTGATGGCAATATTTATATGAATACAGTTCACTAATTTGGGCATAGTAGCGTGTTGTACAGCATCAAATTTCATGTTTTGAAAAGAGGCACAATACCTTTATATTAGCTTTTTTCTTTCTACTCATATACTATAGATATTTTTTCTGTTTTAAGTAATGAACAGTGAAGCATCTGCCAAGACAGCCTAGCCTGAGCACCGAGAGCTGACCCTAGGTTTGACAAGGCTATAAAAATGAAATAACGCTGTATACATCTGCTGACATATTAGTTGAAATCCAGCCAGGCTGCTGGCATCCATACAGAGACAGTTAATTTCCACTACCTTTTTTTGTTGTTGCAAAAATCAGAATGAGCCCTCAGTGAAATCTTGTATGTTATCTAGCTCACTAAGTAAAAGACATGCAGTAATAATAGGTGTAGTTTTTATCATACAGTACATTTGTGTCCTGAGTTTCTAGTTTAAGACATTTCTTCCAAATAAACAGAGTGCACAGGAATTTAACTTAACTGGGTGGCGCAGTGTGGTACTATAAACAGTTTCACATTAAAAAAAAAAAAAAAAACACTGAACAATCTTGTCAGGGTTGCAATAGATCTTGGCACTATCCTGGCAGCAGTGAACATAAGGAAGCAGATTTCACACATAGTCACATATTCGTTTGCACCTTCTGACAGTTTAATGTAGACAGTTTTTTGTTATTTTTTGCAAGAAGCAACATGCATATATTATAGTGTTGAGTAGCACTGAATAATTGTATGGATTTTGCAACAGGGAGGAATCTGTTTATGTAGCTCTTTTCCCTAGATAATGTAGTATTAATTGTTATGGGATTTTCATTGCATCTAATGACCCAGAAATCCTGATGTTCACACTCCTCCTCATACTCCCTCACTCCATGTCTCCAACTCTTTAACCGACACCTTTGCATGTTTCCGCTAGCCTGTTATTTTGCTTCCGTGTCGTGAAGTAAAAGACTATCAAACTATATAGATTGTTCCTGCTTTTCTGTCCATTATGTATTTCTTTCTGTATTATGCAATAATAAAACTAACTACTTAAAAGCTCTGTTTGTGTTAGATCTCTGTAGAGTGAAAATGAATTCGCTTAAAAATATACAAACTATATTCAGGTTTAATAGTTTGTAAGCATTTTTTTCCTGTCGCATGAATATTTAGCATTGCTGTTTTACAGCCCACAGTCCCCTGTTCAATCTTGAGCTCTGGTTACTGTCTGTGCACAGTTTTGCATGTTCTTCCTGAGCCTGTGTGTATTTCTTCCAAGCTCTCTGGTTTCTCCCAGAAACAGGATAAAGCAGTTATTGAGGATGTCTTGAATGAATGAATTTATAAGTAGTTTTAAACAAAGTTCATATTATTAACTCGTAAAAATGACAGAACTAAATTACGCTGATATCAAACGTTTTCATTCAAAGTTGAATGTTTAAAGTTAAATTTGTTTGAGTTATTCAAAAAACTTCATGAGTTATGATCTTTGTTGGCTTTGTTGATTATTACTGTGGTCACCAAGCTACGTACAATTCACGCACTTCAATTGTTGACAGTGATCAGGTGTAGACTGCTCAGGAAGTGGATCTCTATGTAATAATTAATGATCGCTGATGTAACCCTACAGGAAATAAGCTTAGATTTTGGTAAAACTAAAGGAGTCATTCTCATCAGGTTTACATCATTCTACTTTATGAGATTCTAATGGAGAGGCATTGCATTGTTCTTTGTGGATAGAAATTGATATTGCGTGCCAGAACTGCAGTTTTGTTTATTTAAGAGCTGTCGTCAATGAGTACACACATCATCTGCAGTCTGTTTGATTTCACTGCACCATTCTGAACCAATTTACATTTGATGGTCTGCATACATGGAGCCACTATCATTCCTAACGGTCTTACATTAAATATAGTGCCAATGTGTGGACTAGTCATTGTTGACATTTAACAAAATGATGGCATAAACATACTGATTTCTGACAGCTCTTGTGGCTGTACAGTGACTTGAGCTATATTAAATCATGCTTGGAATAAATATTGGAATAATCGTTATTAAGATCTCTTCACCACTCTTTCATTGTGACTGATTGTCCGGCAATACTGTGTATATTATTTAAATAAGAGATAGGAATGGTGTGGTTTGTTTGTATCGTTAATAGGCTGTATGATCTATCCTGTGATTCCCTCAACAGTACAATTTGTACTAGAATAAATAACATAAGTGTTTTTATTGTGAGCATTTGATGTATGTATATGGACATAATCTGCTTTAATTAATAAATTAATTCCACATCATCATGTGTGACAGTCATAGTGCACATTAAGCAACTTTTACACCAATTTTCTAGGTAAAATATTTCTCATAGGTCTTGTTGACATCACTAAAATGGGTCAAGTTCAACTAATTTGTCTTTATAAAAGCTGTCTATATATCCTACTACTGTGTATTATGATTGTAAGTGTTTGTTTTTATTTATTAATTTATTATTTGTGCCTGGTATGACAAAAAAATTTTTTAGATATGTTAATTACAAATGCAGTTTCATGCTTCGGCTACAAATTTGTGGACACATCTGTGTGCGTTTGGCCCAGGGGACCTAATGCTGGACCTGTGTGTGTCTTTAGGCCCAGGGGAGGCCATGCAGAGCCAGCTGCTGTGAGACTAATGTTAGTGAGCTCCACATGCTGGGCTGCATTTCAAAAAGCTTTCGAAAGGAACAAGATGTCTGCTTGAAAGGCCTCTGTGGACTAATGACATTATTAATTGGTGAAATGACTGTATGTGTGTTTGTTTCTGCAGGTGTATGTAATGAGAGGATTAATAGTGCTTAGGCCTTGAATGAATCACCCATAATGTTTTACATATTGTCAGCCAGCATAACCTAATATCGTTTAAACAAGCTCCAACTGAAAGCTGTATTTAGAGGCCATAGGTTTAAACTGCAGCACAGTATGGAGATGGAAAACATGGCTTGTCTCAGATGCCAGTAGGAAATGAGAAGACCTCAGCTACCTGGCCCCTTATTAGCCATACTTCTACGGAACAGGATCTGACATTCAGTGTTGCTCTCAAATATATGCCCATGGTTAGTTATTATTTTGTAGGAAATAACTCAGTAAACGCCCCTCCACCACCACCCCCCCAGTGTGAACTCAAAAATGCACGCACACACACGCACACACACACACACACACACACACACACACACCCACACACACACACACACACACACACAC
>JAQQZT010000036.1:18950455-18964354 GCA_030068275.1 Clarias platycephalus | reverse complement strand
ACACACACACACACACACACACACACACACACACACACACACACACACACACACACACACACACACATATATAAAGAGTTTAGAAACTACATGTCAACTGGAACTGGATAGTGCCAGGACATTAGGGCATTAAGCTTTCCTTAAAGCATTAAGTATGCTTTAGAAAGACTTCACGTGCAACCACTGTCTATTAAAGATAACTAAATAAAACATATGTAAGTTTGAATTTTAAGTTTCATAGGTTTGTCAAACTAAAAATCACCAATATTGTATGTGAATGTTTATTTTTGCTCAGTAAGTCTGGTGATATTGCAGCACACACACAACTACACACCCCTATATGCATTGTTTCAATAATATTTTATCCTGTATGTTTATGTGAGAGAGCATGTGTGGTCCTGCCTCTGTCAAGTTCTGTGTAGACTGTCACAGATTAAGGTGTGGTTCCACTGCCAACTGACAGAGCTTCACCACCAATCTATGTGTGTGCTCTGTTTATGTGTGTGAGGCTGTAGGATTATGTAACAGAATTTGTGGGAATATGTATGTGTAGAATGCATGCCAATATATTTCTGATGTGGTTTCAGAGGTTAAGTGTCCAAAGCTTCAACCATACCACAGTCACAGTGATTGAAGACAGGAAGACATGACGACAGACATGACGTAGGACAGGGACACTATCTACCCTACGCTATATAAACAGTGACATTTATTGTTATATTTTAACAAGTAAATAGCAGCAAGTCATATGATAAAAATCATGATATCATAATTGTCATAGACATTTTTGTGAAATGAATCATGATATATAGATTTGTTAACAAACTGCCAGCAATACAGTCATGTTGCATTAAGTAATATTGTGTTATATTTTATTTTTAATTTTATTTATTCCTATTTTAACCAACAATAAAGCAGCTGCATCCAATCAGATGCAATCCAAAAAGAAATTGATTTTAACAACAATATTTTTATATCGGTAAATATCACAATATTCATTGTATCAGAAAAAGAGTTAATTTATCACATTATCAATATTATTTAATTAAATAGCTCAGTCCTAACTTAGACTTTAGACTAAGACTTAGAACTTTTATGTTATACTTTTAAAGAAAAGAGTTTAGTTCTTTGGCTAAAGCATAGCTCTTATTATAAATAAACAAGTTTTTATATTCTTTTCTCAATAAACAGAAATATGGCAGAGTTACTGTACACACATACATCATAGTCAACAAAGGTGAAATAACAACTTCTCTTATTCCTATAACAATTGAACATCTCCTGTAGCCTAAAATGAAAACATCACATTTTCACTGTGTGTATATCCATTTAAGATGGTCATATGAGGTTCCTCATATTTTGCCAAACCTCTTCGAAGATATTGAGGTTCAATAATTATCAGCTGCTAATAAGCAGAATCAGGGAGGAGAAATTACAAGATACACAGCATTAGAGTTTGGGTGTGGGATGTTAAATCAATTATTCTAGTTAAGCGGCTGTGTTTCGTAATACGGTGCAGGAGGTTAGTCTAAGCCCCATGCATATACTGTACAGTAGTTACAAAAAACCAAAACACACGACATACCATGAGATACCATCATGTCATAAGGTATTTCAAGTTCATTTCGTGAATTTTGACTTGAATTAGTTCATTCAGAATGTTTTATTTTAGCTTGTTTTTTTTCCAGGAATATTTTTAATGTTAAATATTTTGGAGTTGTAATGATTTTTCCACATAATGGCAGGAACCGTGCTAGTAGAGTGGGGGGACAGTGAAGAAATAATAGAAACGTGATAGACAAGCAAAGGATGAGTGGTAAGGAAACAGGGGAGGAAATGTTGGTGAACAGTTTGAGGTATGGTGGACAATTAATGGAAAATTAATGGATTGGCAGTATAAGACTGATGGAACAAAACTGGAGGAGTAGAGTACATTGAGCAACACTGCTGGACATACAGTAGGAAAGTGCTGAAAGAGGGGGAAAGTCTGCTCAAACAGTTCTCCCTCCACTCTCACACTGAAAGCAGTATGGGTTATAAAGCTCATGGGCTCAAACAGACACCCTGCCAGGGCCTTAGTGGCCTTATAAACATTAAAGTCGGCCTGTAAAAGTTTATTAAGTGCTAAAAGGTGCTACAACTTATTTTCTTTTTTTACTGTTTTTATTGTGAATTTTCTCTAGTGGCTAAGAGAATTAATTGACGTGTAATACCTGGTAAAGTGATAACGGCTGTTAATGTGAAATGCAAGCCTGGTTCTGCTCTCTGGTTGAACTGAGTGTAAGTGAGCTCCACTGAAAGCTTCCTCTCTCCCTGCTCAACCTGCATTTCACTTATTCACCACAAGGGGGCAAAGTGGGTCCAGAAATCATTCTGTCTGTTTAGATAAAGATTTTTAAGATGATGTTGAGCCATCATCTCTAATGAGTATTCAGTTTGCTCAAAGAGCAGGGGGAAAATGCTTGGAAGACCCCTGTATGCTAGAAATAATAATAATTAGTTACAAAACAACCGACTATTAAAGTGATTCATAACCGTGTGTGTGTGTGTGTGTGTGTGTGTGTGTGTGTGTGTGTGTGTGTGTGTGTGTGTGTGTGTGTGTTTCCCCAGAGTGATGTATGTGATGATGAGTATCATGGTGCTTGGTGTCATCTTAGAAGTGAAGGGCTGTGGAAACAGGATTTGATGATTATAAATAAAGCATCACACATCCCTCATAAGCATACACAGTGCTGAGAGGAGTAGAGTGAAGTGTTTCCTGACTGTGTTTGAGGCTGTGTGTGTGTGTGTGTGTGTGTGTGTGTGTGTGCGTGTGTGTGTGTGTGTGTGTGTGTGTGTGTGTGTGTGCGCGTGTGTGTCCGTGCATGTGTATGTGAGAGAGGGAGTCTATGTCAGTGGAAGTGGGCAGTGACATGGCACTTTGCCATTTGCACTGTGTAACAGCTGTCACAGCACACTGTGTGTGTGTGTGTGTGTGTGTGTGTGTGTTTGTGTGTGTGCATGAGTGGGTGGTCAGTAGCCATGTTGAAGAGTGTGCACATAAAGCCATTTAACCATCTGACCAGGTGAGATTTAAAAACTCCAACCTGCAACACATTTAACAGGTTTATACTGAAATCTCTTAGTGATTTTGGTAAAGTTTGATGTTTGTCTTCGTATTTTCAATATTTGCATCATAAATTAAAAGTACGAGTGTGTAGTGCTGTTGCCACAAGTGGACATTTCAAGAGTGATTGCAATGTTTGCAGTTAACCGGAGATAGAAGAGAAAATCAAGGATCTGAGACCTAAATGAAGCAGGAGCTTCTTTCCTCAGTCTCATTTTTTAGTGATGTTAAAAGTCATATTATTAAAAACTTACAAAAAATACATTGCATTTGGATAGAAAGTTCTAGAATGCCATACAGCTCTATGACATAATTGTGCTGAGTTACAGCAGAAACTCACCTTGGTTAGTGATCCACATGACGACAGGAAAAATGGCACTTACAGCATTATTAGCATGAAATTGACACTCATGTGTTTGACCTCAGTGTCCTCAATCATAATGAAATTAGATCAACTTGTTGATGAAAGAAATCAACTCAGAATTTAGCTACAGTATGATAAATCTTAGATGCCATTAAAGATCATTTATGAATATATTACGCAAGTCAATCAGAATTAATGTTTTCTTTAACTGTGCAGATATTCCTTCTTTCTCCTGGAAAACATTGGACCTGAACACAAATAATGGGTTATTACTCCTTGTTGTGCTTAGATAATTTGTGTCTTGCTCTAGAGTCATGTTATGTGCCTCCTCCCTGTCACTTGTTACTTTGTTCTTATTAATTTCATACAAATACAACAAATATGAGGGTATGACAAGTGATACGTCACAGACCATGCCTGTAACCTGAAAAATTCAGGAACATGCTCAAAGCCCAGCAGGAGCAGGTGTGAATGACTCAGCCAGTCAGAGGCTTGTTGCCAGTTTAGCACGCTTCCAGATGCTGGTACAAAGTGTGAGCTAATACTCTCACCAGATATCAGCTGTTCAAGCAGGGAAACACTTAGCCAGCTGTTTGATTATAATCAGGCCATGATTAGATTTTTTTTTTTCCAAGACCCAGTACTATTGCCTGAGTTACATTTTAGAGTTTGCCATAATCACATATTCTCACCTGGATACCACTGCATTCATCAGAGCACTGTGACCTTTACCAGTCACAGGGTTTGATTAACTGTACTATAGATACATTGGCATTTTTTATCTGAGCCTGGATCTAAGATATCATGGTGGAACTCAATCAGATGAATATTATTAATATTCTGTACAGATAGAAAAGTATTTGTTAATGGAACGGATTTTAATGTGGGCATGTCATTTCATACACCAGAAATAATGAAACCCATTTTGACCCATGTCTGATAAGTAATGTAATGACAACTAACAAGCACATTTTGACATGTAATTCTTGCTTAAATAATCTATAATCAGACATGTGACATTGTTTTTACCATTGACTCGATTTTGCCCTTCTCTTTAAAGACACAAAAATACATAATCTCATTTAGTAAAGATTTTCTAAATGCCAAATTAAGAGTTGTTGAGAGTAGTTTTACAGTAAAGATGGTATTATCACACACTCTAATATCCTTGGACTGCCTTACTTTTATTACGGCCATGGCATTGTTTCGATAAGCTTATCCCCCTATTTCCGTCCAGAGTCACATTAATTTCTTACCAAGATCTTGTATTGATAATTGGAGAGTCAGACCACTGCATAAAGCCTTCTTCAGCACATCCCAAAGATTCGCAATGGGGTTAAGGTTTGTGGTGACCAATGCATGTGTGAAAATGATGTCTCATTCTTCCTGAACCACTGTTTCATAATTTGATTCATCTTGAAATATGCCTGTTCCTTCAGGGAAAAGTGACACAGAGTAACATCTTTGCCACAACCACAGGATTGGCAAAGCTACTCACTGCATCAATTAGGGTTAAATAACTTGTTGACAGCTGAACCATATTAATCATTGCAGTAATTATCCAATGGAATTTTCTTAACTATTAGCTATAGTTAAATCCCAGTAGTGACTTTTTGGCCAGGCAGTGTAAATTGCTATGCATTTCTCACAACTGCAATATTAACAAAGTTCTTCCATTCATGTATCTTTAGTTACTGCAGTATCCCAGTCAGGCAGGAATACACCCTGGATGGGAAGTCATGTCACTACAGGGCATCATACACACACATGCCAGAAACCTTCACATTCACATGCTCATTCACAACTAGAGGCACCATAGAGTCACAAAGAAAGTGTATTAGTTATTTTGATGACACCACCTGAAATGAGCTAAAATTCATAACCCGAAAATAGTTATTCCATGAGCAGTAATATTGTCTTGATTTATGACATCCTTAAATAATTTTCCTAATGCAAGAAAGACATGTATAAATTAATGGTATTGGGTTTAGAATGTAATCATGCTGACTCTGTCTGTTAACCCCTTAATCTCCCAGGACACTTTGATGGGTTTAGCCTTGTAATCTGTCTTCTTGCAAGGCAAGGCAAGGCTAGTTTATTTGTATAGCACATTTCATACACAATGGTAATTCAAAGTGCTTTACATAGCACTTTGATGGTTTCACTTTAAGTGGTTTCACTTTATGTGCTAAATATTTTTTGTTATTTAATTTATGCACTTTAAGATTAGTTTAAATGGCTCAGTATGGGCCAGATTTCAATGTAAGAATATTTAAAGTAAGAAAACTTCCTAGACCTACAGCAAGTGCAAACGAGTGGTAACACATCTGCCTCACACTTGGCACAGCTATGACAGTTATGACAGCTGCAAGTCTCTACACTGCAAATTTGTTACATGGGTGATGTAAAACTTTAATGGATATTAGGATTGTACTTGTCTACATGCTTGCATACTTAATGATGAAATATTACCCAGATATCTGTGTATTACAGTGCATCCTCTTGGTCTGTCTGTGTGCATAGATGTAATGGCAATAATACATACTGCTGAGATCACTGTTGACATCATTACTCAGGAGTTGCACGGTTCGCATCCATCTTTCCCCCCCACACACACTCCTGAGGTGAGTGAATTTTTCATCTCAGAGTTCATCCAGGGGTCACGCACACACACATGCACTCTGATATGAGATACGCTCAGCAGGTACACTTACGCAACTCTAGGGCCCATTTTTCTTTCTTTCATTCTTGCCATCCATTTTTTCCCCCATACATCTACAGTGCCATCTCAGATTACTCTGTTAAATTCTTCACAGCTGAAGAACACAGTGTAGGCACAGAAAATGGCATCATATCGTTTCATTAAAAGCAGTTCTCAGCAACATGCTGAATCCTGACAGGTACAGAAACTTATGATTTGTGCCATGGGATTTCACCCAACCAGGCAAATGTCTTTTCCCATAAGCAAAGCCTGATGGTAATCATTTTGGATGCAGAGATTTATTATGTAGTACAGTATTCAATCTAGAAAAATATGCAAATGTTATTATTTCTTTTACTGAAAAACAAACGAAAAAAAAAAAGACAAGAAAAACATCACAATAAGGTCCATTCAAACTGATTGCATATGAATACAGGCCATATTTTAAATACCTGATAATAATTTTATATTATATGTAGAAATAATATTAAATTTAAATAAATGTTTTCATGAAAATAATTGTCTGCAGTACAAAACATCATAACTGTTATCACCCGTGTTGTGGATGTTGCTTTGCTGTTGTAAGGTGTCAAGCTGCAAGAAATTTGTGATTTATAAAAGCTACGATACACTACTAACTAACTATGCTATCTGTCACATCCATCAAAGACACTTCACTACCACTTTTCTTTATTTGTCACAGTCCTTTGGCCATGCAATGGTTACAGGAGCCTGAATGCTGTGACCATCAATAAAATCTAGTGGACCCATTTCCACTCCTACCTTCAGCTTATCAGGGAAGAGGAGCAAAGATCTTCACAGAATCAGGTGTGTACATTGCATAGAATCATATTCACATGAGACAAAGTGATTAATGGAAGACTGCATACATTACCACAGTGGGAAATTATAAATTATTTGTCATACCTTATGAATTGGTAAATAAATACCTTAATTTTCCACCCATTTGTCAATTAAGTACTTTGTGAATTCTCAAAGCAATTTGTAACTTTGTACATAACATTCCTCAGAAATTAAACTTGCCAGCCATTTGCATTAAATGTTAAAGAAAGTCTTTAGTAAAGCTTTAAATAATTTTTTTCTACATGAAAAAGATGGAAATGGATAAGGACAACATAAAAGCTGTGGTATGGAATCAAACCTACTACAAAACTACAAGAACTACAAAGGTTTCTATCAGATTTATCAGGTTATTCAGCTCTGTGTCATCTCCTCTTACCACCCTCCTAAAAGGTAACATGACTAAAAGGTAAAAATGGCTCCAGTGGAATAATCCATCTGTACTAACCTTTCAATAGCTCAAAAATAATTTTATCAGTACCACTATACTCCACCATCCATCAGTGCTGTTCATGGTGGACATAGATATGTCTGAAATTGAAGTAAGAGCAGAGCCTTCTCACTGCTCTGGAAATCCTTCCAGACTGGATCTCTGTGCATTCTATGATGTTGGGAGCAAATGTGATGATGGGGACAGATAACTACTAGCCATTAATGCAGCACTGGAGAACAAAAATCCATTTTAAGACACATTATCATAAAGACCTGGATAAAAAAAACAACAACAGAAAAGTAGATGTCCTGCCCCTGCTACATAAGTGATCCTTCCATAATCATATATTGCACCTTCAAATGAATGGGAGATCATGGATGGTAAAACCAGAATGTTTCAATGGGCATAGTGTACAATGTCTTGACAAAACAACTTATACACATTGTTCAAACTTTGCTCCATTCTGGGCATCTTGGAATTTAATTCACCATAAAGCTAGTAGAAAAATGTTCTTTTGGGCATCTCAATAGTGGGCAGAGAATTCCTTATGCCATAGTGTGTGCAGCCTTCTTGATACATCCGTCCATGGGCTTCATGCCTTTTCCCTATCACCCATGGCCACACATCTCACCAGAATGCATGACAGATCACCTTGTTTCCAACCATTTTTGTCATTTTTGTTTCTATCAGATAATCCCCCTGTCATGGATACCTTACAGCTATGGAAACAGTACAATCTTCAGTGAGGTCTTCGGACACTACACGTATACCAGGAGACATGGTGTCAGGTAAGAGTCTATTACAGTTAGTGAAGTTATTACAGTGGTGGCCAAAAGTATTAAAACATGTATTACTTCTTCCAGTGCACAAAAAAAGGTGATTTCACTAATTAGCCTTTTTATTTTGAGCCTATGTAACTGGGGAAAAAAAAAAAAAAAAAAAAAACTAGTGAAAAACTGTCTATGTGACAATGGCATTCAGCTTCTGAAGCCATGGCCCGGGTCCTCTCCAATCCTAAACGCAATAGAAAACTGTTGGATAGCAGTCAAGTTGACCGTCTTCTGTAGATGATCTTCAGGGGGCAATGAAGCAGGCATTGATTGAGTAAGTGACACCAGAGTACTGCAGATGCCTTTTTGACCTTATGCACAGCCAGATCCAGCAGAATTTGAAGAATAAAGGACTTCATAATAAATATTGATTGATGTAGCAAGTTTGTTGCATAAATAACAAATAATTCTTATTATCTTGTCATTACTTAAAAAAATTAAATCATCTTTAAAATATTGGATTCACTTTTGTCTCGATAGTTTTGACCGCCACTGTATCTCCCATGGGCTAAGTATGCTGCAAGCTTACTGATTCCCTGAATTTGCACAATTCCAATGTGTCCTTGGTGACCAACCATCCCTGTTTCTGTGGACCAGAGAACCCACAGAACTGTTGACAAATTGATAAAAAAAGTGAGTAGACGTGAATGGCGATGCCTTATAATCTCTTAAGAGTGATATTGCAGCAAAATATCCAGGTAAACTAACACTGCTTTTCTCACTCACATCTGTGTCTAGGACAGATGGTTTTAGGGATGTGCACCGCATTTTTGAGGGCCCCTGCTCTAAACCTGGAATAATGAACATTTCTCAGTGTATCCATACTTATGTTGTTATATGCCTAAGTGATTTCCTCTTTTGTGATTTTTTCCCCCCAATTGTTCTGGAAAGATTGCGATAGACCATTGACTTCATATGAATCCTGCAAAAAAAGAAAACAGTTCTATTCAACCTCCTTTTGTAATTTAAAATTAAATTTGTTATTAAAAGTAACATAAGCCTAATATATAAGTTTATATATGGAAGTCAGGTAACTACAGCGCATCATACACATACATGCCAGAAACCTTCATATTCACATGCTCATTCACAACTAGGGGCACCATAGAGTCACTAAGGAAGTATATTAGTTATTTTGATGACACCACCTGAAATGAGCTAAAACTCATAATCCGAAAATAGTTTTTTCATGAGCAGTAGCATTGTCTTGATTTATGACATCCTTAAATAATTTTCCTAATGCAAGAACGACATGTATAAATTAATGAAATTGAGTTTAGAATGTTATGATGGCCGACTCTGTCTCTTAACTATTTTGCTAGCCTGTTATGCATATATACTGTATACTGTAATATTGTATAATACAGTATAAAACCGCTGTTAATAATAAAAAGAATTCCCATGCCCATACACTTTTGTAATAAAATAGAGAGCTACATTACAAGCTACTAAGAAAAAAGTAGCTGAATTCATTGTTAGTAGAAAAACCAACTGTAGTAATTTCATGTTTATTGTGCGGCTATTTTATTGCATAACAGAGAATTTGCTTTTCGATTTGTAAACAAGCCTTGTATGTAAGAAGCATTAAACATTACTTAACTATAAAACAATTGTTTGAAAAATCAATGGGTTAAAAATTTGTTCCTGGAAAACTGACCTGCTAATTAACATTAATTGGCATACAGTAACTTAAATAAAATAAAATAAAATAACTTGGTTCAAAATAACAAAGTCAGCTGTCATGATCTGTTAAAAGGGTTACCTATGTGGCAATTAAATACTTTTATACATAAATTCAAAAGAAATACCTATATCATCACCTGCAATACTATCGCTTCTGATTATTAAGATTAAAATTCTTAAAAATGCAAGTATTCAGCAACAATAACAAATCACAATAAATCTGTTGTCCAAATTATGGTATAAATTGGTATGATTGTTAAATGCTTATAAACATTGATACATTTGGTCAAGCATATTCAATCAAGTTAACTTGATTATATTACTCTTGTTTTCAGGAATCCATCCTCTGCAGCTGTAGTGTCATCCTGTTAATCTCCAGACTGTTCCATGCAAGCTGATGCTGTACACTGATTAGAACTGAACTGGTGTCTGAGGAATCCAAGTAATATACACAAAACATAGTATATACAAACCATTTTAGTTAAACAGTTCAGTTTTTAAATTATATTTGACATATTTTGGACTAGCCATATAACCACTCCACACTCAGGAGAAAAATGTTACAGCAGGTTAACATTTGTCATTGTGCACTTGGTAAAAATAGCATAACTGTGTCAGGATTTAGTGCTGAGAAGTAGTGTGATTTCTTCAGGTTTCTGACCGTCTATTCAACTGAGTTCTAACATTTACAAGCACTATTGAAATCATATGCCCTTTACATTGTGTATTTTTGCATCTGTAAAATAGCAAATACACTGTCTGGCCAAAAAACATCACACACTCGATCCTGGGGCCCCTAATGTGAATATGTCCTTTGTTTCAATATTAAACATAGCTATATGTTTACTGCTGATTTTTTTTTTTACCATACAACTTCACCAAGTGTTTAAGTGATCTCTGTTCATGATTTTTTTTTCTGATCACATTTCTGATCACACTTCCACAAAGTTGACAGTTCAACACTATCCTTCCAGGCTTTGATAAGAATGTGTTGAAGGATTCTTAACCCAGTAATTTAAAAACTCCTTAGTTGTTTTCATTTCTTTGATGCAGCTCAATAATTATATTATTTTAAAATGTTGACGTTTATGGCCAGGCAGTGTATTATGTACTTTGTGAAAAATAAAACACAGCAGGTTGTGCTGCTATAGAAAAATTGACCATAGTTTTGTGGTGTGGCGCTGTTACATGTGTTACAGTACATTTACTCATTGTGCAGTATTCAAATCTTTTTATCTTTTTCAAATATTCAACCTCATATCATATGATGATTTAATCATGATTCTACATTTTGAAAAGGCATTTAACTCTAACTAGTATTAGTCAATTTTAAAACAACAAAATTTTGAGATTTTGAGACAAAATAAAGCACTTTCCTGTCAAATGGCTAAAGTGTATGAACCAAATATTTACACAGCAGCAGAAATGTCTAAGAAAGTGAGCATTTGTAGCTCAAGTTTTCAGGGTAAAACTTGTGTGTTGTATGTGCCTTTATGGTATGGTGGTATTTATCATCAGCTTTGAAGCAGCTACAAGATTTACCTTCCATTGACATAATAATTAATGCAGTTATATAACACACGTAACGCTAAATGTTCCCCTAAATTTAACTTCAGTAACACACACGCACGCACGCACGCACACACACACACACACACACACACACACACACTCAGTACGGGCAATTTGGGAACACCAATTAACTGGAGTACCTGGAGGAAACCCACCAAGCAAAGGGAGAACATGCAAACTCCAGGCAAATTCAGAAAGATCATAAAATTTAACTAGAAAGTTAATACATAAAATAAAACATTGAGATAACATATTAAGTCTCTTCTATAAAAAACAAGATCTTATGACTGTATTTTCTGTGCTATCCATGTGCATCATGAATTATCAAATGCTTTGACATTAGACATTCTGAAAATTCAGATCGCTTTCTGCAGTACAGCTGCAAGTTCATGCCAACAAATAAAAAACTCCATCAAGAAGAGAAGCCGCACACTTCAAAGGTAGCACACTGGAATGCTGCCTAGAGGATGCCAAGAAACTGAAAAGGAAATAACCTGTGCACTTTGTCCTTCGGCAAACAATGTGTGCTCCATGTTACATGAATGATCTCATCCCTCATTCTCGTTTCAGATCGCACCACAGGACCATGGTCTAAAATGACTATAATATTAACAAAAACAGAAATAAAGAAACCATAATCTGGCATTGAAATTCAATAATCGTGTCGTGTGGGTGTGTGTGTGTGCATCCTCTGCTGGGATCATGTAGTGGGAGGATTTTCTGACCTTGCTATGAACTTGCCCACTGATCTGAGGTCATCTTAAAGGTCAAAGTGCAGAATTCATGCTGGCCAAATGCAAAAGTCAGACTTGAGCTAACTAGAAAGAGAGGAACATGGCTTAGACTTCCTGCTGTTGCATTAATCTCAACGGTCTTTAGACAACTGTGTTGTTGAAGCCAAGTAAACTGCTCTTCTTATTACTTTGCTCATAGCTCTAAAAACCTAGTTGCAATGGCATACTTATTATATTTAAAATAAGTGCATAAGTGCCATAATAGTAACATGATATACATGTGAGAAATGTATATACACAGTACAGGTTGTTCTATCCTGTATGCTTGTTGAATTGTGTCTACAGTATCTCCGCTGTAAGTTCGGAATTCATGTCAGGTTTTACAGAGGTCCAGTCCAATGCAGTTAACTCCACTGTTCCAGTTCATACTGTTCCAGTTCCCATGTGAAGAGTCTCTGCCAGATTATTTAAGCAACTGGCAAATTAACCTGCTTAGATTAATGCTCATTTCATTGCAATCATCATTCAGTTCTGATCATCCATTGGCTAGTGAATCGTGCACTTGTTTGGAGGCCTTTAAAAATGTTGCTGTTCCACTTTGGCTTTAGTTGTGAGATTCGTGTGTTTTTATTCTTTGTGTACATATTGTTTAGTGTTATTATTTTAGTGGGTTTTAATGGGTGTCGACATGTTGTTTGGGAATTGGATTTGTATGTGTGGTTTTTGATGTTAAAGAAACAAAGATAATTTTGTGTCTGTCTTTTTCTGTTCTAGATAATGGTCTAATAATTAGCATTTTTTTCTTGGTCGTACCCCAAGTGAAAAAACTTGGTTGTGTTTGTCCACAAATGATTGCCATTCAATATTCCCCCTGCACAACTGTGTTTTCTAATATTAGTAGTCATACACTAATCCCATCTATAGAAATTTGTAATTCACTTAACAATTCTATGTTAACCTGAGCCTAGACCTGGGAATCAATATGTGAATAGGTTTTACTTTGACATTCCCAAAGAGTCTCATATTTCTTGCGTTTGACCCACTGTTTTTACAATAGCACACTTAAGGAGTAAAATGTCCTTTCTGTGAGAAAGTCATTACAGCTGAATTTCCCCCCAGCAGCCCATAATAACAACCAAGGGAACTGAATGTCCATTCCAAAACAGGGTCCACAAAGACATATAAACCCCTCATTGTGGAAACAAGAAACTATCAATATGCAAACAACTGTACTGGAACATTATTATGTTGAAAATTTGGCATCACTTTATTTATTTATTTATTTATTTTTATTGCTAGAATGCTGTTTGTTCTATAATAGAAAAAAGAGTACTCTGACAGGAGCTTCACTCTTCTTTGAAGCTGCTTGTCATTACAGTTTTCTAGGAAAAAATAGGAATAAAGGAGAAAAGGTTTTATCACAAAAGTCTGTTTTGCAAGAGAGATGGAATGGATTGTTGAAATGGATTATTCTTCAGTGTTGTCATTTAGTTGTAAATTAGCAGCAGAGGACCATTAGTGTATGCTTGTGGGAGTTTACACACACCACACACACACACACACACACACACACACACACACACACACACACACACACACACACACACACACACAC
>JAQQZT010000036.1:18846008-18864958 GCA_030068275.1 Clarias platycephalus | reverse complement strand
ACACACACACACACACACACACACACACACACACACACACACACACACACACACACACACACACACACACAAGAATTACAGTTTTCGACATACATGTGCAGTTTATTTCTAGTCTTCTAGTCACAGGTAAAACTGCGTTAGGACATTTGGCCAGACCTAAAATTCACCTGACTTGTTGCTTGCAAAAAAAGTTTTTCACTCGCCAATCTCTGTCCTGTTCAAGGTTTTCAATAGTAAACAGAAGTTTATCACACACACACACACACACACACACACACACACACACACACACACACACACACACACACTGCAATTTTAAAAAACAATATTTGGATACATCAAGAAAAAAACACACACACAAGTTTACATTACACAACAGCCAATGTTGCATTTTAATTTAATAACTGATGTTTAATTGCCGCTTATGTTAAACAGCGTTATGTTGGAAAAAAATTAAAGTTTTTACATCAGCTAGACCATTATTTGCGGAAATAAATATTGCACATTCTGTCGATTCGTTCATATACTTAGAATGTTATCATAAAAATACAGTTGTATTAAATTCCTTAAATCATTTGGTAATTTGTACCAAAAAAAGAGAAACACTGATTTGTCTTCAGTGCACGAAGAAAGCATGCTCGCGCATTAATAAACGTTTCTTTTTCATTCTTCGATTTTGAAACCATATTTTTACTTGTTGATCACTTAAGTCCAGTCTATCAGACAACTCTTTGCGTTTCTGACGGTTTATGAATTCGTTGATCATAAATTCATTCTCAAGTTCAGCCAGCTGTGGCTTTGTGTAAGGTTTCCTCTTCTTCCTGGCTCTCATTTGCGCAGGACACCATGGGAGTCCTAGAAAAAACAAAACAAGACATCACTATTTTTTGTGTTATCATATATTATAACCTGTTAACTGTTAATTAACTATTTTAATCCTGAACAAGTTGCAATATTTTATGTCACTAACATGTTTATATAAGCAATCAACTGTTGTGCAAATATTTAATGTCAGATGTAAAATATAATAATAAAACAATGTAATAATAAAGTAATTAAATGTCATATTAAGGACAAAAGGCTCTGTTGAACGGATATATTGTGCATGTGCCAAGCAAGTAAACGAACAATTCGATATAGACAAACCGTATTTTCCATTACAGTTAAGCAAGTAGTTGCGTACCGTCCGTATAAGCTGCACTGGTGTTCTGAGAACTCGATGTGGACTGTACCGGGACAGTGAAATGTTCAAGCTGTTCAGTGCCATCGATTATCCCATGGCTGCTGGAATTCAACCCAGTCTGTGCTACGGTGTTCTGCAACCGTTTGTCCAAGTCTGAAAAGTCACATTTGCTAAAGCTGGCAGTTGCTGATATCCCATGCTCACCGGTAAATGCTGTCGTGTGTTTGTCCGGCAGTTCTGCTTTGGGAGTTGAATCTTCACCGTAGTATTTACATGCGTCTCCTTTGTTGTGGCCAGTTACCGCTACCGAATTAGCAATAAACGGCTTAGAATAGCCACTAAAGGCGAGAATCTGTGGCGGACTTGTGCACGAACTTGGTGATGTCCAAGGGAGTGAACACACCTCTCTTCTGCCGTAGAGCTGCGCGAGTCCGGACGGATGGGCGCCATTGGGCCAGTTGGAGAAAGGCAACGAATCCGCAGTTGGATAATTCAACATAGGACTAACATAGCCAGAACCAAGAAAATTGCGCTCGCACATTTCTGAGGAGCTCACCCACTCAATTCTTACAAGCGATTTTATTTTACCCCTAAAATAATAAAAGTCAGTAATTGTTGATTTGTTAATTCTCAGTCACGTGATATGCAAACCGACAGCGTCCGACCCCGCCCTTGCCACAGCTCGCTACACAAAATAATACCCAAGCTGTCTTTTTAGAAAGAAAAAAAAGAAAATAGGCAATTGACAGCCGTTTCTTGTCTAAATACACTCTCTTTATCGTACCTAAATTAAAGCTTCAAAAATACGTTCTAGTAAGGTTTAATTATATAAAAAAGGTTTAGTTACAACTCGTCACGTTAAGTTATAAGTTGCAAACGATAGTAGGCTACAACATAACACAATTGTTAGCAGTCTTTTTGCAACCATTTATTACATTTCCCAACTAAAGTTAGTGATTACTATAAAATGTACAATGAGAATTAGTTTTACACTTGTCCTAATGCATAGGAAATCTGCATAAACTTGTAATACGTTTTTGTACTGTATTCTGCATCATGATATCACATTTTAATTACGTTCCAGAAAATTATTAAAGTTAAACTAACAAGAAACCAAATAAGATAATAATTCATAAAATAACAAAATAAAAAATGCTTCTTCTTCTTTTTCTTTTTCGGCATCTTCTTCTTCTCATCATCATCATCATCATCATCTTCATTATTATTATTATTATTATTATTATTATTACCTTTTCATTCAGATTTATAACTTTGCGTTTCTGACACTATCATTATTTCCCTCATTATATCCCTTAAGTATTAGTAAAACAGGTTTCAGTTAGCTGTTTTTCCAAACACAAATTTCTTTGTTTGTTGCTACAATATTCATGCGGTAGGCTGACAATTACGTTTTTTTATGAATATTACTAAATATTCAAAAGCGATAACTAAATACTCAATAACATTATTTAATCTAAGATCCAATTACAACAAATGTCCAATATCGGAATTACTTACAAAAGGTAATACAATAATAATCCTACTACAACAAAATTATTTTCCCACATGGTGTACACATTTTGTTTTCCAAAGTCACGATAGACAACTGCCTAATTTATTTTTTTAAGTATCTGACACAAGGAAACGTATTCAGGCTATTATGATGACAAAAACATCACCAAACAACAAATTCTATTATTTCAAATAACAAAATGTGAAAGGCCGCGTGAGGTTATTACTTGGACATCGTAGATTGTCATTAAGCGTTAAACTGGCTATTAATCATGCCTAATTGTAAGGATGAGAACGAAATATTTAAGTAGATTTTCCTTTACATCTGGTATTTTTTAATCGCTACAAATAACTGTCTAGCAACAGCAGAATGAATGAATGAATCGTAAACGCAATCAGAAAACTAGTCAGATTCAATGACAAAATTTCAGTTCAAGGTCCAAGTCCAAATATATATATTTAGCATAAACAAGTCCAAGTGCATTTAATATCAATGCTTTTTTGTAGTTACAGTCCAAGTTACTTAATAGGAGATAATATAATCACACAACGGACTAAGATCTGATGCTTTTGCTGACAATGCTGATGTTTATTGATAAAGACGTGACATTTTAGGCAATAATTTGTAAAATAAATAAATAAATAAAATGAAATAAAAGAAAAGAAAAAAGAAAGAAAGAAAAGAAAAAGAAAAAAAGTTTTCCAAGACCGTTATTAAATTTATTTTCATGCACGTACAGTCATTGACATTTTTTCGGTTATTCTGGATTTTAAGTGAGAAGGGCCACTTATTTCGTTAATACATCACCCGTTTATAAAATTCATCTTTGAGAGTAATTTTTGTTGAACCACCGCTGAGCTGTAGTTACATTACATAGCCAGTAGATGGAAACAAACATCCACAAATTGAGGCGTTATCGGTGGTTATAGCACTCAGACATTTCAGTCAAGGTCGCCGCTGAGAATGCGTGTCAAGGTCAAAGGTAAACACAAGACTCGCTAGTTGAGTGGAAAATGTAAAAAAAACAAAAAAACAAACATCCCTCAAAGCAGTTCTTTCGGCCTTCCTAAGACAGCTGCGAATTTAAAACTACTATAGATTGCATGCATGTGTCAGGTAAAAAGAAAAGAAGAGTTTAAAAAAATCTTTTAATTTTCATAAACATGATAAACTTCTAAACATAATTTCCCCGCCCAAGTGTAAAGTCATAATAATCAATTACAATATGCTACTTGACATAGTTTATACTGGAATTTTCTGCTGGCTTAATTTTTTCTCCTACTCAGAACACACTTGCTAAAACTCATTAGTCATAGTCAAGCCCTCCGTTACTTGGACCTGGTGTGTCCGGACCAATGAAACCTGAAAGTATGTATCACCTTAGAACGCTGTGTATTGCACAGGGAATTTCCAAACAATATCCCAATAGATTTTGTTCATACGATACAAAGAAAAATAAAAAACATTTAATTTGAATGCTCTGTTGAATATAGGGCTATATTATATGCTAATGAAATATACGATTATTTCTTGAATAAATAACATTATATTTCCGTATAATATTCCTTATGGGATTTCTTTAAGATCTTCAAGTGCGTGTAGTGTTTTTTATATCCCAAACACACAATCACAATTATTCACGAATGATGCAAAGACGATTTATTAGGAAAACATCGAAACAAATAATTGTCAGCATCTTTATAAACAAAAACAAAGTGTATTTAACGTAACTGGAATGGCCTTGTTATAGAATAATAATAGCAGGACTACTATATAGTGTATAACATAATGCGTTCGCAGTAGCCCTAACCCTTGAAATGATGTGCCTGAAATACAACGTGTGTGTTTGAGAATAATGGAAACTCAATAAAATATTTAAAGCAGTTAAAATGAATACAAAGGATAAAACTTACAACAAATGAGGACACAGTTTTATAAATAAGGAGCTTTAGACAATGAACGGCCTTGAATAATCAGTTTATGAAATAATTCGTTAAAACGATTCATAATCTTTACATATTTTTGAAATTATTTTCTTGTCCTTGACACGGCGATTCTGAAACCATATAGTGACTTGTCTCTCTGACAGGTTAGTGGACGAGGCTACCCGTCGTCGCCTCTCTTTGGTAATAAACTTAGTAATGGTGTATTCGTGCTCGAGCTCCTTCAGCTGCAATTTCGTGTATGGAACCCGTTTCTTCCTCCCACGCCGAAGAAAAGGGCTGGTGTCAGGCGCTGCGTCTTCTGCAAATAAATACTAAAAAAATATAGTAGCCTACTACTAATGACATAACAATAAATAAAAATGTATAATTTAAACTAATTTTATAATATAAAAATCTATGAACACAGGGCAAAGCGGTATAGACGATGAGTGAGTAAAATCTAACATTATTATGGCTTTTATAATGCATACATGTTTAATGTTACAATTGAGATATTTACAATTTAGATATTTATAAGTTCTATGTGTGACTGGAAACGCAAATGGGACGACTGGAAATCTTCGAAAATATTGCTACAGTATACATTTACCTGTTAGTGACGATTTCCAGATATGCGGGCTGGACGTTTGCTCTTTCGGACAATAAATTTGGTTGCTCCAACTGGTCGACCAGTTCCAAGGCTCGTAGTCCTCCATTATAAAAGGGCTTTCATGTTTGTGGTCTCTGGTTCTGGCGCACTGAACTACAGGGACATCAATATATCCAGGGATCCTATATGGTCCTGCATAACCCTGATACACACCAACGTCCCGAACCCGGGTCGGACCTTCACTGCAGTGTATTGCGCCTCTGCCGAAATCCACCACACCTTGATTATCAGCCATGTGTCCATATACTTTCCCACTAAGACTGTGGTGGTTCATGACTCGTTGCTGAAACACTGCGCTTGTAGGCGATTTGGAACTGTAGAAACTGTTAGCGAAGTGGCACCCAAAATTAACTTGCGAGCTAGTACAAGACGCTGCGTTGGGAAAGGATACGTAAGGAGAGAGAGGCTCGGGGCTCACAGAGCTCGGCGTATCCGACCGCAAATAAGACGAAGATCGACTCGAGTGGGCTCCGAACGCAGACGTGTAAAAACTTCTACTGGCTTTCTCCCCGCCTAGATCTTGTCGGTCCATAGTTATATGACAAGCAGCAGAATTAACCTGACTGTAATTAAAACCATTCTCATATGTTAATCCAGTTGAGTCTAGTAAAGTATGGCAAAGCCTTAAAAAAGTCAATTGACAGCAAGGCTTTTTATATTTTTCCCGACTAATTACAGGACTCTGACAACCTGAAACATGATTGGTTAGTACTGTCCACGTGACATGCAAATAACAATGTTGACCTTGAGTAATATGTTACTAAAAGATTAAGTCATTCGGAAAACCATAGACCACACATTTTCGTTTAAGCATTACTGACCTACTATTTTAATGCATACAATTAAAACTCTATACAAATTAATCGACAAATGTTTCATCCTATTGGTGACTTTATATATAAAACTATAATATATAAACATATATACATATATTCTGTTAAATTAATATTTAAATAAAGATCGTTAAATAAAACTAAAAAAAAAAAAAAACAATAAAAAACAATAAAACTTTTCTAAGGTTTACTACGAGACGGCATACTACAAAATCAAAAAGCAACCGGTATCGTCACTGTATCGTTAGACTTGTCAAATATTACACACCTAAACCACGTATATGTACAGTATTAGCCTTGTTTTACACAGGCCTTTGTGTAACCTAGGCTTGCAGCTATGATTATGTACTGTAAGTAGGCGCTTTAGAGGACCAACACCAGGTGAACAATATGTTGATGTATATTTGAGAAATGTCACCTTTTCCTAGGTATATCTTACGATTTGGTTATTTTCTGGCTAATTATTAATATCTTACCCATTTTTTTATTTGTTTGTTTGTTTGTTTGCTTGCTTGTAATTGCAGTGACAGAGCATCTTGGACGTGGTACGCCTTAAATTGTAGCACACTTTTTATTTGACACTTTTTATTACTGCAGACACTTAGAATAGTTTGGGCTTTTTGCAACTTTCACTTTTGGATATTATATCCATTTTACTCAAATAATTTTATTAAAATAATTATATTTAATAAGTTTAAACCAAACATAACTATTTATTTTTCAAGGGGAGATAGGAAGGGATCTTAGTATGCATTTTTGTCACAAAAAATCTCTGTACAGAAGTTTATCTGTATGAAACTGTGTCTGAGAATAAATATTAATAATCTGCAAACATATCGGACTAAAATTTATATGTTTATATATTATAAATGTTTCTGTTAGACAGACAGATAAATAAACACAATATACAGTTAAACTAATGCTACAGTTTTGTAATTGTTTCTGCGCCCCCCAGACGGTCAAATTTTAATCTTAGAGAGAGATGCAATACTATAGTTTTGTCAATAGATGGCAATATCAGTCCACATTGTCGTTATTCATCGCTCGCTTGATAATTAAGTACTTCTTTAAAGTAAGATTTGCTACTGCACAAGCTTGACACTGCACATTATGTTGAACAAATGTAATGATTTTTCATTCCGGATATAGAGATCAACCTACTAAATGCAAATAACTACACTAACTGACTACAGTAATGCACTGTAGCATGTAAAGTAGTAGTAAAGTAGTACTGTATGTATTTAATCTCAAATTAAATGATAAAGTGATTATAATAAGTAAAGTAAATAGCTTTATTGATCGTCCTGCTACAGATGTTTAATTGTATTAAATACAAAACGTTATTACACTCTCAAAGACGTGGAACTTGCATGCGAACTTACATTAATTAAGTAGCTTGTTTATACTTTATGCTTTAAGATGAAATAATTAAACATCGTTAAAAATTAGTAAAACATGTTAATTTCAAGGCAGGGACGAAAGCATACTGATTTTCACTGAAATTACAATACCTATATATATATATATATTCCGTAATATTTACTGCAGGCAACTTTGCTGCATTTTACTGCAATCGATTTTTACAAGATTTTCTTAGCATGCAGTGTATGTCGAAATAAAAATGAATGCTAGTATATTTGTTACACATTTTCCTGTATCGTGAACCATAATTAATCATAGTTTAACACAAAAATAATCCTCATTGATAATTTTTTTGTTCATGCAAGGGCAGCTCTGTTGAAAGGCGAAAGGTGGCGGTAGGGAACCATGCCAGTTTCGAGCACATGCTTTTTTCACGGTTGGCTATAAAATGAAAGTGGGGCATACGTAACTTAATAACTAAATACATTGTAATAACTAAACTATATGGCATGTTGTATTTTCTTTTGTCTAAAATTGGCTACAAATGTACGATACATGAGCTACATAAGTTTCTTTGCAAAAAGCTTTTGCAAAACAACACCAACAACAATAGCAGTTACAAGCAAGCCATTTTCTTCCAATTATGAAAGATTGAAAGATGCCACACACGGCTTTTCTTCATTGCAAACCGAAATTAATTACATTATCAGCGATATACTGACGAGGGCTCTTAAAATTAGAGTATTACGAGTTCAGTTAGCCAACTGTCACTTCTATTTTACACATCAGGTATTTGGTTATTTGAATGTGGACCTCGAGAATGAGTGTAAGCTTTTCCGAGCCATTTTCTTTATCCTAGCTCGAAAAAAGAACAACGCTGTGATCATTTCCTATTTCCCGACCGACGAACTAAACGAAATCAGAGGCATGTGAAAGGGCCTTTTTTACTCTAGCTTCTACACAAACCTACGGTCTCTAGCGATCAGGGAATAATACCAGGAAAAGACGACCAACCTAAGGCGTTTTTCCAATTAGATATAAAAATTTAATTCGTTGAGAAATTTGCTCATATATTAAAAAAAAAAAAAAAAAAACGCTCATATCTAGAGCATAAATAGAAAATTTGCTAATAGATGAACACATTTCCACATTTGCTTCAGAATATTCATTATTAGAATCATATTCATATTTTACATATGGCATATGAATACATTTGTTTATACAGTCGTGTTTATGTCAATATACCGACCCTTTTGATTTTGTGCTCCACCTCAGCCAGAAATCGCTTAGATGGTTTATGGGTCGTATGTGGGTTATTTTACAATCAAGTCTTTCATAAAGACCTTTATGTAATGCTAGTCTTTCTGAAACTGCTCCTGATATGGAGAGTCATGGCAAATGCACATACTTCCAGTAATGTAACTTGCGTCAATGTTATTACATTGTATACTTCCAATAATGTAACATGCGTCGCACGTCTAGGGTCGAGAGTTCGATTCTTGCCTCGTGTCTGTGTGCGTGGAGTTTGCATGTTTTCCCCGTGCTTGGTGGGATTTCTCCTGGTACTCTGGTTTCCTCTCACAGTCCAAAGACATGCAGATTAGGTAAAATTGAATGTGTGTGTGCCCTGCGATAGATGGTACGTCGTCCAGGGCCCTGTACAGGATAAGCGGGATAGAAAACGAATTAATTATTAAGTAAATTAATTAATAATTTCTCTGAAAACATAATCACTGCACCAAACCTAAAGCTGTTAGAGGAATATTTGCTCTTTATAACTGAATGTCCAATAGTTTTGTAATAAAAGCTAGTAGTTCATTTTAATATCACGTTACCGATTGCAAATTTTACCATTTGGTCTAGTAGTCTAGCCAACGCCTGCTGCGCAAGTTAAAAGCTGCTGGGGGCGCCAAAGAACGGTAAAGCACTTCTGTGGCCATAAAGTCTTCAAGCTGAAAGCACGTTGTTCTATCACTTAACCTCACCTTCACTAGGCATCTACTCAGTCCATTCACTCCAATACACGCATGATCAGGAGCTCACCTCTAAACACCATGAACGCATTAGATGTAATTTCGCATAAGGTCGGCTTTTAATTAGTTAAAAAGATGGAATAAAAATAGCCGATCCTTACCAGTAGACCAGGAGAACTTAAGGAAATATTCTAGAAATTATTTTACAACCTACAAGTGTGAACAGTCTAGCATTAAAAAACAAACAAAAAAAACCAAATATAAGCTTAATGCCCATTCCAACACAACATAAGATAAAAAAATTATGAAACTGTTACAAACATTGAGATCTATTAAGGGAAGAGTGCGTATTGAAAACAGAATTGTGTTTCTTATTAAACATGAAAAAAAGTTATCGATTGCTCGACTCAATAAAGATTTCCGTACAGTTATTGGGCTGATCACATTTTAGTGATCAACTTTTAAAATAAGCCGTTAATCCTAAATCAGCATATCAAGGGGTCAGTTAGCTAATTGTAATATTCCTTTTACACGCATCAGTGATTTGTTTATTTAAAATCACAACTCAAGACTAAGTTTAGGCTTTTTTTTCAGCATCAAACCCAAATGATGAAATTGATTTGATGACTGGAATGGATTTGAAGATGCTAAAGATTTCCATGCATTTAATGGCGTTCTGAATATATGATTTTTTTTTGTTTTACAATGAAAACGATTTCATTATAAATAAATTTGTTTCGTAGCTATTTAAAATATCACAATGTGTATCTTTGGCTTTTCTAACGACAAATTCATGTGCAATAAAATACTATAGCTGCTACAACATAATTCTACACTACTAAACAAGATGATAAATGTCGTCATTTTCAATGTGGATTGATTATTTGACAGCAGTATTAAACACGATTTCCCCTCCTTTTTTCAGCCTTTTTTCTATAAAAGGACACCCGTCCTTAAACTGCGCACGCCGATACCCTGGAGTAAAAATCTTCAACACCTTTCAGTCCAAAACATCTGAGTCAAATAATCTTCTCAGGGAAGAAAAAAAAAGGAATCAGAAGGAAGGCAGAGAGGGGGAGCGAGAGTCTAAGCAGAAGGGAGGAACAATAGAGAATCAAAGTATAATGATATTCCTAAATGAAGAGGGAAATGTTGCCGCACTCATTTTATTAATCAGACTGTCAATTTCACCCCAGAGGCCAAACCCAGGAGCCATCTAAAGCAGACGCAGATCATCGACGGGACAGCAGCTCCTCTCCTCACTTCTCCCCTCTCCCTCCACCTGGATATGAGGCTTTGAGCGAGCTCAGCTCGACTACATCATTCTTCTGACAGTCCCGCTCCTATTTATTTGCTTATAAACCTGTTACAATAAATGATCATTCTCGAAGCGTCACGCACACCTTTAACGACGAAACCGCGAACTACTTTTTTTGATGAATAACATTTCGGACCGCAGAGGATGCACGGGTCATTTTGAGCAGTCATTCGTTGCCCGTACTGGCATTCGTCTGCTTTTTTCTTCGTCTTACCCATAAAGGTGTTATATTATTTGGTGCCAGTAGCAGAGCTGACTGCGGATTAGCTACGCCACAAATTCATCGGAGTATCAGCGGCGCGGGGGAGTTCGGCTTTTTTCTGCGTTACTTCATGATGGAGAGGATAAGAAAAGAGATGATTCTGATGGAAAGGGGGCTGCACAGTCCCGTGGCAGGCAAGAGGCTGCCGAACCTCTCCGAGTCGAACGGAAACGCGGTGCTCGAGGCCCTTGAAAATTCTCAGCACACGGGGCGACTGAGCCCGAGAATCACTTCCGCTTCGCTACACGCTAGCCTGGGCGACGTGCCCAGCAAAGGCAAATTCGAAATAGACAGCTTATTCGGAAACCACCACGCCAACGACAACAGTTCATCGGCGGAAATCTCGTCCTCGGAAAACAGGAAGAAATCAAGTCTGTATCCTGAAGTTTCTACCGACTCCGAAATGAATAGCGATGTGGAAGTAGGCTGCCCATCTCATCGCTCCCCAAACAATGTCAGCCAACACAAGGAAAACAATAATAAAGGTAATGCACAAGGGCCCCTATTTCGTTTAAGTCATTAATGCTGATGTTTTACCAATGAAAGATTATATTGCCTATATTTTCTGTAAGCAGAAAATACATTTTACATTTATTCATAATAATACGTAAAGTGCATAAAGTACCTTGGCCTAAGTGTAAAAAAACATTAAAAAAACAAAACCGTTAAAGAACTACAGTGCTGGAAATGTATTAAATTATTTACTGAAGTCCGTTAGAAATATTATATAATAATAATAATAATAATAATAATAATAATAATAATAATAATAATAACTATTATATTATTATTATTACTACTACTACCTACTACTGGCATTTCACTATAACACGAACTTGTTACTAATATAAAATATAGAGACATTTTAGTGTAATTTTAGTGGACATTTCTTTACATAATATATATTTAACAACAATACAAATTGCGACAATTTGGTTAGTATATTTGTTTATTTTTCACATGTCGACGGAGAAGTGTGAATTACTTCAGGCAGAAATAAATAGCATGGAGAAAATTCGTAGTGTATGGGCTAAACTATGTGCAAGATGTTCGTATGTAAATGAATAACAAATTTTAGATTATGACATTTATGCAGCCACATTACTGCATTACTATTTGTCTTATTCTTGTTTATAATTATTTTTCCGTGTTCATTAGGTTTCTCAGACAGTAATTCGGGGAGCTCGAGTTCTTCGTCTGTCTCGAGTCATAACGGAAACTCCATCGGCAGCTCGACCAACTCAAACACGGACCAAGTGAGGCGATACCGGACTGCCTTTACCAGGGAACAAATCGGAAGACTGGAAAAAGAATTTTACAGGGAAAACTACGTTTCAAGACCCAGGAGATGTGAGCTAGCTGCGGCTTTAAACCTACCTGAAACAACTATAAAGGTAATATTTCGTTTCAATTCTTGCTGGTTCAAATGATAATATAATATGTAATAAAAATCTACATACACATTATAAATCGATGTTTTAATAGAAACTTGCAAAATACATTTTTCTCAATTAAAGAGAAAAAATATATATTTCAACTTATATGAGCATGTAGTCAAAATACGTAAACATTTTTTAATGTAGAATTGAAAGTCACGGAAAACATATAACCAGTTAGCTACGGAATTAAGTTCAGAATTAAATGTAAGGCGTAAAAATATACAAGAATGTAAGGCAGTGTAAGACTGTTTTTGTAATACCGTATATCGGGTGGTTGAAAGGTGATTGGTTTACTCAACGCTGGCTTATGTCGTTTTCATGCGTTTTCGTATAGCAGTACGACAGTTTTAAGTCTTATTAAAATTTTTATAATTTTTTGCATAAATTAAACCTACGCTACTTATGCTTTAACGCCATATTTCACAAATCGATTTTCCTTATTATTTAAAATTTGAATGTAGTTATTTATCTTTGCCTATTTTTCTCCAAGTAAATTTAGGAAAAAGGAAATCGCATGTTGAACATTAGTCTGAATCTTAATACATGTTTGTGTGTGTGTGTTGTGGTGTGTGTAGGTGTGGTTCCAAAACCGGCGAATGAAGGACAAGAGGCAGCGCCTGGCCATGTCCTGGCCACATCCGGCCGATCCCAGCTTCTACACTTATATGATGACGCACGCAGCGGCCACCGGAAGTCTGCCGTACCCGTTTCATTCTCATATGCCCCTGCACTACTACCCGCACGTGGGTGTCACGGCCGCGGCCGCGGCGGCTGCGGCTTCTGGAGCCGCATCATCACCATTCGCCACCTCCATACGGCCCCTTGACACATTCCGAGCGCTCTCCCATCCGTATTCACGTCCAGAGCTGCTCTGCAGCTTTCGGCATCCCGGACTGTACCAGTCGCCGGTAGGCCTCAACAGTTCAGCTGCAGCAGCGGCTGCGGCGGCGGTGAGCGCACCCTCGGCTAGTGCTTGCTCTTGCCTCAGCTGCCACAGCGGCGGCGCGCTCAGTTCTCGCAGCGCGGGCTCGGACTTCACATGCACAGCGAGCGCACCGAGGTCCGAAAGCGGATTTCTACCCTATTCTGCGGCCGTACTGAGCAAAACCGCCGTGCCCTCGCCAGATCAGAGAGAGGAAAGCGCCCTCAATAGATAACTTGCCACTTAAACGTGTAACGAAAGTTACTTTTGATTTTAATCAACATCTTGTTGTTAGCACATTCAAATTATTAAGGACATTTTTTCAAGCCATTTCAAATAGAACCTATTAAGTCAGACCAGAAAATATAAAATGTTATCAAATGATAACCGAAATTAGCGCAATAAAAAGAAAGATTTGGCATCGCGAAACTATGTGGCTAAATAAACAGCAGATGTATGATTCAGTTTCCATTACATTTTTTTCTAATGTTTTGTTCACCCAGCACAATTTTCGTCTTCATGTTTTATGACAGCACACACCTCTTTCTTGCTCTAAAGAGAAAAATACGGTGCATGTGCAACTTTTAGTCTGAGGTACCAGGATGAGGATGATGACGATGCCGTTCAGGGACTCCCTTAATTCGATGGAGCTATAGGCGATGAGACTCTACACTGCTTCCATAGTGTCAATTCTGCTGTTAATAATGTGCAGATTATGACGAAAATTGCCAATCATGCACCTTGATGGAGCTCCTTTGAAAGCGAAAATGTGAGGAAGTTCCCTGTTCTGAGACCCGATGTCACATCATAACAACCCGCTGTGGGAAGTCATTAGACGAGGCAGATAAAGGACCTTGTGCTTCACACATTGTTACTGGTGCATATTGTACAGTAACAAACGTGGCATTCGTTATCTGAAGAAATTTTAAAAGACAAAAAACAACCTCCCCTTCCGTTGAGTCCTTTTCCAGTCTCTTTATTGGAGCTTTAGTCGTCGTGGGTAGAATTTTCTCTCAGATGTGTTCCGCTGATGCGAGCAGCCTCATTAAATACGAACCGATATTTCCATAATGCTCCCAACAGAGACTCTTCACTCACATTGTAACGGGATTATCCGCACAAGCCCAAACTTTAGACAAATTGCTCATGCATTTCTGTCTGCATGCATATTTTTTGTCACCTACATACCATTTCGCCCATTAGACAACGACATTTTAACCAACGCAAAACAGCACTTGTATAGCCAGTTATGAATGGTGAGATATTTTGTCATAACATACATAGTCTAATTCAGATAGAAATAAACCAAAATACCGACAGCTATGTGAAAACATTCAGCGTTGTATTTATTTATTTATTTTAATGAGTTAGACACCTATTTAATTCAAGTGACTGGCTGAATGTGAGTTTGTCTTAAGTGCTCTGACAGTTCTACAAAAAATGTAATGTCGATACCAGAGTTTAAAATAAATATCAAGTCATCGAAGACAGAATACAGAAATGCAGGACATATACCAAAATGCTCATTGTAAATAATGCATATTACATTGCTGATAAAGTTTCGAATGTTAAAGGGTTTTATACGTTAGTAGGGGATGCGAAGGGTTGGTTCTCGCGATAGAAACAGTTTGTTCAATAAATGGGAGTAAAAAAAAAAAATCCTGTGTTTTGCCCTTCTCCCCAGGATCGCTGTGATTCATGACTTTTAAATTACGTTTCTGTATTTTAAATATTACCGACTGTATGATTTTTCATATTTTCACTTGAGAAATATGTGCAATATAAAATGTAAATTATGTTATTTATTGATGGTGTTTGTTCTTGGGAAAATAAATATTTAAAAATCAAGTAATTGCTTGTTTAGTAATTTCTCCCTCCCAATCAACTAGGGGGAAAAAACAGTGCAACTATCTATATAAGAATTAATAAAGTTTAAAAAGGCGTCGTTTCTCGCATTATTAAGTAGGCAACATTCGTAAAAAAAAAATTGGTTAAACAATTCGTTATTTGTTTATATAATAGATCACATTTATGAAATGCTAATTAATATAAACTTCACACACACACACACACACACACACACACACACACACACACACACACACACGCCTAAGCCAAATTACCATCTATGTCAGAAGCTGAAAGTATGATAAAACTGAACCTTCGTTCGCACTGTGCTTTTAAATAATTATTTTGTTCGATAGAAACCTGCAGCGATTAAAAGCGCTATGTTTTTGTTTTGACCTTTTATAAAATAACGCGAACAGTATATTAATTAAATCTACACCAAAACTATAGGGAATATGAAGAGTGAGATCACGGGTCATCTCGACCCTATAATTTACCATTATGTTTACATTACCTCTAAATGATACAAGCTGATACTGTCGTTAATTGCAGCTCGGTTAAATATATACCAGAGCACCCCAAGGGATTTAGAGATAAGTTGCTTTTTTTAACGTCCCCATTAAAGAAATAGGATTAGACTCCGCTTTGGATGTGATGTATTGCTGAGGTTCTTCATGCTCTTTACTCCAGCAAGGGTTACAACCCATCCAACAAAGGCATTGAGATAGATGGAGAGCTAAACGAAATAAGACAGAGGGCAGAAAAACACTGGCCACAATAACACGATTAGTTTTGTATCCAGTGTGCGAAGACTAAAAAAGAATGTATCATAAAATGTAGGAAAAAATGTCTGTCACCTTAACCGAATTGCTTTTGACAAGAAGATGTATCTGCGGGTTGTTTAATATAGTTTATATTTTCTTTATTTCGATGCTAATAGGAAACCTAAATTAAATGTCCACTGGCAAGATAGAAATGCAAAGATCGATGATCCTTCCCCTACTGTCCAATCACCCCTATTTAATTGACTGTATTTTCTGGGTAATTGAACTGCTTGTTGTAAATTGAAGATTTTATAGAAACGACGTGAAAACTACATTTACTGACATTCATCGCGTCTTTGACATTGATTATCTGATCAGCGCGTGTCATTCTAACCTCCAATTCTTCATTACACACTGTTTATGAGCTGCTGCAGAACAACTCGCTTGTTCCACAGTGATTGATTGCCTTATTAACGCGTGTTCTTGTAAGTGTGACCGAACTGATTACGATGCATATGTTTAGAATAATGTTTCATTTAGCTGACTGCGAGTAATGCGAGGTGACAGCAGCTGCGAGGAGGACAAAAACCAAAACTACAGGGAGCACGTGGGGCCAAACCACTCCGTCGTTTTAAGGTGGAAGAACTTCAATAGGAGAAATAAAATAAGATTATATAAGATTTTTGATAATATAGGATTTTATTTATTTTTTATGCAACAGTGGTCTTTATACATAACATCATTCAGAAAAATTGATTATAATTTTCCATTTGGCTTCAGATTATTTCAGAAATGCAAAATATTTTTGCCAATAAAATACCGTTGAATTTCAAAAATAAAAAATTTGAAGATAGGACATGATTGGTTTGTAAAATGGATTTGCAAAAGCATTCTCTTCTGTCTGTCTCCTTAGCTTCGTGTTATATATAGTATTTATATCGTATAGTATATATTTTTTTTCCCATGAGTATGTTCCCGTTCAAATGTTACCTTCATTAATTTAACCATAGCTCATTAAGACAGAATGAAATGGTTACATTAACTTATCAGCCCATAATGATGATGAATGGAGTATTAATTCAGACACAAGCTGGGCTGTTTGCTAGTTTGCTCGTTGTGCTACATTTCAAAAAACATTTTGAATAGGAGGTCATCCCCTCAATCAATTACCTAAACATGTAGAGTTGGTCTCGTAAAACTCCCTTTCATGCATATGCATTAAAACATGTTATCAATTATCCTTGAAAATTGCCTTCATCGGCTTTAAAGTCATGCCAGAATATTGCACAAAACGAAAGTCCACTGGGTTGGCTGGCTAAAATAGAATCCAGGAGTCAGTGATGTTCAAACGTGTACAAACAAGTCAGATGCATTTTTACCAAATTCTGTTACAATGTGTTAGCTGAACCAAACGAACACAAGTTTGTGCAATAAGTAAGATTTTCTTTTCAGGTATTTTGGTTGGTGGCTACCAACCCTTTCCTACAAGATACTCACCATCCAAATGTTGCATAGCATTAGGCAATGTCATAATGTAATAATTCGTTATATTACCTTCAAAGGTTTGCGACAGAGATAGCTAGCCCACAAGTAAATTACATGGAATAGATTAAGTAAATTAAACTAGTCGAGTCTATTTCATGGACTGTCACTTCAATACATGCACGTTTTAAGCTCCCAAAAATGTGACCACTAAATCCTAGCATTCTTACCGAATCACATACATTTAGACATATAATGAGCTGAGAGCGAGAGCGGAGAAAGATAAACGCAAAATTAATTGAGTATTGTTTTAATTAGACTGAAGATAGGGCGGGGCTGGGATAAACTGCTCAGAGCGAACTGATCATGCTGAACAGCAGGAGCGAGTGCACAGACGAGGTCAGGTCAAAGCAGCGGGCGCCTCCTTACGAACTAACGCTCATCTGACGGCTGCTTACGAATCCTTTAAGCTCTAATGACACCTCACACAAGACCGTGTTTGTGGGCTGAATCACCCTTTCAGAACTCATCTATCCAATAGATTGTAGTTATTACAGTTACTTTCTAGTTATTGCTGCTTCTTCATAGCTTAAAAGCTCTCTGTTTTAGGGGTGTACTGACAACCTGTTATTACACCTTTGTGTTAAAAAAAGACCGTGGAGGGCAATAGATAAATATTAGTGAATGCCGAACAACCTTAAAAAAGGGAGCACGATACGTACGCGGCTGTTTTGCGGGCGTTTCCCGAAAGTCTTCATCGGCGATTTAACAAATAACCTGTCAGTAGTCCTTTGTTGACTCCTCCTTGTCCGATTCTGGAGATAAGCAAAATAATTCGATAGTCAAACAATTGATACCGGAGGTACATTTTACAGATAAGTCAGACACTTAAACAGCTGAAGCATACACGGATAGACAGCAAAGGCAAAACATTTGAACAAAAAATATGTTTGCTTGGAAGAGGTAAACTGAACGGGAAATACGCAGCGGACTATAGTAAGGAATCTCCTTAGCTAATTCATGTGGCACATGTAATGTAGACAGGTGCGATTCGAGAGCCCTACAGTAGGCCAAATTTGCAGAGGGCCTCTCCAACCAGCAGTCATCACCATTATCTTACCTACCAGCAGGAGTAGTTTATTTCTAAGCAACTGGCAATGTGCAGCTCACTAAAATCACGCGTCAGACGGAAGCTGTTACACATTTAGCAACAACAACAAAAAAAAGACTGAACAAAATTAAGGCATATAATGAAACTTAGCCAGATCATTTTCTGAATATAAATGTGATTCAGATCCGTATCCTATGCATACCTTTATATAGATATACAGAGTCAGCCAAATGTAAACACACTTCAGGGATTTTTTTTTTTTTTTTTTTATTCATTCATTCATCTTCTATACCGCTTTATCCTGTGATCAGGGTCGCGGGGGGCCTGGAGCCTATCCCAGGAGGC
>JAQQZT010000036.1:18819899-18832845 GCA_030068275.1 Clarias platycephalus | reverse complement strand
CTGATACTGCACTTTATGAATTCTTCTTCATATTTCCGACGTTTCCTACTTTGGTCTGACGGGGTCTTGCTCTTTTATTTGGTCGATGTACATGGTTCCGATGACTCAGGCAAACAATTTCCTTAACATTATTAGATTTGCGAATAACAAATTTATCCATCTCGGCAGTTGCGGTTTTCACGTGCAGCTGTGCGCTGTAGCAGTAACTAGTGAGCCAGTCGCTACACAGTGATGTCGTATCTTTGAGTCGCAATTTTTTTTTAACTCTCAATTTAAACACTCACACTCAATCAGTAATATCTTTACAAATCAGAAAATATTTATTTATAGCATTTACACAAAAAAAAAATTTTTTTTAATCCCTCTCGCGACCCCTTGAAATTATTCCGCGACCCCAAGAGGGGTCCCGACCCACAGTTTGGGAACCCCTGTTCTAAGGGATCAGTTTTCAGCTAGTGGAGTAAAAACAAACTTTGACATTTGCCATATTATGTATAACTAGTCACGTATTTTCTCGTTTATAGAACTGCTGTGTAAAAGTTAGCTGAAAAAGTCTGGGGCTTTGAGCCCAAGTCACAATATGGTGCCCACACATCAAACAGACAGTGTGTTACATTTGATGTTTACTGTTCTTTTTCTTTTTTTATAGGTCTTTGTAATTCAGATATTATGTACAATTCAAGTATTCGATTCAGTTTTATTTGTATAGTGCTTTTAATTGTGTACTTTGGTGAATCAGTTTCACAGAAATCGTGATGTACCTTTTAGATGCTTTATGAACCATTTTTAGACAGCAAAGTCTGTTGAAATGTGTTATGAATAATTGACATATTTAAAAATTACTTACGGGAGAGCAGAAAAGATTTTAGATTGTGCAGTACTGATCTGCTCGAGTGCTGTACATTGCTTTAATAATTATTATACACATTGCCATTCAGCATGCTGCTACTTGGGTTTTAATTTTTTTCCCCTTTTTATTTTTTATTTTTTAGGATATCCATATCCTTGAGGAGCACAGAGAAAAGAATCAGAAACAACTGAAGTTATGGGTCTATAGATTGCTTCTATATTCAATCCTTCTGTACCTGTTAGCCTGCATTGTTGTTTATTTGTGGTACATCCCTGAACAGCTAATGGGGAAACTAATATTGGCTTCACCATTTTTAATATTTCCACTGCTGTAAGTATATCTTAATTTCTCTCTCGCACGCGCATATGTATATGTAAAACACACACACACAAATGTTTTGCATTCATATACCAAGACCCCAAAATACATTCAACTAAAGTTTTGTAGCCCCTGCCGGTTTTAGTTTTAGAAATAATTCCTTGCTGTTTATAGCTTATTTTTGTGCATTTACTATCAAATGCAAAAGAAATGCATGTTTTGTTTTGTTTTTTCCTTTTTTTGCTCAGGTTTTACCTTTCTGAATGATCTGATCTGATCTGGTTACTTTAAAACTTAAGTTTACATTTATTTGTCCACTTTATAGATTGATTGTATAATTTTTTTCTATCAGCAAATGGGATGGATTGTAACTTTTAAATTGATAACGTTTACACATTTATAATGTGTATCCTGATATTGCTTATAGTATATATTTTTACATCCACAGTGTATGGCTTCTGAGAAAACTGTTGATTATGTTATATACAAGAAGAACAGAAAGAAATGGTAAAATAATCACATCAGTTCACATGGTTCTTAAATATTTTTTACAGAAAATGTCACCCACTTTAAATTTAGTCATTTAATTTTGTGTTTTATTTTTTACTGTAACAATCCTTTATGTTTCAGTTGAAAAATTAGAAGAATTGAAATCTGAAAAAAATAAAATAGTAAGTATTTCTTCTGGATTGTCTATTGTTTCTGAATGGTGCATTCTGATGATTAATTGTAGTCTATTTGGCCAGGGAGGCCATTGCTCCTTGCACTTTCATACCCGTGTAGAACATTTAAAATCTAGTTATTTTGTGAGGGGTCAAACTAGAGTGCACACCTTCTCAGAAATGTCAGACATCTTTGCACCTGTAATGTGAGCGTTAACCTTAAATGCTAATGTGCTGGCTTTGCCCTTGTAGGCCATTCAGCTTTACTTTGACAGTAGGCTAACACCATGCTAATGCTAAAACAAGAGCATCCCTTCTCTGTACAGTTATTAAGCTTCTGATCTTAGTAAGGAGAGAATTCTTCTTCAAATAAATAATCTAAAATCAATGCAGACAATGGTTAATTGCACAGACTTAACTTGGTAAAATGCTTGGCCGACGGCTTGTCTTAAAATTAATAGTGTTTAGTACTGGGAGGAAATAAATCTGAGAAATTGCTTGTCATCTGTTGTCATGTGTAATAACTTTCAATAATTACAGTTGATGGATTTTTACACTCTCCATTATCAGAATAGATCTTGTAATTATTCTTTTCATTTAATCTAAATAATTAGCACAATTTGCTCTTTTTCTAAAATGAGTTTTAAAGTGAAGTTAAATAGAACAAAATGTAAAACCTGCCAGAAGCTGCATCAGCAGCACATTTGTAGTCCCTTTTTACATTACTAGGAATCAATTTCTACTTCTGTCAATGAAATGTAAAACAAAAAATGTTGTTCTAGATTGCTGTCATTATTGTGCTGTACATGCATTATTTTATTCATAGAGTGGTTTATATATATTTTCTAGCTTGAGCAAGTTATGGAAACAGAAACCTACAAAAATGCCAAATTGATATTAGAGCGGTTTGATCCAGATTCTAAGAAAAAGATTGTAAGTATTCAAGCAGAATCGACAGATTGCAAATGTATTGGATTACCTGAAGAATTTGGAATCAGGTTCTTGGTTTTTGCAGGAGTTGGATGCTACACCAATTGGACCCCCTGTAACTCCTAGGCAAGGTCAAGGTTAGAGAAAACATGTGTGCTGTGATTGTAAACAAAAAATTTTTTGGATTGTCTGCTTCAATAATCACACACTTTGGTCGGTTTTTCCCCTTATTTCTCAGAACTTCGTCAGAGGCATATGACTCCTCGCCCTCCTGTTCCTGTGACTCCACACCTAGCACTAGCAGCACGTCCTCCTCCTGGCCCAACTGCCACTCCTGCCCTGATCTCAGCGCCTGGTGGACCTCCAGAAAGGAACCTGTTTACTTCTGCCCAGCACCATATCCTGCTGAGGAGAAATCCTACCCCTACAGGCTCCCCAGCCTCTGGTGTGGGTGAGCTATGCGCACTTTTTGGGTTTACTCTTTTTTTTAATAAAATCACTAGGTTAAGTTGGAGAAACTGAATCTATGAAACGGCATCAAAATGTTTTGAATCATGCAGTACCAAAAATAAATAAATAAAAGAAATGCTGTTAACATGAACATCAGCATGCACATGCCAAATTCCAGGTTTGGAATGTAGCAGGGTTGTTGGTGCAGTACAGGTTGAAGTCTGGGTTCCAAAAACTGCCAATATTCTGCGATTTTCATGCTGTGTCATTATTGCTGTATGTGGGTAATATTTGTTTCATATGTGCTGCTTTGAGTTTTAATATTTCTTCATATAATTAATCACATCAGTAAATTTAAATAAAGTTTAGATAGTCCGTAAAAAGTAAATTTTCTTATTTTTCAAGAAAACAGTATGATACAGAATTAGTGTGATTTATTCCTCGTTGTTATTGTCATTATCTGCCAGAGATGATTGACAGTTTCCTAACAGCAATATACTTTTTTTTTTTTTCCCCCTTTTTTTTCCTTCTCCCTTAATGCGAGAAGAGAATTGTCATCAGTACTTGAGGGTGAACCCATCCAAGCAAAATTATTTTTGTAAGGAATTGCTAGTAAAAGCAATTTGATGTGAAAGTCACCACAGAGATTCCATATGCTTGTAAATTAATAAGCAGCAGGATATCAAGACTTTGCCAAGTCTGGTAGAAATGACCAGTCATCTCACTATGATCGCTCTTCATGTTAAATTATATTAATTAGAGATGAGGATCACAGCAGGTTTGCAGTTATCTATAGGGAGGACTATTTCTGAGTCATTATTAAAATCTGTCGCCGCCATCTATTTATCATGGCCACCTGCCTGCTGCAGAGGACCGCAGGTCTATCTGTAAACTGGTTCATGGTCTGAAAGGCCTGCATGTGTATTCTTGGATGGTTTTCTTGTAACCATTTTTGTATATGCCGACAGGAATGCATCCTCCTGGCCCACCCCTCCCACGGCCTGTCCTCCCTCGAGATAGAGGAACTTTGGACAAGCTTGTTGAATACCTAGTAGGTGATGGGCCCCAAAATAGGTAAATATCCAGAATCTTAAACCTTTGGCAATATCTATGCATTACAAAGGCAGCACAGAAAATTGGCATTTCAATGTGAGCTTAAGATTTTAGGCAAAAGTCATTGAAGCAGTTGATCATGTTGAAAAATGGGTTGTTTAAGCGATGCCACAACTTGAGCCAAACTTAACTTTATGCCACTGATAAAGTGATCTAGTAACTACTCATGGGATTGCCAGTGAATGTTTTTCCCCACACACATTAGCCATGTTTTGTGGGGGCCTGCATATTTCTGTCTACACAGACATTTAAGGAGAAAATGGATACCATTGGTTTTATGATAAAATACTTGCTCAAACGTTTAGAGCATGCAAGACTTGAATTACACAGTTGTAATAGTTTGCATTTACTTTAGCAGCTGTAGAAGCAACAAATTCACCTCACATTGGGATAAGAAGGGGAAGTACATGAAGCAATGCACCCATAATGCATTGTTCCCACTGTAAAGCCTCTGGAAGCAGCAGATCTGGGGTTGCTTCAGTTAAATGACAAGATTAAAGATTCCTGGCTATTTGTCTCTAGAACAGTCCACCTTCAGATAGATCAAAAATCCAACCTCATTGAAAATCAGAAATTTCTTTGGAATATTGACTTGTAAGCACGATTAATTTTGTATATTAAAATCTGCAAATAAGGAAATGCATATTGCACATAATAGTGGCAACAGATTTTGGTACATACAATTTTAATATAAAACAATGGTTGTCTATTATATTGTTAATGCAGATCTATGTATTTGTAGCTCCTGTGCCTGTTTACCACATGGTGTTGGGAATGATTGGTCTGATTTGCTCAATTTCTGTCTCGTTTCTGTACACCAAAAAATTTAAGCCAGTCAAATAAGCAACAGAAAGAGTTATATGCTTCTCCCCATTTAATAAATAATTGTTTTGTCCTCAGTGGAGAGTGGGTTAGCAGTTACTGTGCATAAATGACAAGTAAAAAGGGATTTTTCATGTGGTACTCTAAACTAATCTGGCTTCTTAGTGATTGAAAGTTCTGACTGACTTCCTTGTCAACACGTGCTAGCCAGTCCTTTTTGTAATGATTCATGCATGCAAAATTAAGCAACTGGTATTTTCCTTTAAGTAAGTTTATGGCTTTTTGTAAGAAGTACAACACAATAAGTCATGTTGAAAGCATGAATTGGTCTTTAATCACCGAATTGGTTGTTCTAAAGTGAGCAGGTGTCTTGTCAGTCGACCTGCTTTAATAAATTCATATCCTTGTTTTCTTTTGCAGATATGCCCTAGTATGCCAGCAGTGTCTATCTCATAATGGCATGGCATTAAAGGAGGAATTTGAATATATTGGTAAGATTTAGAGCGACATGGGACAACTTGTCAGTCTTCATCAAACTTGTTGTCTTTATTCTTCTCTGACACTTGGCAGCTTCGTATATCATGGACCTCATAAATGGGCCTTCTCTAGTGTTTCAAGTTTAACATTTTGAATGCAGTAACAGATTTTACATGCCAAACAAGTATATGTTCACACACATACATTTTTTTTCATATGTTTGTCCATAAGCGCATGCTTTTTCATAATACATCAATTTGCCAATGGATAATTGGAATGAGCAGTGTGTTATGGCTGCTCTTTTTCAGCATTCAGATGTGCTTACTGCTACTTCCTGAATCCTGCCCGGAAGACACGCCCCCAGGCTCCACAGCTACCTGAATTTAGTGAAGCCAAGGCAAACCTAGGACCATCTGCTGTTGCTATGGAGACAGACCAAAGTGCACCCACTTCTTCTCAAGGTACTGGTCACAGTTACAGCATAACGTTATGTTTTGCCTATGTCCGCTATCCTTACTACTTTGTTTAATCTCAGGCATTCTAATTGGCTTTCTGCCATTCTGTGTATAAACAAAAATCAGGTTTCAGTAGGAAAACAAACTTTTAACCACAGTAGACAGGTACCTTTTTGACATCACTGGATTGAAAAAGTATATATCTATGTCCAAGAAATGAACGTAAAATTATTGTTAGCATCACATTAGTCGACAGCTAGCTACATAATACTAACAATTGCCTAGAAAGGTTCTCATTCATCAATCTTCGAGTAAAATTGTGAAAGAACATTGGATAGAACATTGTGCTGATTGGAAGTTTGAGGTTTCAAATCCCAGCAAAAAAAAAAAAAAAGTGATACCCTTATGCAGAGGTTCTCTGTTCTCTTCTTGATATCTGTTAAATGTCCTTAATGTAATGTAAATATTTATGTATGCCTAACTGAACAAAAAATGTACACCATGTTTACTATACATTTATGTTTATAAAAGGCAATCACCTATAAATTACCCTTAAAAACTTCATTTAAAAAGGTGGAGTTCGGAGAGCAGAAGTGGCAAAATAGCTTAAAAAACGGCCATAAAAAGTACAGTGCCAACCAGGGACAGTGAAGGCTAACAACTGAAGTCAGCCAGCCACATCTTTTCAAACTGCTACATCGCAGGGCAGTTTAACACTTACCGAGAAAAGTGCTATCTGTCCCCTTCTTTGTACTGTTTGAGCACACAGACATTACAATTGGATAGTTTTGCCTGGATAAACCACTCCTTGGTCTATGAGTCTACTGGTTGTGTTGCTTAGCCTGTGCCCATCCTTTTTCTTCTACAGTGAGAAAATTGTATCATGTTAGCTCATTGTCTCTAAAGTCACTTTACCTTGAATCTGAGAGCAGATGTACTGTGACGCAAAGAATTTGAATCTATTTATGATCTCCTATAGTTATGCATTGTATGTTGAGGTGTTCCCTCTTTTCTGTAGAGATTACGAGGTCTTGTTGTTTATTTAACTACATAATCTTAATGTGCATCAATTGTTGTTTTTTGTTTAGCAGAAGATAAATCTGAGTCCATTGGTCCTGTAGAGGAAGAAAAGTCAAGTGAGCATCCATTAGAAAACCAAGCAGAGAATTCAGGACCTGTAGAACCAGTCACCACTCTCTCAGACCTTGCTGACAAATCAGACAATGATCAAGATGTGTCTGCTATGGAGGTGGAATAAAGAATATCTGTGAATTTAACCAGTTCCCCTGGAAAGTTATGCATTATGTAATGCATACTTAATGTGTTTTGAGTACCTAAAAAGTTTATAGCTTTGATTTAGCCTAGTTTACCTATACATTTCTTTCTTTTTTTTTTTTTTTAACTACAATCTGAAGTTGAAAGAGAGAAATGCATATCAAGTGCTTTAAAAAAACTAGTTTGTTTTCAGATTTATATATATATATATTTTTTTTATGTTGAAGTACCATTTAAATCAGCACCAGTTTGACCGTTTACGTCTGTTAAGAATGCATTTCTGTCTGTCGTGAATTTAAAGTGTTTTTCCTTAAGGAGAATAACTCCTCAGTAATACCCCTTTATTTAAAAAAGGAGAAATTCTTGAGTACTGTTTATAACTGAATGTATTAACTTGTTTCACCATACGATATTGCAAAACTTTTGCTCTGTTATGAGATGTTTGATATTTACGGATGTTTACAATTTACAGTGCCGTTTTTGAAGGTATGTAGTAGGTTATATAGTTTTTTGCGTACCTGCAGTGAGATGAGTTTCATGTTTACACATATTAAGCTAGTCATTAAAAGAAATCCACAGCTATTTATTTACTTATAGAATGAACATAGTGCAGTATTGTGTACTGTATGTATGTGGTGTTCTATTTGAGATTTGTTAAGAAAAAATTTAAATTATTTAATTGCAACATGTGAATTTTTTTCCCCTGCCTTTTCACAAATAAAACTAGTTTTAAATATGCTCTTAAGGTGTTTATTTTTATTATTATTTTCTTTAATTGTCTACATTTAACTAGAGCATTAGTACAATCTTCAAAAGACTTTATGATTTTAATGTTCATGTGGCTTTTGTTTACATTGTTTGTGGTGCACTATTGTAGATATTACCTTTGCACAGGGAAATGTTAAGTTTGCTAAAAGATGTGTGGTTTGTTGTGAGAGATTAGGGGTCCGTCACACTGCCCAGCTGAATACTTAACTGAACCTGCATTTCTAGAGAGGAAAAAGCATGTGTCCTCTAAAGAAATTGGTTGTTAGGGCTGTTAGTGGGCTGCTTTATTGCTTACTCTCCTTCCTGTCTATGTTCCAGCTATCCTGATATGGAAGGACATCGAAAGGAATCTGTTAAAACACAGTCCATTTTCATTAGCTGGTCTATTTTGGCTTGTGATCATTTTATTTTATCTCATTGATCATTTCAGACAGTGTTAGATAATGGGACTGACACGCAAGCCCAACCCAGCTTGATTGCTTGACCCTCTTCATTTGCAGCAAGAGAACTATCTCTACTATGTTGCCCCCACTGACAAACACACACATTTCTGTTTTTCACTCTTCCACACTGGCTCTTAGGTTATCCTCCCACATTTGTCTTTGGGTTTTGATAATGCATGTTTACAGAGACATGACCCCCTGAGTGTGGCAATGCATCACTGTCAGCAGGACAGTAGCACCTGATTCCAGCGCACTCCATCTCAGCTTGACCCCTGACACTGACGCAGGGGGCGGGGGGCTGGTAGCAGTCTGTCAATAGGACGTTTGAACATTTACCAGCAACTGAGATGTAGATCAAATGTTCGTGAATCATCGCAGTTGAGGGCCTTTTGGTTTCATATCAAAATGAAACACCTCACTACACATTGCTTTATTCAACACAATGATAAATGCTTTTACGTTTTTGTTTTGTAATTTTGTCTGTGAAATCATTTTGTGTAATAAAATATATAAAATTTACACAATACACATTTTTACTCCAGCATAGTAAAATTCATATTTTTTAAAATATATTTTAAATAGATGATTTCTGTCAAAAGTAGCTGGAGTAATTACACACACATCTAGTCTGATGCCATTTACTTTTGAGACATGGATTTCATCTAGTACTGCTACCTCATTTGTTTTTTCCCACTTTTGTCTTTTTCTTTTTGAAATGCATTGTTCTTGCCAGTTAAGAAGTCTCTTTCAAAACTCATTTAATGGTATCAATTAAGGGAAAGATGTATTACTTTTTTTGCATTTTCATCGATATGCTTTCTACAATCTTTGAACAATAAATGTTACAATTCTGCAGGAAAGGAAGGGAGTTCTGGCTGTTACTTTGACATATTCTATGGTCAATCTGACTTTTCTTTCCTATCAGAAGATGATTTATTTCATACAGCCTACTGGCAGCTATCATAAATGTTATTAGATATCAGTACATGAACACTATATATGTGGAGTTGAACAGAAAAAAAAACACCTAGTGAATACATCACTTTTGGCTTTCTAAGGCTCTGTTTGTCTGTTCAGCAGAGGGATCCCATCAACGATATGCTATCACATCGCCACTAATTGATTTTCAAGGATGACAAATGATGCAGTGGTCAGTGAAGCTGAGGTTATTCAGTCATGAATGGGAGAATACAGCAAGACTTGTTTAGAGTCCCGAGCTGTATAAAATGTTTATTTCTTACTTGTACAGGCTGTTCGACTTGACTCAAATTTATACTGATCTTTTATTTATGCCTTGAAAGAATGGCAAATAAGAAACATAAGTGTTCTTGATATTGTGTTTTGTCATATCTAGCAGTCAAAGATTGAAATCCTGGGAAACAATTTTCTGTTGAAATGAAAGAGCGTGGCCTTGTGAACCCTTGAGGAAAATAACAGCACTCGTCCAGACAGAATATGAAACCCTGAGGCAGAGAATAAGTAAAACAGACAAGAGCAGCCTCCATGTCACTTTTCCATTTGCCGCTTTTGAAAGAGAACATTTCAAACTTTGCCCTGTGTTAAAAAAATGAAGACCTTGTCATTATCTTTATTTATGTACTCAAATCTAAAATAAATCCATACAGAAGAGTGCAAACTCACTTGGTGCTGCTCTTCTCATCTCAAGGCTGCTACGTGTACGTCCGTGGGTTTACCATTTTAGCATTTGCTATCAGCAGAGCGTGTGCTGTTTCCTTGAGGAGGATATAAGAGAATAATATAAAATAATGAGATAAGTGTCACAAAAGCAATTAACATTCCCTCAATATTAGAGTTCACCACTGGATGATGACAACTGCATCATTATCAAAGCCATCGTAGTGCAATAGTGGCCCTGGGAGGCATTAAAATCGAATTAGAGAGTTATACAGGCATATGCTGCTGCTACGGCCCAAATGAGGAGACACTCTTCAAGCAGTTGATATCTAGCGATTAGTTCTTGGCTCTGTGGTCTTTAAATGCCACAAGACAAAGTTGAGTGCCATGAATTCATTTTACGAAAAGGTCATGAGGTGCCAAAAATATGTTGATTTGAATGGATTTACCGTTTAAACCACAAACCACATTTAGCAAAGCTGATTCCTATCTCTCCCTGCTCACTGGGGCCTGTCATAAATCGTTAAACAGGAACAATAAGCTTCTCTGGAGCAGAAAACCCATTCAACATAATGCTTTAGCTCAAATTGAAATTTGCTCTTCAAATATATTTAGAGGCATCATAACGTTTAGAAATGTCACCTTATCACCCACAATGTTTATAAACACGTGCTAAATTCACCTTCAAAAGGGCACCAATCTTGGCGAGAACTGGGAGCCCTATTACCCCTCCTCACTTTAGAGTTATTGAATAGTGTACTCATTTTCCAGAAAACTGTTTTGATATTGCATGAAAAAAGAATCTTCATAAAAGTGAGAAGATATACAGTAAAGTGGATTTTTCTATGCTGAGGACCCTTCAAGGTTCCTGCACACACAGTGCTTCTGTATCACAAACGTTTGAAATCTGAAACTATGCATTACTCAGAGAACGTAAAATGTGACTTAATACCAGATTTCATGTGATGAATCACAAATAATTGATTTACCCTGCAATGTTGTTTGAGAAGATATTGAATTACAAAACAGTGTAACAAAACAGATTTACATAGCAGAACTGCTTCTCATGTGAGTTTAGTGATTATAACAATAACTAAGCTCTGCTCAATTGTAACTTAAGAAATTTGATCTTATCAAAAAGTCTTGACCCATTTTTTGGTTAAATACTCTACATTTACCCAAAGCATATACCCAAAGCAATGCATTGCCCATAAATTTAGACAAATAAATGTATGCCCACATGCTGTAACATGAGACTGATAGTGGTTTAGGCATGAGCCAGCACACATGCTTAGTATATCTTGTTGAAATCATATGAAGCATCCTGAATTCTTCTGGCCCATTTTATGGCTTCATTTATTACCACTCTGTCATTGTTAATTGTCTTCTTTTTACCTCCGCAGGATTCTCCAAATTGGCCCTATCGAATGTGACAGGAGGAAGAGCATTAAGCATCTGACAAGATGATATCTAAGTTCAATTTCCTCCCCCTGCGCTGATATATACCTGCAGCACATCATTTTCCTTTCTGTCATAAAAAGCGCAATAAATCAGTGGTGCTTATGGAGGCATGGCAGAAAGCAGGGCCTCTGAATTTGTGTCCCAAGCTCGGGCTATTACAGAGCTGTGGTGCTCCTTCAAACAAAAATCATCAAACTTAATGCTGCTGAGATTAGGGAGATTAAGAGAAAAAGAACAGACAAGACTGTTAAAACACAAACAATCTGTGTTTCAACTCAATAAAAATACATTTTTTTCTTCCTCCCCCCAGTTGACACCATTATCCATCTGTTTGGCTGAAATTGCTGCATCATGGTATAAACCTGAGATACAAGTGACACATCCTCTAAAATAAAAGGGAACATTAACTGCTCTATCTTCCTGAGGCCCTGGGAGTCGCTGGATATAAGCTCACTCAAGTGTGGTGGCAGTTATTCTGTGTTTTACTAGACTGCAGACAATTATGCTTTGCTCCGCTCCCTCTGAAGACAAACTGCCAGGGCCTCAGCTGAAATGATTTCAAATAGATTTTCCAAAATGTCTGTAGCTTGATTGCTTCCATATATTATTTCTCTTAAATGGACAGAAAGAGTTTGCAGAAAGCAAGTATATCTACAAATCAATCAGGACACTGTTTAGAAAAAAAGTATCAAATAAGGAGATCATACTGTGTGTGTGTGTGTGTGTGTGTGTGTGTGTGTGTGTGTGTGTGTGTGTATGTATGTGTGTGTGTGTATATGTGTGTATATGTGTGTTTGTTTTTAGCACTTTGTGAGGACCTAAATGACTAAAAGATTTTATAATGATAGGAACACTGTAAAATCTTACTATCACCCAGTTCCTACAAAAATCTATTATTATTATTATTATTATTATTATTATTATTATCAGCAATACTACTACATATAAAAATTATAATACTAAATACATAAATAATAAAGATAAATAAATAAATAAATAAATAAATAAATAAATATATACATTATTTTATTTTTAAACGTTGTGCCTAATGTTGTCTTTTTGTTACTGGAGTTAGATTTAATAATAATTAATAATCCCCCCCCCCTCCCACTTTTTCTTTTGCATGTGGAAAGCATTCCACTCCAATTTCACCAGTCCAAAGACATTCACTGTAGGCTGATTAACACTTCAAAATTGCCTGTAGCAGATCTGTGTGTGTGTGTGTGTGTGTGTGTGTGTGTGTGTGTGTGTGTGTGTGTGTGTGTGTGTGTGCGTGTGTGCGTGTGT
>JAQQZT010000036.1:18805704-18817050 GCA_030068275.1 Clarias platycephalus | reverse complement strand
ATATTACATAATACATACATAGCTGACTGCTATAATTTGATGGAAGACAGTCTATCAGCAATAAGTGCAGTCTGTTGCTGAGTCTGTTGTTTGGACTGTGTTCCGTAAACATCTTCACATGCAGTGGCTCTTATCGACAACATCACTCCTCATCAGTGATGGCTTACTTTAGAAACCATATACTATATGTGAGTCAAGGACAGCGTGATATAAACGTATAAGGTTTCTGTATGAACCTGTGGCATCATATTTTTCACCAGTGGAAGGGAACAAGGCAGGTGAATAAAATCACTAAAGTGAAATTGTGATGTTATGGCCTTCATCTTCAGTCATGGGACTTTGAAAAACACCGGTGCTATTTTTGTGAAAGCCACTGGAATTTTTTAAACACACCATTGTAAAGAGACATATGATCTTAATGTTGCTGTCTAATTCCAGGGCATCAATTGAGCTACTCTGAATGTGATTTTATTTTCATGTATTTCACATCAATATTTGCAACAATGGCTGAGGTGAAAACAATAGCATCATGGAACTGTATAGTTAATCGCAGAAACTGCATGGTTGCTAAGCTACTGACTCTCCTGGGGTCGTGCACTATACAGCATAGTCTTCTTAAATGACGGAGGGGAACGGTGAAAACTCCAGCCTTCTGTGGCTCACTATTGATTTTACACAGAAGATCCAAGCACTCATGATAGGCTTTTGATATATTTTCCTGCTGTAGTGGGTCCCTTGGAACTTTGCAAGAAAAATATCTGTCAATATGCTCCTATTATGATCTCTTGATCTGTGGCCATAAAAACCTTAAGCGATGGCCCTTATTGCAAAATAATGGGTTAGGCTATTCAATATCAAGTGCTGTTGCAATTTAGGATTTTTCAAAGTATTGTTTTGTCAGAAAGCAGAATAACCCTCTGCGGCCTTTTCTCACAATGCTCAGAGCCTAATTAGTTTGATTGACTTGCAAGAGAGAGGGATCAGCTGTGACATCACAGGCTTCAGTAATAAATACCGGCTGATGGGCCAGTCTCATCCTGGCGGCCGTCACCACCTCCCTCACCTGTCACACTCAGCCGCCTGCATCAGCCCCCTACAGACTGGTGCATAGCACTCGCTGCCCTATTAGCAATTTATAATGGTGATCAAGAAGTAGTCAGCAGCGAATCAAGAGTACTGTCTCCCCTTGGTGCTAATTGGGCTGTGTACTTTTCTGATAAATGGCTTGTGACTAGCATGAGGTCCCTTGGATTTTACAGCTTCTAATGGCCCACGATAACTAGATTTACTAACAGATACCGGGTCAAGGAATGGAGATGGGGTGCAAAAAATGTTAATTAATATCAATAATGGCCAATTATTAGTTTGACAGAAGGATCCAAGCTAAGTGTGTGCTCTAATGACTCTGAGCTAAGTTGAAGGGAAACACTGGCAAATTAGCATAACAGTGTATGCACACTGCATGGAGGTGCCTAGCAAACATCTGCTGTGTTAGAAATTCAAATACGCTCCCTGTTAGTGGTGTTGGATGTAGTCGCATAATCAGCCATTCTTCGTCGGCCATTTTGACGGCACTAACAATGCCCTGGTGACTGGTTGGTGCCGCCCCTCTGGGCCTTCCAATCAAGAGTGGCCTCATGCAGACCCCGGCCGTAACCGTAACAACAGATGAGTTAAAGAGCACTTCAGGGACAGGCTTTGTGTCACAGGCACTAATCCTCTTCTACGATTACACTGCCTTTTATTAGGACTAACGTTTAAACAGACGGCCTTTAATCAAATTTAAACATGCTCTTGGAGGTTGAATAGAAGTGTAAATGACATATTAATTGACACCCTTTTCTCCTTTTGGTTCATTCTGCCTCTTTGCTGAACAAACAGTTCAGCATTGCTTTGTGTAATTAATCATACAGGGTGGATTATATCATATTAGTCAATTCATTGTGCATCAATAATGGACTGATACTATGGTCAAATATACAAAAGTTTATTTATTTAATAGCACTGGAATTGGATATTTAACTGCTACTTTAGCAGGCCACAGAGGACCAAACACAGTGTGTAAACTGTCCCCCAATACTGTCCAATATATTGCAGCCTTAGGCCAGCACTTTCAAATTAACACTGTAGTCACTAACTTAAATAATGTGCTTTTATAAGAGTGTCTGGTTAATCTATTGTAGTGTGGCAGCAGTGTGACCGTATTGACCAAATTGGACCATATGACAAGCGGTGTACATGTCAGAGTCTAGGAGGAGTAGTGAGTCCCAGGGGACTGGCTTTGGAGGGCCAAAAGCTTGGCCCAGCTGTAGGAAACCTGCTCTCCTACTACCACACACAGCTGCAATCGCTGTAAAAGGGTGGTGGGCCAAACGATGATCCTGATATACTGCACACAGTGTCTTCTTTTGAATGGAGGTTAAACTGAAATTACTGTATTTTATCTCACCGCAGTGTTTAAACAGTCATCAAAGAAATAAATGTAATGCAATTCCTGCCATATATATTTTTTGTGTGAAGAAACGTATAGACATTCAAAAGGAGAAAAAGATTTTTCTTCTACCTTTATTGTGTTTTCTCTAAACCAATAAAATTCTCTATTTCACAGCCCAGTGTTCCATATGAAGTGACTGCACGGGCTGTAGTTGTACTTCCCATTTATTTGTCTAGTGTAAGAAAATAGGAGAGATATATACTGCAACCAAACACTACCCTGGGTTTGAAATTTGGATGATTATTTAAGGAAATATTGCAATATTTCTAAAAAGCGTTTTATTTATTTATTTATTTATTATGGTGTAAAATTTAACCTGGTATCAAAAATATCTAGCTATGCAACTCAATACACTTTTATATAAACTTACATACAAATGAAAAGAAAATAAACTACTTTGTTTTGAATGTGTTCTCAGTTTGGGAGTATTTTTGGATAACATGAAATGAAAAAAATTGTAATGAAATACAACAGCATAGCTTTATAAGAAGTATTTTAGTGTAATAAGCCTGATTAATTTTTGTTTAAATGAATTAGGATTCAAAGAAACAAACTTGAAATTATTATACCTAGCTGAAAATAGGGTGTCTTATATAAGCTGAGATATTCATAGCAATACCTGTCTAGTGCTGCTATTTCCAACAACATGCATCTAATATTAAAATGACACAAGCGTTCATTCCTCTTGTTCCCTTCCCCCTTCTTTGTCTTCTCGGTGAACATGGCTTGCCATTTAGCCTGTGTAATTACTCTCTGAGAAGAACAGATCTAAAGCAGACTGAATGTCCTTTTGCTGTAGCAGAGCACAAGGTCATGCTGCATGTCTGAGATCTCAGCCTGTATTATCAGATCACTATCATCTTCTGCCTGTAACAGTGTGTTCAGCTGGCATGGAGACTTACGTGTGTGCGTGTGTGTGACCTTCTCGTGAACACTCTCTGCATGTAGTATGCGGAGGTGGTGTGTCATGTCTGAGCAGGGCAACGAGGTCCCTGTGCTTTGTGGTTGGAGTGTCCTGAACTGAGCTCAGCTCAGCAGGGGAGAGCTGCTCCACCAAATGGACATGCAGCACTTCCCCTTGAGGGCAAATCTGACAATACATATCTGCATATCCACCAGTGTGTTTTATGCAGCATGAAACCCTCTGACATAAAATGGGCTTATGAAAGATTCTACCTCTGCTGTGCTTCAAATGGCACTGAAGTGATTGACAGGTGGAGGATAGAGCATTCTGTGTCCTGGTTAGCCTAGTGTTGGTGGATAGCTATTTAGTTACTAATGTATGTTTATATATTTTATGTTGAGGGATGTTGTAAACTATTACAGAATATTTGGAAATATTTTTAAAGATTATACCCCCCCCCCCCAAGTCGTAGAACCCTTTCTTGAAAAAAAGAGATGTCTTTAAGCCTAAAGGGAAGATGTAAACTTGTTGGTGTGATTTTTTTTTTTTTTTGCATCTTTATGTAATTGCCTTGTTTTGTTTCATTCTTTTGCTAAGTAGCTAAAATAGCAATATTTTAATCTAATATTTTATTACATTTGTGTCTTGTGAAAATACAAAGCCTTTGATATGAGTTGTGAAGTAAATTGTAGAAACTTATTGATCAAAATTATGAAACTTAATTATATATTGTTGTGTTCTTCAAACTGTTAAGCACATATTCTTCAATAACTCTCTGAACTTTAACTTATACTGATGAAAAGTTCTTTACAATTGGTTAAAACATTTATTTAACATACATCACCATGCATTAGAATATCTGTTTTTATTTATTTATTTATTTATTTATTTATTTATTAATAGCCTTCATCTGTGGTAGGTTTATACTGTAAATAGACCCTCTAAGAGTTTCCCCAGAGGAGGTAAAAAAGAGAGGATCCTTTAGATTTCTGAATAAAACCTGTTTTACACTGTTGTAAAAGTCATCTATAGTATGTTATAAGCTAAATTTCATCTTACATACTAAAATGACTAACAAATTCTTATAGTAAGAGCTGGCTGCTCTTAGTTCCCAGGAGAGAGGAGAAACTGTATCAGCAGTTTGTCTGCTGACAGACATCAAAACCCAGATTATCCCAATTTTCACCCAACCTTGGCTAAATCAATGCTCATTAGAAACAGGGGGCCGATTTGAAAGCTCTTTGTTTTCATTATGTTTTGAACAAGGTTAAAGATTTCTGGTGTCTAAAATTTCTGTCTCATAGCTCCCTCCTCATTTAACAGTAAGACTTTCTTCACTGGCTTAACAGCACTGAGAAAAAAAAAACAACAACAACAACAACAAAAAAAACAATACAACAGCATATGTTTGATCCACATTGTTGCATTGCACAGCGTCTCTGTTGAGTGGCGACACCGTGTGTATGATGGCGGGACATGTGTGCACTTTGACGGCTGCTTGCGTGTTACGTTTGTCACTGTTTCTATAGCCTCGTGTGTATAAATTTGCTGTCTGCTTCTTCGTTTCTCCTTCTTAATTCACTGCAGTCGGGTTGTTCTGTAGCCCTCCTTGCCAGTCCCCTGAACAATCGGAGTGGAGACAATAGCTCTGCAATGATGGAGCCGTACAGCAGCCATCTGCAGCAGCAGCTGCCACGCTGCATCTGCACAATATGCTGCAGCGCCCAGCCCCAGTAATCTGCATAATAAGGAGAGGCCTTATCCCAGTCTAGTTAATAATCACAAACAATCGATGCACTTCATTCCCTTACTGGAGCTGGTTAAAAGCCACAGACACATTTACATATCTAGGAAACACACACACACGTTCACATACCTGTACACCCATGGACATTTGTACAGTACACACACACACACCTTCCTGAAAAGTTTCATTATGCTTGTTGTGTCCCTGAGACAGCTGGAGGTCATGCAATGTGATGTAGTGATGTTGATTTTGCCTGAAGCTACAGATTTACACAAGTCTCGATTTCATTTTTTCATGAATACCATAATTAGGACACTATGGGTTTTGATATTGGGCCTGGTGTGAAGGGATTGATGTGTAGAGGAGTGAACTGCTTATGTTTCCAGTTTAAAGAAGAAGTTTTTGGACATGAAGTTAAACACATTAAACTACACCAGGCAAGGTTTTTGACTTTTGACTTTGAGTTTTTTTTTTCTGTCTAACATGCACAATCAATATATTTGGAAAAACAATTTACAAGTCTGGTTGAATGAAGCAAAAATACTTATATTGTGCATCATGCCTTTAAGCATCTTGATCTTATTACAAACTCTACTGTTGGAATTGTACATATTGCCTGTGCTATTATAAACAAATATGAAAAATGTTGTATAACGTGTATAACAAATAAGGTGTTTGCAACAATAGAGACAGAAAATGAGAAATATTCTAAAACACTTTATTCAACATAGAGATGCCACAATAAAAAAAAAACCTCCTATCTAATAGTGGTGTTTTTAATATCTATAAACACACTAACATTAAAATATAAGCACATAAAACACTGTTACTTTTATTATTATTATTATTATTATTATTATTATTATTATTATTATTAATAATAATAATAATAATAATAATAATAATAATAATAATAATAATAATATTAGTTTCGGTAATAATGTATTATTAAAATATGTTTTATTTTGTATTTTAAATGTATCACAATTTAAAACAACACAAAGCACTATAAACACTTTATAACCTTGCATAAATAACTTGTTATGATTACTCATTATGCTGTTATCTATAACCCTCACTGTTAAACATGTTTTTGTGTATTTCTGATGTTCTGCTAACTCCAGGAGGCTCTGCTGTGGTGTTGTACCTCATCATCTGTGGCATGATTTAAGCAAAGGATGAAACACCTGCTTGGCTTGCAGTCACAGAGACTGAGTTCTGCTCTCAGCTTCATCAACCATGCACCTTCATTTGCATAATTACAAAGAGCAACCAAATGACTTCTGGGTTTTACCTCATTAAGGCTGAACCCCAGCTTCTACCCAAACAGCTATTATCACATGGAAATTAACTTTTAATAGCACAGGAATTATGTTTTATACATCAAAACATATGTTTTGAATTATAAGGAACTGGTATATTTGCTTGGAGCAAAGTAGTATAAATGCTGTTACACCATGATGTTAAAGTTAGACAATTTCAAGAGAGCATTTTCTTTGAAAAGCAAAATCCTCAAGAAACATGGTTTATTTCTTTTTTTTTTTTTTACTCTGCATCATTTTCCCGGATGCATGACTTTGCAGTGATGTTGATGTTGAGAAATGTGTGGCATAGTGTGAAATGAATAAATACCACTGGGTAAAGGGACTGTTAATATATTCCACTTTTACACATTTAATTTAAGCCAGTGTATTAAAGTGGATAATGAACTCTTAGCAGACACTAAATTGATAGAGTGGGAAGTGTGCAATAATATTGATCAGTAGTGCACTCCCTTAGGTACTCCCCAGTTAGCAGCAAATGCTGATTGAATATAAACAATTTAATGTACTGTGTGTTATGAAAATTGTGATATAACCTTATAGCTTTATTTTGCTTTCTTAAATCCGGCAAAGTGTTTATCCCCCATAATATCACATTATGCCAACAGGCATGAGTAATAATATGTTTTCCTTGTGGTATTAGCTGCAGTATTTTAAATGCTTGACTGTAGTTTGTTTATTTTTAGCTTGGGAAATCTTGCTTTGGAGCTCAGTTTGCTTTCTTATTAAGTATGATTTATATTACAATGGCATTTACTAATATGATATATGCCTCTTTAGCTGTAAAGCATATGAATGTAGTATTCTAATCACATCCTTATTTATGACCAGATTAGGATATAACTCTAATATAGGTACTATGTGCATAGCTGCTATAAGTAATGCATTAAACAGAGTGAGCCTTTTTGTTGATGGTAATATCAAAATGTTCATAAATGTATATATAATTGATGTTGAATATTCATTCATTCATCCATTCATTCATTCATTCATTCATTCATTCATTTTGTGACGACAGTTGGATTATTTATTGGATTTTTGAACTGACATCACCAGATCATCTTGGATTAGTGGCATAGAAACTGCAAATTTGACTGCCACACAATACATGCTTACCAGAGACATTTTAAGATTAAAATGACATAGACAGATTTCAGGTTAAAATTGTCAAATGTTTTTATTCTTGATTATAGACTATAGATAATATGGAGAACACTCTTCCATGAGTGTGACATTCTTTTTATGAAATTTAAATGAATTCCTGCTTTTTCTGCTTTGTATTAGCAGCAATCAAACCAAAGCATGTGAGAATATATCTTTGTTTATAGTCATTTCATAACTGATAAAGCAAATCCTAAATTGTCATAGATAAGTCTTGTAGCTAATAATGAAATCAAATTAATGCAAAATATAAACTTTGATTCTTATAAATCATGCAGGTGGCATGAAGGTATAGTAGGTGTCATTGCTGGCTTACAACTCCAAGGTCTTAAAGTCTTGGTTTGATCATGAGCCTGGTTTACTGTCTGTGTTGGGTTTCTGTAAATGTTATGCCAGTGTCCCCATAGGTTTTATCCCACATCTCAAGCTGAATGGTGAATCAGCTACTCACAATTGCCCGTAGGTTTGTCAGTGTTTAAATGGGTGTACATTGTGGACTGACATTCCTGCAATAGGCTCCAGATACCCTGACTAGATTAGAACTGAAAATGACAAAATGAACAATTATTGTTTATTGAACTATTTGGTCAATGCCTTTGAAATAATTAATTACTGGTACACTGTCAACTTCTAATACCTGTTTTTTTTTTATTTTATTTATTTTTTTATCCCAACTCTTGGGAACACTCAAGAGGTCAGACTAACATATTTCACTGTTATAACTACATGCCTCTTAACTATCGCCATTTAATCTTCATATATTACAATAAGTGTAAGACAATTTATTGTTAGAGTATGTTTTAAAGTGAATAATAGACTGATACACTGAGGCCTTAGTGGATCGATTTTACATCAAATGATCTGCATGTGAGATTATGACTAATATAAGGAACATTATTTTGCATCTTTGTGCATAAGTTTCTTGGTCCCTGAGTTGTGTTCCCTGAGTGATGCGAGATGAATATGGCAGGTGCATTGCTCTCCTGGTGATGCGCTAGGTAATAGTGAAGGCACACAGGTGTGATGTGCTGCCGTGACAATGTGAGCCAGGTGTTTATTGAGATATCAGAATGTGTCAGGGTGAGAGAGATGCGCTTGTCAGCTGGGGTTTAGATCTGTCATTCTCTCTCAAGTACATTACAAAGAGTCTAAGACAACATGACAGCACAGAAAACACCTGTAGATATATACAAACCTTTTTACCCTACCATCATTTAGCTGATACAGTTGAAAAACTCACTAGATGAAATGCCGCATGTCTGGGTTATAAGGTTTTGTGTTGAACTGACACTGGATCTTATTATGCCTTTGTTATGCCTTATAGACTACAAAACAACTTATTGGTTAATACGGTATATTAAGATGCCTCAGATATGTTATTAACTATTGCATTATCTTTGGTGGAACATTTTTAATAATTTGATGGACCGTTATCCCTGTGGTACAGTTCAACATTAGATGTTAAACATTCTCTTCACCTGAGCCCATTTAGATAAGAGCTATAGTTTACTCCTCATGCATTTCTGTTTTTATCACACAATGCATGCTTACTCTTGCTGTTCTTACTCCACTCAGCCAAAATGCTGATAGATAGGGAGCCAGAGTGTCTCCTCCAGCATATAAAAGGCTGTTAGATTTATGGCAAAGGTTTTTTATTTCAAACCCATGTTAGTCTCATCTGATAAACAGGCACTTTAGCTGCAGGCTAAATGGGTCTCTTTGAGGTCCTGATTTTAATGCTGTGAGGGGAGCCATTTTGACTGGCTTTTTCCCTCTCTGATTAGCAGAGCGTGAGTGCAGAATTTGGGCTCAGATCTCTGTCTTACGAGGCGGAGCCCTTCTAAATGAAAAGATCCATAAGTGATGGTAGTTTTATTCCTAGCTAATAGATGAGGAAAAATGAACTTTTCACAGATGTAAATGATTTCGTGCTTGAAGCTCAGTCCCATGGTTTAGGATGATGCTTATTTTTCCACCTTTTTATAGAGGAAACATGTCATTGTATTGGCCCAGTGCACGTGTTCCTATGAGATGTGATTAAAGGAAAATGCCATGTTGTACCCTCATGTTTTCAACAATAAATTAGGCACAGCTTTCAGATGGCTGGACTTGCCTGTCCAATGGCTTGTCACAATCTATGCAGAACTTCTGGCAAAATTGATCCTTAGAAGCCAATTGTTGATAAAAAACAAAACAAAACAAAAAAAAACAGGATTTGAATGAAATTATGGAATGTAACTGTTCAATTTAAATGGACCATTCTGAATCCTTTTTCTTGTATCCAACTCTCTGCTTTTTCTTTTTTTCTATGATATTAGTACACTATTATAAGACTTCAGACAATGCACTATACCAGCTACCTTTTGATGTTATCTTAATCAACATCTTTGTAATGGAGCAACTAAGTCATCTCTGGCTCTGAATAACACTCTGTCACCTACATATAAATGAGATGCCTGTAATGGTAGTGAGGGGGACTGTAAGTAACTGAAGCGATTCAGTTTGCATTTGGATGAAGACAGACTCAAGGTCATATCAGAAGCGGTAAACTGCTTTAGTCACAGCTCATAAATTTCCTCGCCTTCCTGCTGCACAGGCTAGGATGGTGAACAAGTTCAGTTTTAGTTGGAATCTGTTTAGATTCCTATATTTATTTGATTTTAGTGCATGGCAGGAGGTTGTATATTTATTATTGATGTACAGTATATGTATTTGGATCTTATGATTCAACAGAACAAAAGTAGGGATATTTCAATTAGCCCTACTTATTTTACTGTCACAGTGGTAGTCTGGTAATTATTTCCAATATTAGCTGCAACAGCAAATGCCAGTAACTGAATAACCATATGAACTGATACACATAATAACCATATGCACGTTCAATGCATATAACTGGAATTCAAAATGGACTAAAAGTTGGTCAGAATTATTGAGATTAATACTGTACATCACATTCAGTTGTTTCTTGAACACTGCATGCATAAGCTGCAATATTTTTACACATACTTACTTAAGAAGTAAAAGTACTCAGAAGTGCCTTTTCTTTCATGATAGACAAAAAGTGTGCACAATTGTGTAACTTAACTGAGCTATGTTGCTGCACTTGTTGCTGCTATAATATAATTTCTCCAGTTGTCTCTGAAGTTTAATCCTGAAAGCAATGCAATGTACTGTTTCTGAAGTTTGATTTGCTGTTATACAATTCTATTAAAGAATATGAAAAATAAAATTAAATAACATAAAACTGTTCCCCAATTATGATTTTGTCTTTGTAAACTTAAAAGGTACAGGATACATATAATAGTAAGAATAATAATTGGGTTCATTATACAATTATTTATCCATTATTTTTTTCAAATAAAATCTATGAACCAACATTTATATGTTTATATAAATTCTGTAATTATCTGCACAATGTACATAGTTCTGTGATTTGTTTAAAAACATTGGTCCATGTAAATAACGTATGTCTTTGATATAGTATATTAATATCCTTTCTATTCAATGCTTTTCCTGATTTCTTATTTAAATAATATCTAATGCATAATTAAACATTATGAGAAATTATTAATATAAATCTAAATGCTGTGTTGGCCATTTTGTCTCTTTTTTACTAAATTTTTTTTGGCTAGAATTCTGTCATTTACAGTTTTTTTCAATCGCTAACAAGCGCTTACCCATACTTCAGATACTTTTTCTAAACTCTTAACACAGACTC
>JAQQZT010000036.1:18763672-18787342 GCA_030068275.1 Clarias platycephalus | reverse complement strand
AGAGAGAGAGAGAGAGAGAGAGAGAGAGAGAGAGAGAGAGAGAGAGAGAGAGCGAGCGAGCGAGCTGTAGTGGTGTCCAGCAGGGGGATGCTATACACTTCACTGGTTAGTGTGTCATTACACCGTCACCTCATCAAATCACATGATTACACCCACAGAGCTGGCTGCAGTCCCCTGATGATGACATGCACAAACAGCAGCCCACTAATGATGACACACATGGGTGGTGTGTTGAAGAGATTTGAGATAACCTCAATCCAGAGGCCACTGGAGTAACAACTCTCAGCCATGGCCAGGATTGTCTCCCACTGTATTTTGCTTTTTACTTTTTATTTAATGCTCCATTAACACATTGTAAGCTGTTTGCCAGTGATTGAGTTCTAAAATACAGCAGCTCTTGTCATTTTAGATTTTATGCAGTACTTCCAGTGCAACACCATGGCAAGCTTGAATGTGAAGCAGGTGTAATATAGTTGGGTTTAAAATATATATCAAAGCAATTATACTGTAGGTAGAGTACTTAAAAGCTATAACAGCTCTGTGTGGGAGGCTGGAGGACAGTTTATTGAGGGAGTCTTTTATAATGCAAAGGCTTATAATTATCTACCAACCTCCAACTCTCTACTTTGCTCTGACATATCGTTTTCCTAAATGTCAGGAGGAGCGGTCTGGAGCCGTCGACCCCAGAGCCGCACTCCTCAAAGCCCTGCTGCTGGTGCTGATTTAGCCCCAATCACTGTGCTCCTCTCCTCTCCTCTCTTCTCCTCCCCTCTCCTCCCTTCTCAACAGGGAATAGCCATTCAGGCACCAGCAATCGTTGACCTGGCTATTGTTGTTTGTGATACTTACTGGTAAACTTTTGCAATCAATACAACATCAGGCGGGGGAGCCCGGGGGAACAGGGCGCTGAAGCAGCGCACTTAATCTTGCAGCCGGCCGCTGCTCCCTGCTCTCCTGCTAAACTGGGTAGTTGGCCTAGTTGATGCGGCATTATTGCAGCAGAGGTCAGATGAGAGCTGTCAGCTTGGGCCACTGATGAATGGCTGTTTTTGATAAAGTGCCTCTCCCATCTAACAAGAGACATTTAATAATGATGGACCATAACAGCACACAAAAAAATCCTTGTAGCCTGCAGAAGGAGGGGAAAATGTTATTCTCTTTCTCTTGCTTGCCTCTACCTGTCTATGCTTGTTCGTCACCCTGATTCCTTCTTTTCACCCTGCATTATGGTGAGAAGGAGGAATTATTAGTCTGCATTATAATTCGAAATCATGTGTTCAAGTTTTAAGAAATCATGTGTTCAAGTTTTCGTGGTTTTATTAAATCAACTCAGGTTTAATTCAAACACTTAAAACTTAACTAAAACAGAAGAAAAAAAAAGAAATGATTGATTAATTTTACATGTGTTCATGTTTTTAAATGCAGTATTTATATGTTTTCAGTAATATTTTTTCATGCAACTATATACATTCACCTTATTTCCAAATCATTTTCGAAAATGTCATGCTTTTATACCACACATCATTTGTTAACTTATGTAGAAATATAACTTCTTACAGGACTATGTCTTTTAACCGTATTTATACAATAAAGTTGTTAAAATCTCAATTCTCATGTTATGTGTTTATTCGTTTTCTATAAGAGCACAGCTATAGCAGTAATGATAAACATGAATATAAATGGTTAAACAGCAGAAACACAGAACACTGTTGTTATGAGAAAATAATCAACTTCATGCTTGAAGCAGTAACTCATCTTTGTAATGGTCTACATCACACAATCCAGGCACCGATTAAACTCCACGAAAAATCCATCCTCTTGTAATGTAATCCTTACATACAATATTTTAATGGTTAGACAAAATATAATATTACCTGTTTAAAAAGGGTTTGAGGGTTGTTATTGAGATGAATACGTTCTAGACATGAGATGTGCCAATAAAAAGTTTTAGTTTGTTAGAAACAGTGGTTACATATGTATCATTATTCAGCACACAAACCACCAAAAGATCAAACTTTCCATTCCTATGAAAAAACAACCAGATTATGTCATCATAATGAGCTTCAAAACAAGCTTAGTCCTCTCAGACTCATTCTGATCAGGCTGGCTGCAGGATAATTGAATGTCTTTTATAATCTTTCAATAGACTGGGAAAAGCAGGCCGTGGGCAACATTTTGCTATATATCACCCTGATAAGCAATCAAATCAGCATGTGCTTAGCTTAAACAGCGCTGAATAAAAAGCACTCTGGAGAATCTGGAATCTAGTTATGAGAGAGTTACAGTGAAATTAAATGCCATTCTTCCTGAAAAATAAAGGGGAGGCATCGTTGACAGGTTTGACGGGTGCGATGCCTGCAGTGACAGGAATAACAAATTAATTGGGACCATAACACATTTTCTCCAAAGGTGAGGTAAACACAACACACTGGATATTCTTCAACATCAGTAAGAATATCAATGGCATCTAAAAATAAACACTGAGACATTGAACAGTTTTAATGGATTTTGACATGTCTGCATTATACTGTCACTCCAGTATAAATGAATCATAACTTTGCTGTGCACCACAGAATTACTGGCATTTTGAGAAAATATACTATGAATATATTGGGCAGGCAATGAATTAGCATGAAAGATCAAAATAAATGCGTAAAGACTTTGAAGGAGATGCTTGCCACGTTGGGGAGAAGAAAAGAAGAAATAAACTTGAGAATGATTCCATTGTCCAATTATCAGACTGGGGCTTATCAGACATGCAGGAGCTTTGAAAATGAAAATTTCCTAAATGAAACTGAATTTATTAGATGTGAATTTTGATCATGCACATTGTTTTGAATATAAGGGCCTTCTCTAAACACAAATTTGTCTAGTTGTCTTAATGCCTCTGTGCACAATAAGCTCCATGATGGCATGGCTTGCCAAGGTATGTGTGAAAGAACTTGAGTGGCCTGCATACACCGAGACCTGACCTTAACCCTGCTGAACACCTTGCAAAAGTTGGAACACTGATTGTGTCCAAGCCCCCTCTCCCAACTTCAGTTCCCAACCATACTAATGCTCTTGTGGCTGAATGAACAGAAATTCCCACAGCCACATGTTAGAAGAGTGTGACTTCCTGAAAGGGTGGGAGCTGTTATAGCAATAGTCGGATTACTTTGAATTGTTGGCAACATATTCAAAGTAAACATAAAATGAGGACAAACTTTAGGACAGCCACACTGTTGCTGACACACCTAATATTTCATCATGCATGTTTCAGTCACACTGCTGCTGTCATACCCACACACCACATTTTTACACTTAATTTTAAACTTTTATACTTTATATTTCTATTTTTAACTTTTTTATACCTCACAGTTTACACTTTTATTTTGTACATTCTGTCCTGTGGAATTTATACATTTATATTTTAATTCTATTTTATTTTATTTTGTAACATTTGTAAATTTGTACATTTCCAGCCTAGACACACCTTGGCACAGGTTTTACGCCGGATGCCCTGCCTGATGCAACCCTCCCATCATATGGTTGTGTAAATGAATTTAAATATAAATTTATCGCATAAAAATCCCTTTGATAAAAGAAGAATGTATTGATAATTGTTCACATGGCTGTATCAGTTGCACATGTGCATTTCCCCTATGCATGGAGACTTTTGGGAGACTCTGTGGATCCACTTGATTATTGCAGAAGTAAGTGCAAAATGTATATTTAAATTTCAAGAGTGAATGTCAAATTACACTTCACACTTTACACTCGCACCCTTATTAGTTTGATATATCGTTCACTTGCGCACACACATCCCGCTCCCACACACACTTCAATCTGAAATACAGTGCTAATACACATGCATGGTGTAATTCGGTGAAATCTGATTTGTGTTCTATTTCATCATGCAGTCCTCTCAATAAAGAGGAAAACATCATGCATTAAATATTTATATTTAAAATTTTATTCAGTGGTCCTTTCTAGTTTGAAACAGATTTAATGGCATTAGGATTAAAACTAAAAATAAGCATGGGAATATGTGCTACAGATCCAGTTAAACATGTCATATACAATGTCATAATGACTGAGAAATGTTTGTATTCAGTACTCAGAAACAACCATGTGAACACCTAGAGGTACTTATATTACACTTACAAGTCTTAACCGAAAGTCTTAATTGATAATAGTTTTATTTATAATATTTTTAAAATCAAATATACAATATATTACCGTAAAAATATTAAACTAATGTGAAATTAGATTGTCTATGCTTCTCTAAATCACAACATTACAAAAACACTATGCATGCTAGTAGTAATGATTAATTGTGTGTAATTGGTCTGGCTTGGTAAATTCACCATTAGGGAAATGGTTAACATCTGTTTGTCATTAATTACAATAAGATCAATGCAACCTTTGGTTATTACAGTAATAACTACATCATTAAACAGATTCATGAAGGTTGGAGCTATGGGCAGGACAGCAGTAGAGCAGAATTAGCAGTGCATCCAATTATGGCAGTAAAGAAGAATACTAGTGGATGCAGTATAACTAATGGTAATGTATTAGTTTAGGATAAAATGGTAATATTAGCAGTAGGGCAGTAGTGGAAAAAGATGAAATCATTAAGGTGTCATAGCTGTTGTTGATGTTAAAACTGAGTACTTATTGTTCTATTATTAAACTGCTATTACCTAATACTAATGATTTGGAGGAGAAATTCTCTCTCTCTCTCTCTCTCTCTCTCTCTCTCTCGCTCTCTCTCTCTCTCTCTCTCTCTCTCTCTCTCACACACACACACACACACACACACACACACGCACACACACGCCACACTAAGCCTGAGATATGGTAGTGGAGGTTGCTTTACAGAATACAGTGTCACAGTTCTCCAAGTCTAAATCTCTCACTGTAAATACCGCTGTTATATTGTTCACTTCATCGGCCTCTGGAGAGTCAAACCTCCCCCTGAATATTTAACACAACATGTTGGGTTTATTTACCTCCACATTCAGTATCCCTTCATCACCGCTACACTACACAGCCACTCAGACAAACTTACCTAGGTGCAAACCCATTGTTTCCCCTTCCTCCATGTATGAACGTGCGCACACACACACACACACACACATACACACACATACAGTACACACACAGACACACAGACCTATACTCTCTCTCTCCCTCTCTCTCTCTCTTTCCTCTTGCCCTTTAGCTTGTGAGAAGGATAATCCCTGGACTGGCAGGGCAGCAGTGTTGTTTTGCAGTTGTTTGCAGTGTAGTTCATAAATTATAGATGGGCCATGTCGAGGGCCATCACGGCGCTGAAGCCTGTCTGGCCTGACAGCTGTATGATGCCCACTCAGTGCAGCAGATTGGGAGCTCAGAGTTTCATCAATAAATATCAGGGCCGACCCTCACTCTCAGCCTCGTGTCAGCGGTCAAGGTAATGGCTTTTTATTATGGTGAAGGGCAGCACAGTGAGGGGTAGGCTTACAGTTGCTCGTCCATCGCTGGTCCATAGACATAGAGAGAGAGAGACAGAGAGAGAGAATGATGAGGCAAGGGAGAGCCGTGAGGGAGAGGAGGTGGGGAAGCAAAAGTTAAATGTCTAAATGAATGTCTCAGACTAAGTCATGGGAAATGGCAGAATATCCAAGCATCTTTCAAAAACAATATGTAGAGTATTTGTATTTCTTACTATGTTTCATGTGAGTATTTTGCACTTCTGCATATTTGGTAAAAATGCACACATTATTGCATCATAAGAGAATTATTTGTATCTTTTAACATGTGGTTCCAATGTGTGAAAGCATAGCAGAGAAATGCTGTGGAGAAATCTCAATCAGGTATATTATAGGTTATAGTTTTTATCTCAAATGGCAGAACAACATTTGTCTAAAGTTCATTCATCAGAATGCCGCATATTTTGAAAAGGGTAAAAGTGTTATACCAGCCTGTCAGAGGAGCACAAAGGCTAGATGCTATAGATTACTCCTATCCCCCTGCCAGATATAAAATGGATAATTACATATTTGTGGCGAAGGCTGAGCACTGTAAAAATCAATAGACCTTTTTTTTCAGATGACACTTCATTAGGGAAGAGAAATCTGGCGGCTGTGAGGAAGAGCAGTGCAATTAAACGCTCCTGCTAGCTCACAGGCTGCAACGTCTCCATATTATCATCCACTTTATCTGAAATAGTGGTTGCACTTGAGGCGTAATTGGGAAGCATTGATTACGTACTTTTATGTGTACACTGTTGCAAATCATTATGGAGAGAAGCAATAGTTAGTTAGCCTCTCTAATGAAGCACTAATTGCGCTAAATAGGTTAAGATGTTAGTCAAAGTCTCAAATCAAAGCAAAGATATTCTTCACCAATCACTGTCGGAAAAAATGCTCACATACACATTGGCAGAATATTTTAAAATATATTCATATAAAATGTAACAAACTTTATAAATCTATAAAATTATTTATGTTTTTCCATGGGTCTCTGTTTAAACACATTTGGGCTGTTGTTTTAGTATGTATTGTGATTTCTCTCACTCTATTTTATTTTTCTTGCTTGTGATACAGCTGTGTTACAATTAACTGCACATATCTCCTGCTGCCACATCCAAAAGGGGACTGTAGAATAATAGTTACATTTATAATAAAGTCTCTTAGAAAAGACTAACCACAGGGTTTTTATTTCACTATGTCAAGTGTGATTTTTGTTAAAAGAAAACCAGCTTTATATTTTATATATTTGCTGATTTTATGCATGCAGTGAAATATATATTTATTTGTTGAATACTGTATTTGATTTTTCAACGTTGCTACAGTATGTTTTATATCATACATATGTGGTCTGCCAAAACATTGTTTTTGAAATTATAATCCAGAATAATATAGTAAATAATATAATAATATAATGATGTGTTAAACATGCTGACTAAAAATAAGCAGTGTAGCTTTTGCCACCTGCAGTTCCTTGCACAAATTCTTTTTTTTACATCTCAGTGTTTGAGTTTACTCAATCAGCATTTGCCATCTGGTCATGTCATCTGTGATATGTGTACAAAAAAAACATGCACATATGTATTTTTGAATTTTAGAAATTTGACAAAAAAAATTATTCTGAATTATCCTTTACAGAAACATGAGGCAGATAAAATTCTCAATAAATGTATGTATCTAATTAATCAAAAAACATTGAATCCCATTATGGTTAATGTATTTTGACTGATGTAAACAATTAAAAACCAGGAATTTATCTTTAATTTATTTTTAGAATATAATGTATGCATATTTAATATAGTGGAAAAGTTTACACTTTCCATAAAACTACTAACTGGAAAAACAACACCAGGAGCACACCAATCATGACTAAATGTATTACTGTATATATATTGAGCTTTAAATTCCAATATTTATGGAACCACTCCTCTAAGAAACATTTCTTTTAATATTTGTTTTATGATGGTATGAATATAAATGCAATGTCTCAAAAGCTCAAAAGTGTTTAAACTTACATGAGTTAACCCTCAATCGAGCAAAGGCCCTCATGTGGTAACTTATTTATCAAATTAAATACCAGTATTGGCGTCTCAAGAAAGAATATATACTGGTAGAAAAAAAATATATATATGTAGACATATATATATATATATATATATATATATATATATATATATATTCTGGTTGAGGAACCATATAAGGTAACTTCACTGACCTTGATTTGCAACATAAAAATGGCATCAATTAAAAAATTTTAAATAATCATAAAAGTTATTTTATTTTTAAGTTATATTTCCAGTCTTTGGAAAAAAATTTAATAATTTCCAAGTGTTTCCATGATTGCCCTTTTTAAAAGGATTAAAATCCTGCAACTGTGTTCACACAATGTAGTAAAACAATAAAAAGGTTAATTTTGTCTCATCTAACCTGATAACATGCTTGTTTAAAATTGTAATGTGGGCTTTAAGATAGCAGTTGTTTAATAATGGTTGATCTGAAGATAATGGTACAGTATATGTTGGTCATGGACATTTGCTCTGTTTAGAGGGACATGAAGCATTTGACTTGTCACTAAAACAGCATTACCTACTTTTATTTATACCTTCTGAAGTGACCCGATAGTTATAACTGAATATACTAATATTTATTAATTTTTATGTTTATTTCACATGTGCGGTGTGAAGTGTGTTATACAGATTACACTACTATGCTGCATTAAGGGAGAGGGCTCCATCAGGAATGTAGCAGTAATGGAGTCTCTTCTTTCCCCAGCATGTCAGAAAATCTTCCAGCTTTACACTGGCATCAGGGGAGGAAGCCAAGTGCTGTTAGCTGTCATTGCACATGAAAGGATTAATGTCAGCCTATAAGAAGGGGGAAAGCCGTCTTATTCTTATTTATTCTGTTTCATTCGCCTTCCTCCAGCTCTGTGGGTGAGGGTGTCTAATGTCGGGTCTAATTTGTAGCATTTTAAAATTCCAGACTTAGAATCTTTACATATCTCTGGAGCTCTCGGCTCCTCGGCTCTCCCCTCCGAAGCCTGGCTCCTACTCAGAATCCCCCTAAACCCACCAATTTAAGATGTGGAGCAGAGTAAAGATTTACATGAGTTTGTAGTTGAGTGACTCCGAGTGAAGAAGTGGAGGCTCCGTCCACACTAAACACTCTTGCTGTAATTATATTCGACCCAAACCCATACCCTGTACCTACAGCCAAATCAGAGAGAGAGATAGAGAGAGAGAGAGACTTATTCCCCAATGCTGATTTTGATTCCTCCTTGTTCAGGATATGTAATTGGCTCTGTGTTTTCTACTGGCTGCTAATAAGGAGCTTACTCTGGCTCCCTCTAGACTTGACCCACCACATTTTTGTTTTATGAATTTTACAAGGGGATTTTAATAGATGCTTTAGGCTATGCAAAGCATAGGCTGAAAGCAGGGCATAATGGAGCAGGGCGAGCTGAGAGGCTGCTTATCATTGCAGACAGGTCTTATAACTTTCATTAGGAATAGAGAAGAACACCAAGGCAAGCAAAGCACAGAGGGACATGAGGGAATATTAACCTGTGCTCTCTAACTAACTATAATTGTTTAGCAGTGAGGCTGTGTGTTGGACCCAGCCTCATTAACCAAGCAGCCACATCATGGCCTGGCTGATAGCAGCAGCCGTGCTTGTTAACAGAGAGGTGGAGAGGACGGAGAACACAGGAAGGGTCAGGGCACAGGGCAGAACTCTAATAGATTTAGAGTGGGTGAAACTTATCTGACTAGATACAGACAGTTGGACTCTTTTAGCCTAGAGCTTAAGACTGGTTTAGTCAGTAATCAAAATTTCAGCCAGTAAATATAAATGCTGAGTGAAAAGGGTTACTTGATGCATGTGAGTCCTAAAGGTGATAATATCAACCAATACTCATGTTGCATCTTGGTTTGATTTGCCTCACATGAATGAGCAGAAGATGCAAACCACCCACCTCTGTCTTAAGAGTAAAATAGTTCCACATCAACTGTCTAGGAAAGTCTGGTCCTTTGCTTTGCTCTTGTAATTGGGTGTTTCTCGTGTGCCAGATAAAGGGATGTAAATTTCTTGGCTCTTTCTCCTTCTCTCTATCTCTCTCCCTCTCTATCTCTCTCAATGGTGCTCATTTGAGAGGAGTAGAATGACAGTCTCTTATGCAGGGTCGCTCAGATGTGACGAATGAAAAATTTGAACCCACTCGCTGACCCATGCCCAACCCACACTGTCTATCCCATCATTAAAATACCTCTTGCTACCACTGCTTTTTCGACTCACCATTATGCAAAATCTTTTAAGTGATTTTAGCACTGACATACTAGCGCCACTCTTCTACCATCAAACTAATTTTTTCCCTATAATTTCTTACAAGAAAGAAAATGAAGTTCATTTGTGATGTTTTTACTGGGATTCCTGCAAGAACAATGAGGCACTGAGAGCAGTAAAAATAGTCAAAGTGCTCGATGCCATTTATAGAGATTTAGAGGATTCAAAATAAGGAAATTTCTTCAGGGCAAGATCACTAATAACAAAACAATTACAGTTCTTGTCATGAATGGTGAGGATAATGAGGAGTAAAGTATAAAGTACTTTTAAGACAACTCTTTTTAATCCCTTTTTTTTATTAATGATGTCCTTCACTCTGGTTCCTTCTATAGCACAGGTTACTTCATTACAAAGCAGAGACAACATCAAACTTGAAATCCAACATGTTTATTCTTTTCTGCCATTTGCATTTCCTTCTCTCTCTTATGCTTTTGTATTGTTGGGTAATTCTCCTATCTGAGGTGTGTTGCAGAGAAACAAAGCAACACTAAGAGAGGAGCAGTGTGCGCGGGTGTCAGGTTGTCAGTAATCTGACAGCTATGGTAACTGCCCTGTAATCCGGCCGGCTGCAGCCCAGCTCAGAGCTGACATGCAGCTCTGTGAGTGACAGCTGAGGGCCACACTCAGTCCGCCTTCTGCAGTCACCACCACTCCATTAAAGCAGACGAGCCCAGCGCCCTTCACACAGAGAGCAGAGAGCAACCAGGCCTAACCTGCTGGAGCCAGGTGGGAAATAGATGCACTCTCTTTGGGATGAGATGTATATATAATACTCTTAGTATGTACAGTGGACATAAAAAGGCTACACAAATCATAACATAGCCATTTTGTTATGTAAAAAAAAAAAAAATCAGATAGTATAAAATGATAAATAATGTCTGATGATTATCACATTTAATGCTATACAGCAGCTAACAAAAATCAAGTGAAAAACAGTTTTATGTGGGTTTTTTTTTGGGAGGGGTGGGGTGGGGGGGGGTGGACTGATTGGGGGTCTGATCACATTCAAACACATGTTCAGTTATTAATATGCACGTACCAACCCAATGAAGGGTTTCTGATTAACCCAAAAAACAAAGATCAGCAGTTTCTATAGACATCTAGACCTCTTTGTTGTTTCACCTTATTTCTGAATCTGTGCATAATCTTTATGTCCATAAAGAATTTACAAAGCATGTACTGTACAGGATCTCATTGTCAAAATAGTGATTACGAGAGAAGTAAAACATATTACCTGTACCATGGAACAGCATGACAGACTTTATCAAAAAGTGGAGAAAATCGTCCACCAACAGCAATGTGGTCAAGAACTAGTCATCCATCCAGAATATCTTAAGAAGAGCAGATTAATTATCTGACAATTATTAGTGTCTTACTACATCTATGTTTAGGCTATAGGATTGGATTCCCCATCCACTGCTACAAAAAAAAAAAAAACAGCAACAACAACAACAACAACAACAACAAAAACACCCTTTCCTTATTACCCTAAAACTTCCCAAAATGTTTTTAGAGACCAAGGTAGAGGGCATAATTATGTTTAGAGCAAAAAACTGCATTAAAATTTCCCAAAGAGCACCATTAATTATTTATTGTGTATAATGTAAATAATAGTGACAGACTGTATTCTGTGCTTTCTAATGTCAACTAATCTAATGTTTGGTGAACTCCATGAATCAGATTTTCAAGATGACAAAAGTGGCATAGCAAACTAAACTTTTCTTCCCTATAAAAGCAATCGAGGCAGTTAAATAATTCAAATATCACTTAGGATATTCCAAAATAATGTAATGTGTGATAGAGAATACAATAACAATTTCCCTGACTGCAACCCATCCAGTTGTAGTACAGAAAGCAAAAAAAGCATCTGAGAGCAAAGAGAATAAAATCTGAAGATTTATCTGAAACAGTACATTCATGTGAGGGCAGTGTCATTTCAAACATGCACACAGTTGCTCATTCAAATATGCATGAGTAAAGCAAATCTGTGCAGAAGTAATATCAATTTGAATGTGCACATGTATTTTGTATGAGAACCAAATGAATTTTGAAGAGCAGAAATAACCCTGGTCAGCATTTGAAGTATTTTCTTCTTCGATTTTGCCATACTCTACAGTATACTGTATATCTCAGCATTGTTTTAGCAGATGAATATGCAACTGTTGTTATTAATGAGAATAAGAGTAAGATACTCTACAGTATACTGTATATCTCAGCATTGTTTTAGCAGATGAATATGCAACTGTTGTTATTAATGAGAATAAGAGTAAGAATCAGTGACTCAGGAATATAGAGCATGGAGACATTAATAATTCACAAGCTAATCTCATTTCTCAAACGCTAACCCTAACCCTAGGTTACATCACTTTTGACTTGCTAAAGACTATTTCATGAGTCAGTAGCATTCAGTTATCTAGTGCAGCAGCTCATTTTGAGAGGTTTAAGATATACTTCCATCTATCTCACCAAATTCAAAAACACTTCTCAAAACACAACCACATGTTTAAAAACACAAGAACATTTCACAAAATACAAAAACTGCAAAAGTCACAAAACTAACCTATCCGGTTTAAGCACCATCAGAAAGTAAGCTCACCTGTTTTAAAGATGGAAACCAACTTTCAAAATGTAAGCCAACTTTCCAGTCATGATGTTGCCTTGTATGCTGTCCTGTGGCATGTTTCAGTAAATGTATGTTAAGTCATCTACATACTGTAGGGCTGCGAGGCAACAGCATCAAGGAAGACAGGTCCGCAATATTCTCTGAGGCACAAGAAAGTGCAAAACATGGCTTTAGCCAATAATGCAATGCACCTCAAAGCAATTCAGACACACATCCTGAATTAATGTCCATCAGATGTCTTTATCAAAACTCTGAAGAATCAAATACAGATCAAACACCTCTACTGAGTTCCTTTTCAAATTAATTCAGTAAAAGATTTGCACCATGTACTTTATATGTGGAGGTAAGTAAAATCAATAACAGTGTCAAGCATGTAAGGTGAATGTATGTTATGCATGTCCAGTGTATTTGTACAATATAGTACTACACTATACAGTCATTTGTTTCAGAGAGTCATGCAAATAAACGCAGATGCAGTCCACTATTCCACAGTCCACAGAGTTCATCTTCAAAGATGGTTTCAACTTCTCAAAAGTAAGAGGTTTAGGAGGAGGAACATAATTGGCCACAGAGCCATTTTGAAAGTCCTAGGACAAAAAGAGGTTAATATCACAATGTGTGCAACTATGACTCAGAATGGGATCTTCCACTGGCAAATTTGGATCCTTACATAATGGCCCACATACATGCAATTTTAGATGGACTACAGTAACTATCACAGCATGATGGAAAGTTTATGATCACCAACCCTATGTTAGGATGACCCTCATTCAGGCCATTAAGGATGCTTTACCAACACAAAGAGATGCTTAGGTGTAATTCATCCAGTTTTTTCCCTACAAAAGTTTTTGCTGTTTTTGTGTGTGTAATATTTTCTGTTCTACTATAATTTTCAGTATAAACCCAAATTCTATAAATGCATGGATGTACTGACCAATGTGGAGGGGAATAATATTCTCATCACTGGTCTTGTGTGTTGTGTTTGGTCAATTTTATTAAAGATATCTAAAAATCTATTTCAGACTACCACTTGAAAAATAGAAATGGGTAAAAGTGTTTTAAATTGAGAACAGCAGTGTGTAACTGATTTAAACACAGTCAGATCAAATGAATCATGTGTGCTATATGGTTACATAACTGGATATTATAAATAATTGTATAATTTTGTCAATAGTGTCATTTCAAAAAAGATCTCAGGTGTTCTGCAACTTGTATGTGTTGTTATTGGTCTGTTGGCTGCTCCCAGCAAGGGTCCGCACATATAAGTTTGGCACAGGTTTTACGCAGAATACCCTTCCTGGCACAATCCTCCCATTTTATCCAGGCTTGAGACTAGCACTGCATCCAGTGGCTGGGGTTTGTGTGGTGGGTGGGAATCGAACCCTGGGCTTCCACATGGCAGGCAAAACACATACCACTGAGCCACCAGTGCCCATTGATGCAAGCATGTGAATTTGTGCTTAAACAATCATAAAAAAACGGTAATATTTTGAACATCTTATTTAAATGGCTCTACCTACCTGCCGTCCCCTGCAGTGAAGAAATAGTAAAACTGATCTAATTTGATTCTACTTTCAGTTTTAACTTCCTTGCTGCTTCATCCTGCCCAAGTTGCAGTTTATTTTTTGTTTTAGTAGGATGAACTTGGAAAAGTTGCAAAGATTTAGACAAAACAAACAAAAACAAAAAGAATTTAATGTGGCATGTTCTAATTTGCTTGTGGCTTCAAATTTGTTTGAGCTTCTAATCAAAGACATGGTCTGGGTTTATCGGTTTATCAAGTATAGTGAAGGGTAGCACGTTGGATTAGTTGTTACACTGTTGCCTTGCACTTCCAGGGTCCAGGTTAAATTCTGGCAAGGTTCGTTTCTGACCTCTGTGTGCATGGAGATAGCATGTTCTCCCCCCTGCTTGGTGGGTTTCCTTCAGGTACTCCGGTATCCTCCCACAGTCTAAAGACATGCAGGTAAGGCTAATTGGCATTCCCAAATTTCCTGTAGTGTGAGTGCATGTATGTGTGCCCTGCAATGGATAGGCACCCCAACCAGGATGTACCCTGCCTCATGCCCTAAGACTCCTGGGATAGGCTCCAGGTGCCCTGCAACCCTGTAAACAGGATAAGCGGTATAGACAATGAGTGAGACAAATGCAGGGAGAAGAAAACAATGGCAGTAACATGTCTACTATGGAATGCCTTCAGTGATTGGTATCAAGGTTGATATGAGTGATGGTGGAAAACAATCAGACTTCCTGCTGTCATAATCACACCGCTATTAACTCAGGCACTGGAAGGATGAACAGATTACTACTATATATCTGGCATATAACATCTGTTTTGCTATGCTGTTTAATGCCGCTAGGCATACATAAGTTTGAGTTTTTATTATCACCATTATAAAGTCTTTGATGCAGTGTTTAAAGTTCGGGTTTATAATTTGCCCTGGCAGGTCATATTTGTATGGCATTCATTAGGATACACATCCAACACACACAGAGCAAACGAGAGCCTGTGGCATGTCTTAATATTGAGAAAACCCTCGAAATCTAGCCAGAGCTGTAATGACACTCGAAAGCCTACATAATGGAAAAAAGTTTACATAAATTAGCTCTTAGTTCTGCTATGTCTGTAGACAGAGAGCTTGAGTTGCCTGTGTGTGTGCGCATACCAAAAACTGTAAACCTTTTCATCCCACCATTTTGCTGCTTTAAGGCAGATGAGTCACATATAAATCTCATCTCCTTTCTTTGCCTCTCCTTCCAGCTTTTTCTCTCATCTCTTCACCCCAGGTGAACTCAGTCAAGGTGACTTATCCCATGTGTCTAGTGAAAGACTCAGCATTTCTCCATCTTCCTTATGAGCAACATAAGGCAGCAGATAGAAGGATGGCAGAGTGATTGGCGGGGAGTTAAGTATACATTACCTCTGTCTGGAAAAGCTACTTAAAGTGTCACAGAGGTTCTAGACCTAGACCGAAAGAATCCATTCACTAGCACATCAACTGATGGTAACCGGTTTCACTGGATGCTGTGAAATCACCACAAATATATGGTTAATGGTTAATATATGGAAAGCTAACAAAGGATATACATACAGTATGTGGGACTTTTTCCTTTATTCTTTTATTCTGAACAAACCAGTGTACACACAGTGTAGGTATTTCATATTTCATTATAATATATAATTTATGCAGATAAATTTATACTTTGTAGTACACATGAGTATGGTGATATCAGTTTATTAGTTGATCAGAGTCATTAAAAGCCTACGGGGAGTGCTTTGTTTTGAGTGTATATCTTCTCAGGTCCTCTGCATGCAGACCCATAGAGCAGTAATGAGACAGATAATTGGGGATATTTTTTATTCAGTGGCTAGTTAATTGGTTGCCACTAGTGTCTCAGCAAAGGTTAAACTTAAAGTTGCATGTCACCAATTACTATTCCAGCTGGATCTGTTCATCTGGAAATGTTTATGGCAAAAAGTCAATGGTTGCGTGACAAATGACAGAAGCAGACGTGAATGCTTTACAGATTCCTTCCTTATATTCTGCCTCATACTGTTCTTTTCCCCTCTCACTTTTTCTCCATTGCCTTCAATTTCCTATTTTCTCATTTTTTCCTCGCCATGCATAATCCCCTCTTTTTTAAAAATCCAATCGATGTGTGCATAATCAAAATCATGTTGACAGCACTCATATGAGTGCACAGGGAGAGAAAGAAAGAAAAGGGAGAAAGAAGGACAGAAGAAAAGATGAGAGGAAAGGCAGTGAAGGGATGAATGCATTACCATGCAGTCGGACTGTCTGGCACATAACAAAGCCTTGTGTGTGTGTTAAGCGTGTAGATTAGGTCAACTTTTTACCTCCTCTGAGCTCTCTGCCTGTAAATGACGAGTTTTGATGTGAAACAAGCAACATGTCAGAGGGAGTTGAGAGATGTAGGCCTACTCTGCCATGTCTCTGTGACAGGGCTGTGAATATTTGGACCATTAGGGGCTTATTAGCGAGTAAATGGCCAGATGGTTCAGCCATGCGTGAGAGATGGACAGAGCTGCCTGCTACTAATCAGCCCTGTCTGTAGCCCCACTGTCAAACCGCACCACGCTGTAACCCATGGCAACCGAATAAAAGTTAACATTAGCAAGTCAATTTGAGCTATGGAGGCCATAAACAGGCACGTTAAGGATCGTATACTGAAAGTAAAAGAGTAAGAAAGAACTAGATGGTAGATGGAAGAGAGCAGCCAAATATGCTTTTAAAGTTCACAAGCATGTTTCTCTCTCTACTAACATCCGCCCCATTGAAACACAGATTGTGTTGTGACTGATGTTTGGCTACCTGAAGAAAACACAATTATGTAAATTTTTTCTCAGGCTACATTTTAAAAACACCTTGTTTTATTATTGATTGACAATTTATATCTTAAATCATAATACCTGCAGGGCTCTTTAGTAAGACATTTTAATTTTATGGTTAAGTTGACACACATGCTGTCTCATTGTTGATGCACTTTGGATTTACAACATATGAAAAAAAAAAATGGCCCATAAATCCATCAATCAATAAAAATGTTGCTTACCCTTCACAGGCAGTAATAATTTTATATTAACCACTTTAACCACAAATGCCCATAAACAGTCAGACAAAGAACTCATAATAAATCTGATGTGATCTGTTGAGTTTTATTGCTTACATTTTTTTCCCATCAAGCCCTAACAGGTAACCTGCTGCAGATGCCTGTTGGCAAGTTAGAGCACAGAAAGAAAAGAAAAAAATGTCCAAAACATTATTATTATAAAGAATTATTATTACTTTTTCCAATTATTATTTTATATTATTAATATTATTATTATTATAGAATTTGAAACAAACAAAAACTTGTTTTTCAAACATTGAACTTTTTTTCTGTAGGGTACCATAATATATAATTATGGGTGAAAATGACATAAAAATTAATATAGTAAAGTAATATAATAAAAATGTCAATCTAGATGGAACATCTACATAAATTGGTAATAAAGTGACATTAATTTGCTTCATCTTTTTTAGATTTCAATTAAAATTATCCATTAAAAATACTAATAAATTTCCAAGAAGCTATTGCTTTTGCAGAAACAGTTGACAATCAGAAGATAATATGAAGGTCCTAAAGAACTTTGACATGCATCTTAATGTGTGAATTTAGTCACCAGTGTTATGAGTTGGCATGTGGGTCATAAAAGCAATAATAGCCTCAGTTAGGGATCCATAAAGCCACTGACTTGGATGCAGGACTATTTTAAGGGTTATGGCTCTCTGAGCCCAAATATTGGATTTGAACTTACAGCTGGGATCATCAGCCGCGAAGGAAGAAAGCATGGTTTCATTAGTGCAGCAGTTCTCATCCCTGGTCCCGCATAGTTTAGAGTTGCCATACTCTAACACACCAAATTTAACTCAGCAGCCCTTCCAGGAGTGTTAGAGCAGAGAAAACGCTAGAATGTCCAGCACAAGTGGATACTAGTGCTGCAGTGTTAGTGTGCACTTAATGTACAGTTAATTGTACTGTAGTAATCATATCTTACAACAGAGCAGTAATTGATGGACAATCTCCCATCTTCTCTATGAAAATTTTTAAAAACTTGACAGTATATCCTTCCCAAAACAGCAGAAGACTGGGCAGAATAGATGTTGTGAACAAGGTAAATATGTAGTAAATGCAAGTATTGCCTGCTATATATGAAATATTTAGGTTTATGTTCATATGAAACATATGTGCAAACTACTGTGAATACAATACATTGCAAGTTTTACTTTGAGCTTATGGTGATTTATTTACTCAATACATATTGCAAACAATACTTGGAAATACATATTGTAAGTACATAGTAACAAAAGAAGAACACCAAGTATTGTTTGCAATATATATATTGAGTAAGATACCTTACTTGGACATTATTAATAAGATTGTGAAATCTGACTTATATCATTTTGCAAACATTGCTACTGTACACATTTATTAGTTTGATGAGCTCCTATGCAATGTATGCCTTTGGCAGGACATTGACATTTAACAAATAGAAGATACTACAGTACAAATAAGTTTCATGCAAATTTTGACTTAATCGATTAGCCTACCTCAGACTGTATTTGGGGATCTTTTATTATTATTATTATTATTATGATTATTATTATTATTACATTAGCCATTAAAACATCCACTTAAGTCACTATGTACAGTATTTTCACATCCAATATTCAGATCAAAGAAATTCTTGTAATTACTATAAAATTATTTATTAAGTACAATTTAGAAGATACCTACCACAACATAAACAGATCAGCAAGAATAATATTATGACCACAAACCTAATATTGAGTAGGTCCCCTCTTTTTCCACCAAATAAGTAATTCACTTTGTGTTAGATACAGTTACAATATCTTATTACAATTTCACCCGGAAGTGGGTGGAATATACAGTATTAGGCAGCAAGTGAATCTTTTGTCTCTGATTTTAATGGGCAAATACAAGAATTTGAGTGATTCTGACAAAGGTCAAATTGTGGCTGGATCAGAGCAACTCCAAAACTGCAGCTCTTGTGGGATGTTCCAGGTGTGTTGCAGTGTTCAGTACCTACCAAAAGTGGTTGATGGAAGGAAAACCAGTGAATCGGCAATAAGCTTATGGCAGGCCGAGGCTAATTGATGCGCATGTGGAGCAAAGGCTGGCCTGTGTATTCCGATCCAATATAAGAGTTACTGTTGCTCAGATGTTACTGTTACTCTGTTGCAGGTCAGTACTAATTCCTTTTGGTGGCAAAAGGGAGACCTACTCAATGTTAGGCAGGTGGTCATAATGTTATGGATGATCAGTGTATGGTTTATTAATGACAAGCCAGACTACAGAAATTAAATTTAAATACAGGTTTTTATTCCAGTTCATTAAATTACGTATGTGCTGTAATAGACAAGTGTGATTAAATCCAATAAATAAATATATAATGTTAATAATAAAAAATATTTTAAAACAGGCTATAAGAACATAATCAGGAATTATCAATATGACGTTATGTTGTGTCAGGGTTTTATGATCAAATGATATATTATATTATATATTATAGTTTTCCACTCCTCCACATCTCCAACTTTGATTTATAGAGGTATTAAAGCTTGTCCTGAAAAGTAATCTTTTTAGACTATTAGCCAAGATGTGGCCATCAACAGTTTACGACTTTATATTATTATTAATGTCAATAATTCAAGAATTGGGATATGCTAATTACGTTTAATATTGTCAGTATTGGATAAAAATAATTTATGATACATGTTAGTCAATAAAGGACAACAAAGAAATCTAAAAATCTATTATAGTTATGATATTTAAAGGTAGTGTGTTACTGTATTATTACTGCATTACTAATATTTGTGTTGTTGTAATGAAACAGTGTTTTTTTAAATGACTAATTCAAAGAAGTTCCAGGTGTTTTTTTCTCCCAAATGTTTAATTAGTAATATTTGAATGCAATCTTAAGTGGATATTTCTTCTTTTTATTTTTTAATCAGCATCAATTGTTTAATTTGACACTGAGATTTTTTGGAAAGTTCTCTGCAAACTTTTTTTCCTAAGTGATATAAAATATGCAATATTACTTTACAATTTACTTTTATTCTTGCACTTTGCTAAAGCACCCCTCACTTTTCTCCATTTTATTAATGGATTTATTCCTTCCCACTATCTGAGGTGTTGTCATTAGTTTACCCCCCGTCCATCTCTTGCTCATTTCTCCATCCTCCACACAGGAGGTAACAAACTAAAGTTCAGACAGAGCATGTGTTTGTTTAAATGTAATTGGTGATGTGTGTATGTGCTTGTCTGTGTTGTGATGGACAATAAGAGTGAGAAGTTGAGACAGTTCTAACTGTCTGTATAGGTGTGTATGAAAGTGCTGCATTATGAATGTGGAGTAAACACACCGGGCACTGTAATTGTCTTCTTTTTTGTTGTCTGATGACCACAGCTGAGCCTGTTTGTTACAGTAATGGACAGACAGGACACAATTTCTGATTGGTTCGAAGTCTGCACAGTAATTGATCAGTGTGCTATGTTTTAGATTCAGTGAGCAGAATAGTAGCATTGCAGTAGATAAAATGTATCTTTAAAGGCTCGAGTATTACGAAAGTGCTTTACAAATACTTCATTGCCCTACATATTGATTTACAACCTAGAATAATTTAGAGCAGAAATGTCTAAGAAATGTTTAATTAGTATGCCCTATTTTCATTATTATCTTTATCAGGTGTTGGAACAATTTCTTGATTAGATTAACCTAACATAAATTACATTGACTTCACAATGTAGGTATAATGTTGCTTTTTATAAATAACTGTGCATTTGAATAATTTATGCACGTAGATGGTGTTTTAGCCTGTTTCTTCATCTCCACAACCACCTCATTCTGAGACATAAATAAAGTGGGCGTTATGTAGGGGGGAACAGTAGGATACCATGTTATTGCGCCAGCCTCCATTACACCGAATACAGTGCATTGTTATTATTTGTCATCATATGCTAATTATGCATCATTAATGTGAGGCCCTAATGGCCCCTAGTGTGTGTGTGTGTGTGTGTGTGTGTGTGTGTGTGTGTGTGTGTGTGTGTGGTGCACTTAGGGTAGCACAGTCTACAGGGAGAGGGAGAAACACATGCTAATGAAGCAGAGATATTTTATCTTACAGATTAAAAGGCAAGGAGATCACAACCCTCAGAATCAGCCCTCTGACATCAGTAATTGGAGTAGACAACAAGCTTTTGTACTATAATGAGGAAAGTTCATGATCATTTCAACTCAGAACGGTTGGAATTGTGTGGGAGAGGGCATGTGGGTGGCACTTTCTATTTTTACACCTGCATATATTTTTGTTTGACTGGAATGATGTATTATTTGCTTACATTTACATCCTAAGGCAGATTTGATTTTCTCAGGGCATTTGGTTCTACCATGTTACCTACCTCATTGAGAATTTATTTCTTTTTTTTTTTTCTATTAAAGAAAATTTTATTAGTGATATATACATTGTAAGAAAAATGTTAGCTTGGGCTGATCAGCTCCCAAAACATAGGCTGAGCTAATCAAAATGACAAAATGTAGAGAATAAATATTTTTAGAAATTTTAATTAGTAGTAGTAATGCTACACAACAGACAAATTAATAAAAAAAAATAATAAAACAATTAAGTCAATTTTATTAATGAATAAGGAAACAGGAAATATATATTTTTTTAAAGTTCTATTTCATAACATTAGTTAAGGTATTTACAATCATGTTCAAAAGTTATTGTGTAAAAATCATGTGATCATAACGTGTCTTATGTATACATCTTATACTGGCAAATACATCCTCAGAAATGTAACAACATATACCTTTTTTGACTGTACCATTACTTAACAAAAATGAAGCCAGACGAAAAAGAATTGGGGGCAATACTAAGTAACCCATAACTCAATAGGTTATAGAACCACGTTCTATAAGTATTCATTTCCTGTATGACTTTATCAGTCTCTCACATCAATGTGGATAAATTTTGTCCCGTTCTTCTTTACAACATTGCTTCATTTCATTGAGGTTTCTGGGCAATCGCTTACATGCAGCTCTTTTCAAGACCTGCCACAGCGTTCGGTTCGGTTAAGGTCTGGACTTTGACATTCTAAAGCCTTGATTCTTTTATTTTTCAGCCATTCTGATATATATATTTATTGGTGTGCTTAGGATCATTGTCCTGTTGCATGACCCAATTTCACCCAAGATTTAGCTGCCAGACACATGGTCTCACATTTGCCTCTGGAATACTTTGGTACATATAGAAGTTCATTGTCAGCTCAAATAATGCGAGGTGCCCATGTAATCTGGATGCACAATAAGCCCCAAATCATTACCATTCACTGGCTTGCTTGACATTGAGTATTAGTTGTTTCTGCTGATATGCTGTTTGGTTTTCATTCAACATGGCGCTAGGTATTAAGGTCAAACAAATTTACTTTGGTCTCATCTGTTCATAGGCTATTGTTACAGAAGTCTTATGATTTGATCAGATGCAGTTCGGCGACCCTCAGCCACGTTTCCATGTTCTTTTTAGACAGAAGAAACTTTCCCCTGGCAACCCTTTCAAAAAACTGTACTTATTCAGTCTTCTTCCAATTGTGCTGTCACGGATTTTAACATTTAACATACTCAGTGAGGCCTGTAGGATCTCAGATGTAGCTCATGTTTTTGTTTTCTGCATTGGGTGAATATGCTGGGATGTTCACTTCTGAAGATTAGCAGCTGTCTTGAATGCTATCCACTTGTGAATAATCTTTCTCACTATAGAAAATTTAACTCTTCCAAAGTTCTATTTTAAAAAAATATTTTTAAAAAACCCTCTAAAAACCTTAAATATTGAAACAATGCTGTTAGTTAGATATGAAAATGTTGCCATAAGTAATTAAATATATGCACCATGTCCAAACCCCAAAAGGTATTCCACTATTCACACTAGGTCAAAAGTACTGTTGCCCAATATCAGGTAAACAATCAGGGGTGCGTTTCCCGTACAACGATGTAGCTCTTTAACCACCAAAGTACGATGCAACGTTGAAGAAACTAACTAACTAGTTACGACTGTTTCCCAACACCATAGGATAGTACCTGTGTCGCACTTCCATCGTTAGAACTATGTTGGTTTCTTCTTCTTCGATACAATGGCGAAGTAGTGCCATAGGCACATATCGCCCCCTACTGTAAAGTGTTTTTCCCCCTCTCTTCGGCTCGCATTCAATGCGCTTTCGCAGTGACGTTACGTAGAAGTGGTGTAATAATATCACGAACGCAACATTAATTCATTCATTATTTGTACAATAAACATATATAGGCATACACAGTTTAAATGTGCTCCTTCCGTATAACAAAGTCTATAACTGTTAGTTATATTTCATTTGAACTCATTTTTATTTGGTATTGATACACCAGTACAATTAAAATACAATTTTTTATTTTTATTTATTTAATAAACCTATGAATAGTCCATATTCGACTTCTCAGAAGGGCACCGCTGGCTCAGTGGTAGCTGTTTCGCCTGCCATGTGGACGGCCCGGGTTCGATTCCCAGCCAGTGCCCAAACCCCAGTTTGTTGATTTATTTGGGTACATTCATTGAATATATATTGAGTAATATTTTAAATAGGCTTACACTATGGTAG
>JAQQZT010000036.1:18743865-18754000 GCA_030068275.1 Clarias platycephalus | reverse complement strand
GTGTGTGTGTGTGTGTGTGTGTGTGTGTGTGTGTGTGTGTGTGTGTGTGTGTGTGTGTGTGTGTGTGTGCGCGTGCTTGTGTCTTGCAATGTGTTGGCACCACATCTAAAGTGTACCCTGTCTTGGTTCCCTGAGTTCCCTGGGATAATCTCCAGGTCCTCGCAACTCTGCAAAGGATAAGTTGTATAGTCCATGGATGGATGGATAGATGGATGGATAAATCCACTGCGCTGACTATTATAATGCATGGATTCTCGAAATCCATGCATTGTAGAAAAATCCCCTGATCAAGCATTCAGTATTTTCTGTTGTTAAAGAACGTTTATTTCTGTTATTAAATAATAAAATATATTTTTATTAGAATTACATTATATAGTGTTCCTAATACAAGATCAATTAATTAAGATTAATTAATAAATTTAATTTAATTAGCCGTTACTGAAATGACAATGAATAAGAACAACTGTTTTACAGTCATAATTGTTAAAGCTGCTCTTATATAAAAGTTATTCAAAGTGTTAACATAAAACATGAAACATCAGACCTACAATTTGTTAAACCTATCCACTTCACAGAGAGTCATATCCATCAATGAGCAAAGGTGAAGCTTTACTGTCTAAATTGCTCCCCAAAGGCACAGAGTGTTGTTTCTCACAGTCATGATGATGTTCTGAATCCACATTCTCCTGAAGATGGCGTGTGTCTGCATATCGGTGCTGTCAAGGTCTCGGACATGAGTGTGTGCGTGCATGTGTGCGTGCGTGGGTGGGCGTGTGTGATGTCCTCTGGGTGGTCAGTTGGGCCTCTGATAACTAGTCATGCCTGAGACAGGACACCCTGAGGCCCCAACACTGCAACCCTGCATCCACAATGTGCTTTTCTAAACACACAAACAATGAGGTTCCACTTTTAAAGACAACACAACTTATACATACATCAACACTGCTCCGTGTCAGAAAGTTACTTGTGTGTACCTGAAAGCTGAAGGGACTGGAGAAAGGGATGTGGAGTGTGTTTCTTACTGTATGTATTTCTTATCCTTTGACACAAGACTCAGTGTATGTCCTGTTGAATTCTACACTGCTAGTGTGGTCTGATTGTATTTTTGTCAGACCTTACCTTTCTAGGCAAATAGCCATCCTCTTCATGTGTATAAGTAAAATAGTTTATTAGTTAAAATTCAAAACAGATGTGTCATCGCCATCATTAGCATCTTTGCTAAAGCAGAAGCCTTGACTGAGCTTCCTTAATGGGTCTCCCTACAGAACAGGTTCAGGTGGAGTGTTCCCGCTTTAGAATGATTCCGCATATAGGAATGATCTATATTAGTCAGTGTAATTAAAACGTAGTACCACTAACACGCTTTCACTCTGCTTTGTCTCATTGAAACTCATCACACTTCAGAATGTTTTAAGGAGGATGAAACCCCATTTGTGTTTCTTTTGTAATTGATTTTAGCCTATAATAGCAAACATTAAGTAGGTCAGAGTAGGATTCACTTATGTGCTGATGTTGCTTGATCGCTGAGAGAGCTCTTTAAAGAAAAGACAAAACCGTATATGATGTTAAACTATCACTGGCTGTTTGTAAAGGACTGCAAAGTGATCAGGGGCCCATAATTAGTACAATTATGCAAAGGACTACAAAGTGTTAATGAAAAATCACTGGCATACTTGAAAGGGAGGGGAAATATCTGTCTATTATCTCTCCTCTTCTTCCCTCTGGGTCTTCCCTCTGCTCAGGATGTTTGAAAGTTTTGTGGTTATTCCCACGAGTAGAGCTGCTATCATTTCTGAGATTGGCGTTGCACCAGTGACCGGCCTGTGCTTTGGGCCCTTCCCCCCCCTCTCACTCTCTCTTCCATTCTCCCCTACCCCCTCCTTCTCCCTTATGCCTCCATCAAAAGAGAGTCAGTCTCACAGATGCACTGCTTAACAATGCCATCTTTCAGTTACACACACACACACACACACACACACACACACACAGAAGCTCGTCCTCCTATCATAAGTGTGTTTGGCGGCGTGTGTGTGTGGGGGGGGGGGGTTCAAAAAAGCGGCCTGACGAATGAGGGGGGCAGGTCCCCTGTGATTGGCGCTCTCAGAACATTGATGCCAGCTTCCATCTGTCATGATAGCCCTATCGCTGAACCTTCAATCTGTCAAATGCCTGCACCAGCCCACCGCTCGCCCAGATCTGGCCTGCTAAACAAAGCTGACAACATGCATTATCACAGCCAGAGAAGGAGAGAGAGGGAGAGTGTGAACAAGAGAGAGGGGGAGCGAGAAGGGTCGATCCAGTGCTAAAGAGTCAAAAAATAAAACATGAATGTGTTAATTGTAGGCGGAGATGTAAACTGTCACTTCTCATTCCATTCAACACTGGCCATTTCTTTTCACACCTCCATTTTTTTTTCTTGCTCTGTTTAATCTTTGTAACATATGGAGAGGCATAGTCCACCATTCTGAGTCCCATTGGTAAGGTATGAGATGGTAAGAGTAACTGGCTCATTGTGATCTCTTTAAGTGGCGTGTAATGAGATTATTAACAGTTCACTGGTGGCACACACAGAGTTAAGAGTCCCCTCTGTGTTGTGCTAACAGGGTTAAGGGTGCGTCTTGTGCGCTTAGTTGTTCTTTGGCTGCTGCTTGTGTTCCAGTATTTTCTGCTAACTGGCTCAGAAACCACATCTGGAAGATGCTGCGATAAATCTGGATTTAAAGAATTTATGAATTAAGACTTAACTGAAAATAAAACACATGTTGTGCTTTGTGGTTGAGTCTGGGATTACATCTGTTTTTTTCTTCTTCTTGTTTTGTGTTTCCTGAACAAAGCTATATATTTTTGTCCATGTGTTACTGGATAGAAGTGGCAGGGATGCACAATACTGTAAAGGATTCTGTGTGTGTGTGTGTGTGTGTGTGTGTGCGTGCGCGCGTGTGAGTGTGTGCGCTTGTATATGTGTGCGCGCACACACGTTGTGGTCGTCCTTGTCAAAGCTTTCACTGGCTCTCAGTAATTAGTGCAATCATGACACATCCAAGAAGCTGGTTCCCTGACAGACCTCAACAGAGACAAGCATCCCAGTGGACAGAGTTCAGCCCTTTACACACACGCACACACACACACACACGCATCACACACACACGTACACACACACATACACTTTCCACTAATAGGACTGAGCAGTACAGGTCTGGTAGCTTGAAAACCTATACAGGACCCCACATTCTGGACTCTTTATTTGTTTTAATGATTTTAAGAATAACCTTTCAATCAAAATGGTGAAAGCCGGTTTAAGATTAAGAACCACAGAGGAATATTAGCATGGTAAAGTAGATTTGCACTGATGCCTGATGTTGCTGCATGCATATGTTCCATATGGTAGAAGCGAAAAGGATTGCAATTCCCTTGCCACAAAATTTAAGGAATATTTAAATAGCTATCTGATGAAACGTATCCTACTGAAGGGAGGAAAGGGAATCTGAATTTGTGTGTCTATCAGTTTAACATCTGTGTAGATAAGAGGGGTAAGGGATTAATTATATGATCTTTATCATTAAATTATCAGAAGGCTTTGGTAGTTAAAAAAAAAAATGAATACAACTACATTTAATGAAATAATATCATGTGTTTCTAGAGCTGCAGTTACTAGGTATTTCATTTCTTCTGTTGATTTGATAAAAATTCTATTGATTTGACCAACCTCCTCCCTTCAGGAAAAACCTAATGTTTAGATTTATAGGAGGTAAAATACCCTTAAAACACATTCATGTTACATAACTGAACAGTAACTAACTCTTCTGTGTATTTGATGGTATCATGCAGTACTTTATTGTAAAAGTGATATCTATAACTCGGACATCTTTAGTTTTGTCTGAAATATGATTGACAGCCAGGCTACACACAAGGGCAAGGGGTTAAGACCTGCATACATTGTCTGCATATCATATTATTTCAACAGCTCCATAATGTAATCACTAATCTTTGCAGAGAAGTCTAGTATGCAGGTTATATTATGGCAGTGATGAGATTAGACCATGTCAGTGTTCTATAACTGAGATTATATAGATATTTTTTGGAGGATTTTTATTTGGTTTATTTTGCATTTTCAGGAATTTCTCCTACTTCATGATTACACTAATCTATTAATACTAAGCCTTAGTTGTTTTCACACTCCTGCTCATGGAGCATTGTCACAACACCATGCCGTCACCCATCTGCTTGGTCACCCGGGTGAAATCGGGACCCTGCCAGCTTTTGCTTCCAGTGTGGATGAGGGCAGTTGCACTTTGGGACCCTGGCAATAGATGGCACATGCCACAGTAGGATTCACTTCTGTACTCATCATGGCGGACCTGAACCATATGTGACATTGAACTTTTTCAAGATGTTGTTGGTTTTGATCATTTACTTAAGTGAATATAGGTTAAAGTGTTGGATTTTACATCTACAGTAAATGTAAATAGTGCACATCCTTTAATCCATTTGTAGTTACAAAATATAGGTTATATTCATTCATTTATCATTAAGAACCACTTATTCCTGCTAGACTGTAAATCTGCAGCCTGCCCTGGGTACGAGGCAGGACACCACCCTGTGGCAGGGTGCACACACATGCACACACATATTCACAAACAATGGAAAATATAATGTAGCCAATCCTTGTATCATGTTTTGGAAAAGTGATTCAACGAACCCAGAGAAAATCCGCATGATCTCAGGGAAAAAGTGCGCAGAAAGTTCATACAGAAAGTACGCTGAGATCGGGATATCAGGGAATCCTGGCAGGGTGAGCTAGCACGGCGTCATGCTGCAAGAGTTGAGCAATTTAATGAAGACATTTTTTTTTTTTTTAGTTAACATTTAACAGCTGTATACTTTCTTAATAACTGTGTGAACATGATTGTATAGACATCTTGAGGAAAGAAAGCTTGTTAAGAAGTGTATGTGTGAGGACATATAATAGGTAAACTGGAACCAGTGTGTATGCAGTTTGGTTTTACCTTATTATTAGGCAAGAAGTGTCAGTGATTATAGAATCAGTACCTAATTGTTGTACATTTGTATTTTTATGAAAAACAATTGCTATTTCTTTCTTTTTCCTCATTCCTTTTGTTTCTCTATTCTTTTTCTTTCTTTCTCTGTCTCTACTCCATTCTCCTGGGACCTCATCATCTTCCCTAACAGTCAGAGTGGGATTTAGTACCGTGTATTCCCTCACCTTCCTTTCCCCTTTTTTCATTCTCTCGTTCTTTCCTTCTGCTCACTCTATCCCACATTTCTTTTTCCTCTACTTGGCTGCTGGTGTTTCCTTCAGGGTTTCTCCTTCTTGCAATAGTAGAGGTTTAATGCAGTTGTGTTCTACTATTAGACTTAGTAGTAGCAGTAGATAGTAGCAAACCTTGTGTCATGAAGGTTGTCATGAAGGCTACAGTTTCAGGAAGGACATTTTGTGGGTCCTGGAATTTAGATAAAATATAGCTACAACAAATTAAATCGAAATATGTTTACCATCATAGATGTTTTTGGCACTCAGCCGTAATTACATATTTTGAACATTAAATACAATTTTCTTGTACTCTTGTGATGGATTCCCATTGGTGTTTGAGAGAATAGTGTGGGAGGGAGGAAGTTGCTAGGGAGTACATTAGATTTAATAATTGTCTGGAATTTGGTAGAAAATTAATGATTGCATTTAGGATGTTTCAACGAGCACAGAGTGATGCTGATAATTGCCTGTCTGAGAGGCCATGTAGTCCCGCAGACTGGTCCCCAGACATTGCAGCAGAGCCCAGAGCACGCTGCACACTTACTGGATAGATGACAGACAAATAGAAAATGGTAATTTATGTGTGCTGCTTTTTCTTTCCTGAGATCTGCACAAGGCGACAGGCCACCAAACCCCTTAGAGACCAGACTGGGAGAGAGAGAGAGAGAGAGAGAGAGAGAGAGATGATGTGAATCACAGCATAATGTTCTGAAAAAGGCATGATTTGAGCTGTGTGTGTTTTTCTATTCTTTCTTTTGTCTGGATGTGTTCTCCTACTCAAAAGATGAGAAGCATGATATGGTATCTCTTTCAGTCTGTGTTTTCTACTACATCCTATGTTTCTCTCTCTCTCTCTCTCTCTCTCTCACTCTCTCCCTCTTGCACTTTCTTATAGTATCACTGATGGTGACAGAGAAAAAGCAGGGACTCTGGGGTTTAAAAGTACCCGAAGCATCCTGGGTAATTAGCCATTACGTAGCTGTCACAGAGGGTTGTGCAGTCAATACAGAGATAATTTGGGCAATGGTGAATGACAGCGCTGTCCGGACTGCTGGGATGATCAAGGACAGAGCCAGCTGCACCCGGCATCTGTCAGGCCCATGAATCTCTCTCTCTCTCGCTCTCTCTCTCACACACACGCACACACAGCCTGCTGCTTACAGAACGACTGAAGCAGAGCAAGAGAAGATAACAGAGCCAGAACGATGCACAAACAAATATGTTCATCCCTGTTTCTCTTTCCTCTCATCTCTCCTCCCCTCTCAGAGGGAAATGGCTAGTTAAGATGGCTAGTTAAGACCTGTCTCTCCATGTGAATGTGCTTGTTACCGATGGTGGTGAATGAGTGACACAGGGTGTAAAAGGAAGAGGGAGGCCCAGAATGACCGGGGCAGAAGGTGTAAGTAATGGCAAACACAGGCAGGGTGGGATGTGAGAGAGAGGAGGGTCTGTGGCATAATGAAAAACCTATTTATTTCAGTAATAAAGATAAATGTGTGCCACGCTGATTATATTTGGGTCGTGTAAATTGGAGCTGGAACACATGTTTGCACATGGAGGGCAGGGAGGGGGTAAAGGAAGCAAACATGTTTTTTTTTTTTTTTTAGGATTCCATAAATTGTAAGTATTTTATATAAAATATTCAGTAATGTGTCATAATGCTGATTAATTTTAATAATAATAAAAATCCAAACATTTAAGGAACTGTCAGTTTTTACAATAGTGAAGTAAGTGTTGGTTATTTTCATTGCATAAATATTATTTTAACAACGTGAAAACATCTCTTGTACAAATTATTTATTACTAGTAAAGCTAATATGTGTCTGATAAGGGCAGTGCATGACATGTAGTTTTCATAATGACTGGTTGTCAAGAGCTTTGCATTTAGGTTATCACATACAAAATGGGAGCAAATTATGAAGAAAAATTGTACATTTTATTTTCAATATTTTATAATTTGGCTGGTAAAAAAAAGTTTGATTGGATTTCTATTTAATGTGTAGGGTTGTTCAATTGTGTAAATAAATGTAATATATTGTTGTATAATCTGAACATATACATCAGAACATAATATTTCTTACAGAAAGGTATTAACACAAAATGTTTAATTTTCTGTCCTCTGGTCACTTTCATTTGTACACTATATTTTATTGACAATGTACTGCAACACACAGACAAACTATACTGCTTTCTCATATAGGGCTTGGAACCGGCAAAAGCATGTTACACATACACACACCTACACACACACACACACACACACACACACACATGTGTGTGTGTGTGTGTGTGTGTGTGTAACAATTGTCACATCTATGTAGTACACACTACAATAAAAGGTAAGATTCTGAATTACATTCAGAATGAATGTAATATTTTAATGAAAAGGTGCATGCCTTTATTTACTTAATCTGTCATTTTTTGTTTAATTAAATCATAGTATTTCAACTTTTTCAACTTAAGATTTTAAGATTGCAGTTCTTTCATATTATAGCAAAAAAAAAAAAAAGTTAAGAAAACAAACCCAAACAGAAACTTATCATTGTAACTAAATAAATAATAAATAACTTTTTCTGAGTATACAGTAGTATTTGTATTAGTAGCATTAGTATTAGTAGTAGACTTAAGTGTTCTTAAGTCTATGTCTTAGGAATACTTCAAAACCTTATGTAACCCTTTAGTCCATCTGTCATTTGGTTTAGGTCTAAGCCTGGTTTAAACCAAAAGCCTAAGTTTGGTTGCCCAATTCTAAATCTTCATTTCCTTTGCTAAATGTAAATCGATATAACAGCTAAGATGAATAGCGGTCAGTGGGGTATGGAACTAGCTTTTAAAGAGGCAAAACTGTGGTTTATTTACTCATTCTGCTTCGGTAGAAACATGTGCATCTCAAGGGACATCTACAGCATGCCTCCTTATCATATCTTAATCGATATCTCTCACAGAGTGTTAACACAAAGCAACAAAGCACATACTATAGTTCATCTTCTCAACTTTACACACACACACACACACACACACTGTGAAGTCTCATTCCTGTATGCTAAAGGCAATATATGCTAGACCAGATTTCCTGCTTAAATATAATTTGCTTGTGGTTTCTCCATATATGTGAGGAACATTTTAGACTGTAAACTCAATTTCTCACTCACTTTCTCATTTTAGTTTCCGAGCCAGTGTGGGGGAGATGGAGATTTCTATCCGAAGCTTATTTAATATGATTATACAGTGGTATGGCAGTGACCTACAGTAGTTCTGCAAATAGGAGAACACAGTCGAATAAGTCACCTTCCAGCTGTATAATTACCTCCATTCATCCTACACTGGCATTAGCCTTATGATAAAGACAGTGAAACTGCCTGTCTCCATCTGAATGACTCTGCAGATGCACAGCTGTGACAGTCAATTAAAAATGAAAGATAAAGCACTATTCTCAGTGTGCTCTGAATGGAGAGTTTAGGGCCCTTTCAGTTATGTAAATCTGAGGCAGGTTTTTGAAAGGTGATTTAACATGTATTTTCTCCCCTATTTTATTTCCCACCATATGCAAAATGCCATAAACTCTCAATGTTTACCTGCTATCTGCCATATCTGAGCTCCAACACCTCCTAGCCACATCACACCACATTAAGAATTCCTGAGGGATCCATTCCTATATATGCCTCCATAAAAAAGAGAGAGGGAGAGAGTGTTTTATAACGGCCGTTTACTGTGCTTGGAGATGCTGCTCCAAACTGCATTTTAAATGATGTGTCTCTCCATTACTGTGCTGAAGTAAACATTTAAATAGCCTTTAATTAGGGTGTCCTTTCTGTTTGTCGATAGGCTTGTGCTATCCACTCAGCATCTTAACGAGCCTTAATTAAATTGGTTCAGGCGGAAGCCGGCAGAAAAGAGTCTGTCATTTGTAAATAGATAAATACAAATGGATTTTGGGTCTTTGGCATTGGTGAAATGATTGCATGTTCGATATTGTGAGGTAGTAGGCAAGGCAGTGTGATTATTCTGTGACAAAGCCGAGGGAGAATATTTTACCTGCCGCTATTTTATCTGTCAGTTATTTTACAACCGTTAAGAGTTTAGTTTCACAAGTTATAAACCTTCAGTTGATAATATCTTCAAACCATTAGCTTAAAACAGGTAAAACACATTGCTTGGAACAAGCAAAAACATTTACTGTTCTTTATAACCCCTTTAAGTATATACCCTGATTAGTGATCCCAGCATGCCTTCACTTTAATCTTGTTCTTGTTTCTAATGGTTGTTTTATATGAAATATTGAATTAAGTCAAATGAAATAAAAGGTTGTTCCTATTTTCTTGTATACTATAAAACAAAAATCAGTACAGTTTATTATCAGCAGGTATGACGTGTTAGGAAGTTCATGAGAAGTAAAAGAAAAGGTGTTTTTTTTTTTTTTTTGGACCTTCTTAATTACAGTACTTAAAAAGCCTTAATGTACATAAACTCAGTGTCAGGAGAAAAAAAAATAGTTTCAAATATTTTTTTAATCATTACTTTGATCAGTATCTACTGCTGCACCTCATTTTTATAGACTTATCTTGTTTTTCAGCACAGTCAGAAAAGGACACATTAATTATTGCGGCTAATTTAAATAATACTGTGCATTAGACTGGATCTGAACTGATGTATAGCATTTCCATGTATGACATTTTCATCTGCAGCGGAGGGCCAGAGTTCCATTTCCAATTTAATGGAGGCATAGAGAGCTCAAATGTAACTACTGTTCAGAAAGACAAAATGCAATTAGATTAAAAAAAAAAATAAAAAAAAAATCTCAACAATGAAACTTAATATCCTGGTTCCTTTGGCCTGTGTCGCCAGCTGCACTGAAACTTTTGG
>JAQQZT010000036.1:18732581-18743765 GCA_030068275.1 Clarias platycephalus | reverse complement strand
AAAAAAAAAATCTCAACAATGAAACTTAATATCCTGGTTCCTTTGGCCTGTGTCGCCAGCTGCACTGAAACTTTTGGTCCTAATTATACATTTCTGCCTGTCTGTCTCTCATCTTCTCTCTCTCTTTCTTTCTCTCTCTCTCTCTCTCTCTCTCTCTCATTATGCTTTCTTTTTCTTATTCAGCTTCACATAGATACATTAGCACAGGTGGGGTCTGATCATAGATATGTGAAATAGAACAATGACAAGTGAGGATAGGCAAGAGGGTACTAATAAAGAGTGAAGAAAGTAAAAAATAAGTGGTGACAAAAAAAAAAAAGTTAATAGCAAAACAGTAAGAAGAGTGTGATCTTGAAGAGTCATACCTGGTCATGGACATGGACTGCTTTATAGTGTGAGGTCTGCATTATGCAGCTGTAAGCACATAGCTTGTGAGGCGGTGTAAACTAAGCTTTTATTTTACACGTGTTAGAAGTAGCATGTACAATGTCAAAATTGTATGAGAAGGACCTAATTATTGTAAAGCTATTTATTATTAAATTATTTAAACAGAGATATCACAGGTCTTATGTACTTTCACAAATGTAAATTTTCAGTAGCAAAGGCTAATGAGTCAAAGGGCATATCTTCATGTGTTGTACTAGGAGAGATAGATTCTGGCCATTTTTTTGCTCTGACATTACAACCGTCCTTATTAGAGTCCTGTAGGAACAGCCTATCTAACCATAGCTCTACTGACGAGTGACAAAAGAACTGCTATCATTGCAGACTCATGCGTGTGTTCCTATGTGTGTCTAAGTGTCTGCCCTGCCTTTTCCTCCCTTTAATTAAAGGCGCTGAGTTCTCTCTTTCTTTGCATACTCGACACAGGGGACATTGCTACTCATTATGCCCAGAGCCCGAACACTGAGACTGTGTCAAAGCTGCATCCATCATGGCACGCCTACATGCAGTCAGCACAAAAAAAAAACGCCATTCCGCACACTCAGCATGTTGGCCAATTTGCAATTTTCAAGTGCGAGGAAGCTGACATGTTTTTATAGCTGAAGATCACTTTTAAATGTGTACATCATGAATGAAGCCCCTCGTTAGCCTAGCGCTGCTGGCCACTTCTCTAATCAGATTGTTTAAGCTCTAGTCACCTCATCTAAGGCTAACAGCTAGTGGCAGTAATTCAGAGACAAAGTGGAACTTTGCTCTTATTGCTAGCGAGTAAATCTGCTAACATGTGACTAGCTAGGTGTGCTCACTCACTGTGGGTGATGCTAAGATGAGCACTCCTGTACCCTGGTGTGACTGGTGCTAGGTTAGCTGCAGTTAGCTTGGTGTGTATGTGTGTGTGTGTGTGTGCGGCGTTAAGTGTGTCTGGGCCCATTCGACTCTATTCATTATGTGGCTAAAGCGGTGGCTCTGCTCCCCTTGGAGCTGGGATGAGTGTTATTAAAGGCAGAGTGTTCTGACACCACTCTAATGAAAAATAGGAGCTTCCTGAAGGTTATGTTGCCAGCCAACACTGAAAAGCCTGCTTCATTTCTCTCTCGCTCGCTTTCTCTCTGTCTCTCAATGTAATTCCTTCCTCCTGATAGATATTTTCTCTTAAAGGTTTTGTGTGTGTGTGTCTGTGTGTGTTTGTGTGTGTGTGTCTGTGTGTGTATGTGTGTATGTAGCCTCATCATAAAAGACCTTTTGTTTTTTCTTTGTTCTGATGTAGGATTGTCTCATAAGTCACACAACATAACACTATACATGCTTTTATAAGATTATTGCGTGATTTATTAATTAAGCTTAGATACAGCATCTAAAATTCATTCATCTGTTTATTACACACACTATGGGCAACTTGGAAACATCAACTAACCTGCAGCACCTGGGAAGAAACCCCTCCAAGCACTGGAACATGCATGCGAAATTTAAACCAATAGTCCTGGAGGTGTAATATGATGGTGCTAAACACCAGCATGCCAGTGCATTGGAAATCAGATAATAATAATAATAATATACATTGAACAATGTATAACGTATGACATCATCAATAACAGTGATGCTTAAAAAATGACACACTGCATTTGCAAGTGGCTTAAAGTGATATATACAGACTTCTGCAGATATCAGACAGACTACAGTATATAAACAATTTAACCACGTAAACCCATAGTTTATTAAGCCACTCATCATGAGTTTCTGACTGCTTAAAATGAAAATATTAATGCAGGAGAAAGTGAAAAGGAAAATTACTTTTCTGTCATACTCAGCAGTTGGATGAAAAGTAGTTTTTCTTTCTTTCTTTCTTTTTTGAAAAGTAGGAGGTCATGCTTTGGGCACCCTCAAGTTCCCACACTGACAACCCACTCTCTGCGCATAAAACAATACAAACACACTCTCACACACAAACACTCCCTCATCGTGGCACGCAGACCCTGGTCATCCACAGAAGAGCCTCCAGGGAGGCCTTGTCATTCACACATACTGCACAGATTACAATTTTACAGTCACTCTGTCTCTCTCTGTCTGTCTCTGTAATGTCTGTCTGTATCGTTTGTGTTAATGGAAGCATTAAGGGATGCCTGTGAGCCCAGGTCCCTAATAAAAACTGTGTTTATACGAAAATGTACACACAGCGAACAAACTGAGCCGTGTAGTAACAAGTGCTGGTGGAAATAGAGAGTGGGTCTTTCTGTTATGAATTAACAGCTTGACCCATGAAACACAGTAAAGAGGATGATTTATTTTATTCTGTTCTGATAAAATGTTTATATAAAGCGTGTTCAAGTCAAACCAGGACTTTTGATTGTGCAAGTGAATAACAAAACACGGTTTTGTACAGAGTAAAAACTACCTTTATTTCTCTATATAATCCCCAGCTACTCTAATGAACTTTTCCTGCTATTCATGCTTTTCACTAGTTCTTGGATACCATCAAGGTTGAAGGTTTTCTCAGTGTCATGAATAGACTGCTTGCTTCATGTCTGAAATGTTAGTCTCCCAGGAAATCCTTTAATGGCCCAAATATGTGGAAATGGCTTGGAACAAGATGGGGGGACAAGAACTGGTTGGGTTGTGGCAATAACTCACAGCTGTGTTTCCTGTAACATGCAAGTGGTGTTTGTGAATGATTGCAGTTCCCACAGACTTTTAGACATGAATTAGACACTTTGTAGATGCATTACGGTAGTTTATGTATATTTACGGTAAACTATCATGTTGATTGGCTCCGTTCACGCACACTTTGAGGGCCAAAGTGCTATATTTGCCCAAATTAAAGCGTTGGCGGCTGTGACGTAATCTGGCATAAAACTGATCATAACATCTCTTCTACTCAACATTTTTATTTCATTTTAGCGCAGATTTGACTTTAGGCCGATACAGAAGGACTGACAAAGTTTCATTAAATTCTATTAATCCAGTTTTGTGTGATGCTGTGACAAAATCAGCTGAACAGACATACAGACAGAATATTTTTCTGAAACTGGTTTCTGGTCCTTCAATGTATTAAACGTAAAGATAACATTGAAAGAGCGAGCTCTAACCAATGTACAGACAAAACATTTTATATATTTATTTAATAATTATAAACAGATAATCAATTTATTTAATAGGCTATTACAGTGTGATTCAATTTCAGCTATTTCAAAGTGCTGAAAACTTTTTCCTGCAGCCATGACTAAAAAAACTTTTTTTTTTTCATGTACAGATTTCTCAAAGCTGCAGTGCCTCATATTTTTGGTTAGAGAAAAAAAGAAAACTCAGATTCCATGTATGCTTTTCTTGCATTTGCATTAGTACGCACTATATATAGCACAGTGTTGCTATTATAAAGTGACTTCTAGCGTATACATTAAAGTACACCTGTCCCAAACATCCTAAATTGTGTGTTTAGATTTTCTTGACTGGGGTGCAACAGAAAGTGTCTGTCGAAACTTACGTTAGTGTTCTTGTCTTCTCAAAAAATGAGGGATAATATATAAATGTTTTTGTAAAGTAGACGGCTACTAAGGCATTTGATTACACCGGCTTTTCTTTTTACTGTGGTTGAGGCAGCCCATCACGCAGAGAGTAGAGGAAGCATATGATGAGCGTGTTGAGTGCTGAGTATCTCAGTGGGACGCTAAGCTGTGTTTATGATACAGCATTTCACTAATGATGGAGCTAATGTTAGTGCTAAACACTAAAACTCTCTCCTGCTTCTTCATTGGATACAGTATTAGATACTGGAGTGTATGGTTAGCACCTGGTTAATCTCCCCTAGGCAAGGGTTTGTTTTCTAGTGCGTGTGTGTGTGTGTGTGTGTGAGAGAGAGTGGTGGGTGTGTAGTGGGTGAGTGAGTGAGTGAATGTCTTATGTACCTGAAGAGCTGTGAAAAACATTACAGTCACTTCCTGTGGCATGCACGTCTGTTTTGTGTGTGTGTGTGTGTGTGTGTGTGTGTGTGTGTGTGTGTGTGTGTGTGTGTGTGCATGTGGTTATTTTTTCAGTGTGGGGTGTGAGAGTTGTTTTTGAAGCACAGACTCCACTTGTCAGATTATGCCACATTTCCATTTGACTTTCATAAGCTGTTTACGGCTCACAGATTGCACGGGTAGCTCCTCTCCTGTGCCTGGGCCTTTACATATGTAGCTCCTTTGAAACGACAATGCCGCCCTGCTTAGAGCAATAAAACGAATCCCACTAGGCAGTATTACAATTTCTTTCTCTTTTTTTTTTTTGATGGAATATAGCAATGAATTCCGAATATGTAGGCGTACATAAATGCAAAACCGCACAGTCTGTTAGGAGGAAATCCCAGAGTGCTCCTGATCTACACATGCATGCATCACACACACACACACACACACACACACACACACACTTTAACAACTTTCACTAGCATTTTTATGGGCCATGTTTTACATAAAGTCTGTTAATACTGACACTAATGATTACTTCATCTAGGGTAAGTGTGTGTGTCCATGTGTGTATGCATGCATTGAAGTGTTATAAGGTGCTATATGGTGTCCAGATTCTGCCTCCTATTTAGAGGCCAGTGCAGGGCCAGAAGGATAAAAGGAACGCATGGGAAAATACCCAGCGTGAGTCCTGTTCAAAGACACACAGCTCTCTTCACTGGATTAACATTTATCGAGCAGCTAAGGCAGCTTTTCTCGCTCCAGGACAAAGATACAAACTTTAATTGCTGTGACTGTTCCACCAAATGATCACCAATGTGCCCACCAAAGCCCGGCTAATAGACACTCCATTACGGATTAGAAAGTCTCTATTACCAAACAAATTAAGCATGCTCTGATCTTAACTCTTAACCTATAGGTCAAACGGCATTACAGCAAAGTTTAAGCTGTTAGATGTCTGCAAAACGTATTACGCACTGGCGCTGAGATTGCAGTTTGGTATTGATTTTACGATAGCCTGGTATGATGATTTATGGAGTGCTGGTGTCAGTATAACAAGCTGAAGGACACACAATATCATCTTCAACATCATTAAAATTCAGACGCTTCTCCAACCCAGTGATCAACTGCTCCTCAGCAGCAGAGAGTTTCACAAGGGGAAGGATACACTAAGCCTAAACATACACATAAACACTAATACACATTCTACATACTGGATACATATATATATTTTTTTTTTCATGCAATTACATGTACACTATGTGTATGCACACAAGTTCACAAAATGAACCACTGAAGTACTGACCCCCTTTTGATCATACTAACCCAGAGATGACTGACAGTATATTATTCTTTAAAATGCTTAATTTTAATGTAGTGTTTTTATTAAAGCTGTGTGCCATACTGGATTTCTGCAGTGTTTGTTTAGGTTGCAGCTTTAGGTGTAAATGTACAGGGTCGCACCACTGAGAGCAGCTGTGATTGTGGAGGGCTCTGGTGCTAAATGTGTAGTACACTAGAGCCCCCTGTAGGTACTATGAGGTTCTGCTAGAGTAACACATTGTCAGAAAGGTGGGGGGAAGCACAAATATTTATTTATAAACCGTTTTAAAAAGGTATAGAAATTACCTACACATGGCGTCCAATATGTTTAACGTGACAACTACTACTTTGATGTCACCATCTGCATTCACATTATGTTTACACAAACGGTTCCTTCACTAGAACGTGCAGTGTGTGTGTGTGTGTGTGTGAGTGAGTGCACGGTCAAAACTGATTCTTGTTGTTTGTGTTATTCTAATGAAAAGCATCGTGTTGTGTATTTGAGCTTAATTTGATTCGCTTCAATTAACTCATCCAGCTATTTTTCATGGTTAGACGCTCTTCTTATATTATATTAGGAACAGCAAAAAAAAAAAAAAAAACTGTTCCGCATATAGCATTTTAATGTAGAAATGTTAGTGTTTAACATCAGAGACACCTCACAGTGGGAAGAAATGGTCCCTGTTCCTTTAATGTGTCTTTAATGTGAGATGGTATGCAAATGAATAGCATGATGACTGAACACCTCTCTCTAATGACTTAACTAGCTATTAATTTACTGTCATGTCATCATTATTAATCACATTAGCGCAGCCGCAACATCTCTTCCAAGGATAAAATGAGGTAGAACATAGTCGTGTCAACGTGGGAATGGAAGAGCGCTTTCAGAAAACAGAGTGATCAAGAAAAATGTTGTCTTAAGAATATTTTCTTATTGTTATCCAACGCACACTCAGGATATGAGGTTATTCAAAGCAAATCTCTCTCTCTCTCTCTCTCTCTGCCTGTCTCTTGGAATTTTTTAGATCCATCTTCAGGCCATCAGCAGGGTCAAAGCAGCAGGGTAGGGTGTGAGGTCAGCATGCAGAGGTCCATCAGCCTCCTTCATCTTAGAGAAAAGAGGCGAGATGTGTGACTTGGCACAGCCCATTCGACAGCTTGAGTCTTTGGGAGCAGAGCAAAGAGGCTGCCAAAGCATGGCTGAGCAAGAGAGAGAGAGAGAGAGAGAGAGAAACAGACCGAGAGAGAGAGAGGAGTGGATAGTAAGGGTCTCTTACCTGCAGCTGGTCACCATCATGAACTGTAATTATGTACATTTACCTCCTGTTTCTCAAGCTCCGGCTAGAACACACATTCAAGCACACATAACCAGTTAATATATCTTTGTATTGGGATGCAGTTCTAAGCACATTCCTTTAGCAATTTGTAGCCCACTCCCCTCCAAAAAAGACAGTTGTGTATCCTGTGTGAGATTTCAGTCTTACTTAAAAAAAAAAGAAAGTCATCAGGGAGCTCTGAATAACTGTCAGATTTCCATTTGTAAATATTTATTTACGAATAAAACCTTTTCCTATCGACGACTGTTGTACATTTTTAATCAGGTATCAAATCCCTGATTCAATAAGCATTCCTCCTTACAGCAGTCGATCTCTCCACGAGCTGTATGAATTATGAGTACAGCATATGAGGGCATTGATAAAATGGCCTGGTAGGAGTGTGGCTTAAAAGGAAATGTTAAAATACAGTGAAATAATCGTATAAATTATGCATAAGCTCTTCAGATGGAGCAAAATGTTTACCCCCATGAATTATTCATTGTTTATTTGTGTGTATGTGTGTGTGTGTGTGGGGGTCATTACCATATTTCCTTTTTAGAATGCCTGGAAAACTTTTAGAGACTAGGATAAAGGGCTTGATGGTATTTGGCATGTGTGGTAGCATTTTTCCCCTCATTGTGTCAAAAATGTAAAGCTTCCTTTGAAAACTGTTACAAAAGTGAACATAACACCCCCATGCAACTGGTCTTGCGGTAATGCAATCCTGAAAATACAGTTCCCATAACTGACTATGGCTGATTGCGATGTGTCATATTCACTCATTAGACATAATGCCAGCCATGTGGTATGAATATGAGATCAGATGTAGTGATTGGTGATTCTGGCCCACTTTCCCTTAGCCGTCCCTCCATCGGAGTCTAATCTGGGTCCATCAGCTCGCCTACCTTAACTCGGGGCTGCTGACAGTCGGTCTGCTCTCTGATAAATGATCCTAGCTGAAGCCAGATTTAATATGAGAGGCTCAAGTGTCAATTATGGGAGGCTGAGCTGGTTAATAAGCAGATGTAGTTAAATATCTGAGCTTGCTGCTATTTGTCAGAGAAAGAACTGCACTGCCTTCCGAGACAAGCTTCTGTGTAACTTATAAAAACAGCATCTTTCCTTTCGTAATCACCGTTTATTAGGAAGCTGACATCATGATTAAACTAACACCAAACTATGCACACACATCACACCAGAGACTGGCTGATAGTAAATGAGTAAGACTGAGTTTGGGTTTGGCCCATTAGACAGATGGATGTTTTTCTGTAAGAGCAGGTGGAGAGGGGAGTGCAGAGCTTAAGCTGATTTTGGACTTTAAAAAATCCTGGGTGAACTGGGAGAGTTAGCAAAGAGTATAATTTAGCTATTTACTGGATGTTATCTTGGACTGAGCTCATTAAGTCTCTGATCATTTGCACATTGCAGCTAATGTGAGGGGTTTTTAGTCGCTGAGAGAAGTTACACTCTTTGGGATGCTGGGAATCTTTATTTATTTAATCTTCTACTTTTTAATAACTGAAGGCTCTTGCAGCCTTTCTAGTCTCAGCTTAATAAACGCTCAGAATGTTCATGTGGTGTGTGTGTGTGTGTGTGTGTGTGTTTAAACTAGGAGGCTTAATGGTGGAAGTGTGAGGTCCTTCGTTCTTCATGCAGTGCAGCCATGCAGCTATGATGGCCCTCATACAGTATGGCTACATTTCTTTTCATTATATGTGACTTAATTACTGTAAGAAAAGAACAATGAGAAATCTCTGGTTATATCAATAAAATAAACATGTAATAACTATTTAGTAAGCATTATAACTATATGTCATCCTAGCTCTTATTAATATTTAAAAAAAAAATACCACTGATATCACCATCTTTCCACCGAATTCTCACAAACGTAGAATAAAATAGAGCAGTTATACAAAACCAGAAAAATGCATAGTCTTTCCTTGGTTGATGTCAATTAACTTTGTATAGATTAATTTCTAATGCACAGGTTAACAATCACATGCAGAAATGTGCGTGTGTTTGTGTGTGCGTGTGTGTGTGTGTGTGTGTGTGTGTGTGTGGTGCATTTTCATATCAGAGAAAGACTGGGGGTTGGGAGCATCTGGTGGCAGAAATAAAGCTTTTTCATGCTCATGTTGGGAGGATCATTAGCATAATATCAGTTTCTGTAAGGTGAAAACAGAATAATAATTGGCTTGGCCTTTTCTCTCTGTGTGTTGTAAAACAGTTAGGCATTAATTTGAGGATAACTGTGCAATTATTTTGAAATGCTACCAATCGTCAGGCTGGTGGGGAGTAAAGGAGAAGAAAGGGGGAAAGGAGAGGAGAGGTCACATAGGAAAGAAGGAAATGAGAAAGGCAGTGTGAGGCAGAGTAGTGCAGAAAAGTTAAACATGCCATCTCATTAGTTAACGGCCTTATTTGAAGTGGACCTCTGCTTGTCCTCGGTTTGATTACTGACCAATTAGGATCACACCTCATGCTTATCTGGTAATAATTTTCAGAGAGAGGAGGGAGAAGGGTAAGACTGAACTCAGCATGCACAGAGATAAAACAAAATAGAACAGCAAAAAGAGCAATTATTTTAATATATTTAAAGGCAAGTGGTATTTTACATTTCAATAAATTAGGCTTTACAGAAGCATTGCTATCCTTGTGCTCATTTTACTCAGCTTTTATGTTGATAAAGCTGCATTTTCCATAATGTTTGCACCAAACGCTTGTTTTTGTCTTAAAACTGCTTAACAATTTGGACATATTGTCTATCTATATTAAACAATCTAACATTTAAAGTTAGGAATTGTGTTAGACTTTTCTTAAGATTCCACTCAAAAAAAATGAATTCAACCACATCACCTTGTTCAAATCCATGAGCAATTTTCCTGCTTTTTTCCCCTGATACTGTGATTGCTTTTTAAGTGTTTTGAGGAACACACATTCCTGCTGATCATTACTTTTGTTCATCACTGTAATCAGTTTGGTCTCATGTACTGTCATGTTGTGGAATTTTTTTGTATTCCCCAGATACGTGTATAAAATGACTGGTATGTAAATTATTGCCATAGAAAATTTAATGCCTTGTGTTGGAAATGTTGTTAACATATATATTATAATTGCCACCATTTAAATATAATTTCCTGAAGATCATTTATTATTAACTTGAGGGTCATTGTCATTTGTTTGCATCACTATAAGGTCTGTATTCCTTCCAAAATCAGGAAGCAGACACACTTATAGTTGTGTAGAGAGCCATATGAGAGTTAATGATGTCATCATTTATTACCCTTTACATCCTGCTGTTCTCCTCCCAAGGAAACACAATAGTCACTTAACAACGACACCGTCTCTCTCTCTCACGATCGCACACATGCCCACATAACAAATAACATTCACACAAATGCAGACAGGAAGAGGAAAATAAAGGGAGTTATTTGAGTGTTGTTCAGACTGCCCGTTTCCTGACTGTGTGAGAGAGCGCTGCTGACAAGAGAGGAAACACTTGTTTTTGTACACCACCAGGTCCTGTAACAGAAGGACTCCGGGATCATCTTATTCTCAAACATCCTCTACCTGATCTGCTTGACCCTCCATCCTCCGCCATCTAAGGATCTCAAGGTCTTTACATTACAGACGTATTTTCAAATTCCTGCACTGATATTATGTGTCTACTGTGTGTTTGTTTTATTATGGGCCTCAATTCCCTCAAATATTGAGAAAAAAAAACATAAGCCGGTAGGGAAATCTTTTCATAAACATAACAATCTGTTGAATAATGATCCTATTAAATAGCCTAAGATGGGAAAAACTCTTAAAGAAAGAGGACCATCCAGTGGTTCTTGGAAGAGCTAAGCATTCAGTCATAAGGTTTTACATAAAACCTTTAACATTTTGAAAGACAAACAACTATCTTTATAATTATTATTTAAATTGCAATGCACTATGCACACAAATTTTAGCACAGTCAGTCCATCATTTTGCATCTGTGATTTATTAGACTTTACTCACGGTATTCATTTATGAAAGGCATTTATACATTTATAAATTTTATTTTAGACACGGTTAGTTTTAACTGTCCACTGTATTTTTATGTGCTGTAAAATAGTGATCTGGGTTCACAATTATACATTTTCATTGGTTAGATTAAGTTTATTTATTTATTTATT
>JAQQZT010000036.1:18711366-18726019 GCA_030068275.1 Clarias platycephalus | reverse complement strand
CACACACACACACACACACACACACACACACACACACACACACACACACACGAACATACATCCTGTAGTTTGTAATTATACTGGTATACAGGACTATTATATTCCTTATGTAATTGCACCTTGTCTTTGGCAATACATCTTGTCAGAGTTTGATGACAGAATGAGTGTCTGCTCCTGCACTCAACATCATTGAAGAGAGCATTTATCAGTGCACTGTCTCCGGCTCCCTTCCCCTAACTGACCCACCTGGCCTGTTAAATGATTCAAAAACTCTTAAACTCCTATCAAACCTCTGTCACTGGCTGACTTTGACCTTCTGCTCTGTGAGATAAAAGACTGCATGTCCTTGTTACAAAATTTGTATTGTGCCATGTTCTAATTACTGGTTTACCACTGACATTATACCCTTGCTTTTCCCCTTCCTCCTTCTCATCAAGAGCACTGATATTGGTAGCCTTGCCCACATCATTTTTGCCTTCTCCCTGTACACTTATTACCTGTAGAGGTTGTAGTAATGAGAATGTCAGCCCACTATGAATTCTAATTTAGCACAAGTCGGTCTATGCCAGGTATTTGGACCATTCTCCAGGAGCCGCAGCTCGCCGCAGCAGCTCTGCTGATTATGACTGAATTACCTGTTTTCTCCTCACTCATGCTATTTGCAGCACTGTGACACCAACGTTAGAAGGCAGAATCCCATGTGGCTTCTACAGCCTAAAACTTAATAATCATTTTAATTAATGTTTGTTGCATGCACCGAACACAAAATCTGAAGGATCACTGCCTAAATGAATAGCATCAATTAGCTTGAACATTAGGCTGCGCTTTAAGCGCAGAACAGAAAACTGCAGAAACTGAAAGCACTGTGGTGCATCATAAAAATCAGTTAGTAGAGTTGTTACAAGAGGTTTTAGAAACGTGTTTCCACGTCTACACCAGAGGTAGCTGTGAAATGTGCAGTCCCACTGGAGTGAGCCACTCCAGCTGGTCCCGCTCGAACCCAGTGCTGTGTGCAGTATGATCACTCCATCAGTGCTCGCTCATATCAACATTCATCATGCTGTTTTATCAATATCCACACGCTTCACAATTAGACAAGCTACAGGGGGAACAAAACCGTGAGCCAATGTATAAATGCCAGACGTGCACTTTAATCACTGACATAGTTAATCAATGAAATTCCTTCATAACTTTTAATTAAAGTTTTATTAGAGAAAACGTATTAGGATGTTCGTTTGCTGCTGGTTCTCTATTAATGGCGACGGGAGAGGTTTGGGAATGGCAGTGGCAGATGCTGCTGGTCAGTCACACCGGGGCTCATCATGTCTGTAATTGCATTTTCTCACCTACAGAGGGTGGTGAGGAACCCTGTTATAGCCAAGTCTCTGCCTAGCAATTATTGTCAAGCAAATTACTAGGTAGGCAATATATAAGCTGTCAGGCGAGGTTAGCAAGAAAAAGTGTAAGGAAATGGACCATTCAGCCATTCATCATGGCTTTAGGCAGTGTGACCAAATTGAAAAAAAAATGCCATTCTATCTGCTGGAATTAGAGGATGTTACAGCTTATCACAGTCGGCTGAAGATGAGGAGGAAACTGCATCAAGAACACTTCTTCCTCTCCCCTCAATACCAGTCTATCAATGATCAATTTAAACCTAAATGTAATTTTCTACTCCACGGTCTGCTGAAATTATATGCAATTATGTACACAGTACATGACCACTTACAGTAGAACACAGTCGAGGCATCCTTCAATAGCTTTCCAGTGTATATTAATGGAAAATAATTTTGTACTCACGTGAAAGTTGTATTCTACCATCTGTTTGCTTCTATGCCTTCTCCACACATGCACACGTAATCACTACACGAGACCAAATAGAAAAAAAATCTCATCAGAACACATGCATGCTCACGCACGTTTTTTGTTCACCATCCTGTCAGTTTACAGGAAGTGTACGCCTGAAAAAAATGATTAAGCAGCAAAATTCAGTCAGAATTTTAAGTTTTAGAAAGATTAGATAGTTGATTAAAAAACTATTAAAAGCTTAAACTCAGTAAAGAAAGGGTTAGGAATACAAATTGCCAAAATAAACCACCGCAACTAACTCATAACAATCTGACTTATAATATAACTTAGAAATGAACTTTCTAGACCTTTACTTTTTAGTGATATGTGCTTTATTTTATGACTAAATGACTTCCATGAATAAATTAGGAGAAAGTGTTTATTTAACCATAATATTGATTAGGTCTTGTTTGGTACATAGATAACAGGTTAATTGTGGTGAAAAGAAATACTAGAAGAGTAAATTTGCTTTTTAAGAAGTAAACTTGTACTGAAATAAAGCAAATAAAGCTTACAAAAGTGCTTTGACGTTTTCGTTATTGGATAGATCTTTACACTGGTTACTAGTTTACTAACTAAGTACCACGAGTCAACCACTGTAGGAAATGTTTTCCTTTGGGAGGGGGGACGATCAAAGAACAAATCATAATCATAATATATCCTGTTTTTGTATAATGTGATGCCTTCAACATTCGGGCTGCACCGAGTGGTTCATGCCTATGGTAGCATTACAGCCGTGCTGACATCAAACAGAACAGCACTCCCCCTGGTGTGATATTGTTTAAATTCATCGCTGACTAGAATTTAATAAAGAAAATTTTATAATATCACTATTGTAAAAATATAGTTAAAGAAAATCAAAGAACCATAATACATCACAGTAAATTTGCCTAAGGTTAGCTTGTTTTACCCAGCTTAATCAGACCATCTAACAACCTGTGATGATGCATAAGTACAGTAGCAGTAATTTAGTAACTGTTTCCTTATACTAGCTTGATCTCAGACCAATTTTGGCAGCAATTAACTGTATTGAATTCTGACATATTACCCAATAAAGTATGTCATAATGCGGTTTAACCGTGCTAATTCTAAAGGCTGAAGGCAGCAGATCCTTCCTAATGTCTGTGTCCTCTCAGACCCAAAATCATGCAAACTCTTAGGTTATATATACGTTACATGCTTTTATTCTTCTGCTACAACAATTTGTTATTCACACGCTGTCCTGCCAGAGCTCCATTGTATTATGTTTTCTTTCTGTTATGAGTGCATTTTTTGTCATGTAATGGCGGCTTATCACGCACTGCTGCTGAAATTGTGCTCAGGGGAGCAGAGCGAGGCACGGCTGGATTAAGCAGCCTCCGTTCAATTAGGATCCACCGTAACTTACAGCTCTCCCTGCCATCATGAAACACGACTTACACTGCCCAGTCAATCTCAGCATCCCTTTCATTCTTAGATAATTGCATCTCTGATTTCTTCCACTGAAAACTAAGGTGTGTTGTTGCAATACTGACAAAACCACATACAAATTAATAGTTTCATAGCAGGCAACAGCAAATCTGGTACAGCAAAACTCCATCTATGTCTAAAAACTGAAAATAATAGTATATTGTTATTAATAACAATATACCAAAAAAAATACACAATCTGCTGCAATTTCTAGCTACAATTTAAAACTATTACTGGCCATGTACTCTTGCAAATAGTGCGCTTCAAAACGGTACACCATGGTTAAATATGCATAAATGTGCTGTAAATTGTGGATGGAGGCTGAGAGAGGCAAAGGATGGAGGGGATGATTTCTAGGAGCAGCAGCTTGCTGCTGCCATCAATTAGGGCGTGATTCAGACCAGCACGCCCATATTTCCACGTCTAATAAATTATGCTGCATATCAGAAATGGTGCGGCGGATACCTATTTAAAAAGAAACGGGATTGTGCTGAGGCGGGCCGTAAATATGAAATATGAAAGGCAACAAATTGAGATGGTCAATAAAGTGTGAGATTTGTTAGAGGGCTAAATGCTGCACAGGGAAAGGTGAGGCTCGCTATAAGGAATTATGATGATAGAAATGGACTTTGATTGGTGTTTAATTTTTGCGCTTTACCCCAGGCAGGAATTGGTTTGGAAATCAGCAGACAGCTTCTATTTACTGCAGCCTATGACTAATAATGGTGCTACAGCAATTCTGCGAAATGCACACATTACTCCTAATTTCATTTTTTTTTCAGTAAAATCACCATTTTCCTACATTGTGATTGCATTCATTTATTTCATATTATTGCCTAAACACTCCCTCCTGGTTTTAATTTAAAGGAGGAAAAATGTATTCTCGTTGTTTTCAATTTTTTATGTAACAAATGGTGATATTATAGTGTGTGTGTCTGTGGAAGGCTTCTTGTTATTCAGAATAATCTCTGAATCACCTCATTAATTTGCAGCAGTTCCTTAGTTCTCAGCATTATTGCTGTGCATGGCGTTTTCTTTTAAGCCTTCTTTCTTTGAATCCTGCAATATCTTTGTGTTTTTCTGTGTTTTGACCTCCCAACATCCTGACCCCCCAAACACCTTAATGGCTCATTATATAAATCTGTCCTGAAAGCCAGGAATAAAAGCATTTATTGGCCACTCACCTGAACTCATGAAAGGCCTGCAGGCTGACGCTGAAACAATCCAGGCAAGGCACATTTGTTTGGAATTAGCATGGCCATTTCTCTGTGCACATGAATGGATGCAAGTGACCCAGAGAACAGGTAGTTGATCACAGAGTGAGTGATTTCTCTGCTGGTGGCTGATGGCAAGGCTTTTAGCAGGTGAAACCTACCGCCATGAAGAACAAAGCATCCCTGGTTGTTCTCACGCACAGGGTCATGGAGGTCACCAACGCCGCAGGTCCTGACACCATGACAGATTAAGGGTCTAGAGCTGAGATGGAGTAGAGAACCTAGAGTCTGCAATACTTCATTCTGCATTAGCGTTACTCGTGCCCGTACAGGGCTGGGTAAGGTGGGTGGTGTGTGTGTGACAGACTCGTAAAACTTCATGATGGATTCAGACTGATCCACACCAGATTGGCTTCAAGTGTGGACTGAGTGGAATGAGATTAAGCAGGTTTCACTGGGAATGGCACTCATTTTACACAGGGATGCTACAATAAAATATAGCTGCACCTTTCCTCCTTCTTTGGTCTGTTAAAAATACAGTATAGTGACCCTGTGTGTACTACTTTGCATGTTGAAAATCCTTTGTACTGTAGATTTCCAGTTATATCTTGACCGTCATTTTTTAAATATATATATTACAATATCTGAAAAAATGACTGTTTTCACTCTTTATTTGCGTAATCCTTGTGTGGTTAATTTTCTATCCTGTATTTCAAAATGTTTATCTAAAGGATTCTTTGTATGTGCTTTATGTATGTGCTGCTTTCCTGGCTCTTTGCCCTCAGGGTGAGTCTTTATAGAGGACCTGGGCTCCTCATAATTTGTTTATGAGCTTGTCAAGGTTGCCACTCACTTCTTTTCAGGATAATATAACTTAAAAGAGCAATGGCTAAATGGCTTTTTAGCAGGCTTGATAATAGGTCATTTTGATCAGATTCATTAGCACTTCATAAAAGTCTTTTCTTTTACTTGATTGTTTAAAATAAAAGCTTTAAATAGGCCTGCTCTCCAAATTGTTTTACATGATCCTTTCCTGTTCATTTCTTCATAATGTTTTGAATTCTAGTGTGTTAGACATGCACATTTTCAGCCTTGTTTATTTTCACTGATATCAGAGCTCCAGCTGTTAGAATAACCAGCATGCTCTTACTAACAGAGCTGACTCTCCGCAAACTTCTGTTTAGGAAAAGATGCGTTCTGTGTTTATGGGTAGGAGCTACATTACAGTATGTCAGTTAGGATTATTCACATACTGTACATATCATAAAGCACTACAGTAATACCATGCTTAAACTGTAGATTCTAATAAAACACTGAATTTTTTTATTGTAGTATATAAATTAGGATTAAACTATTGATTGAAGTAATTTAAAGTATATAAGTCATTTACTGCTGTTGTGCTACAGTCAGGCTCATACAGAACACACAGAATATAAATAGTATTCACTCATGCATAGATCAGGTGATAAGATGGAAAATATGTCAAATATCTGATATGATACCGAGTCTGCATTTCAGGGCAGTGTCAGACACAATACGGGTATTCGGTATTGGTTGGTACACATCCCTGCATGTGTTTATGCATAAGAGTCCACTGAGAGAGACCAGTCTTTTGTAGAGTTATGCAGAGCAGCCTGGCTCCATTCAGCTGGCTCATATCTGGGGAGAAAAAATTAATGCGTATTAATGGAGCCTATAAAACCGACTAATTGAGCATTCCGGAACTCGCTGAGTTGGGCATCTGCTACTGACATCCTAAAGCTCCCGGCCTGCAGCACAGTCTCTCTCTCTCTCTCTCTCTCTCTCTCTTTCTCTCTTTTACACTTGCTCACACACTCACTTGCTTTCTTTCCCCTCCTTTCACTATGGCACATGATCAGGCTAATAAAATCAGGACAGCCTAGCAGGGACATTATGGTGACAGCCACATTAATGACACCTGATCCCTTAAATGAGCCCCTAGTACCCATAAATGGGTGATCTCCACACTCTGTTGTTTGTTCTGCTGCTTTTTAAGTGCCAAGGAATGCTGCTGTAGTTTAGAAAGCATGGCAATATGCACACCATATGTGATGTATTCTGTTTAAATCTTACTATATGTTTGAGAGACTTCAAATACAGAGATAGACAGACAAACATCCTGCATACTACCATGTGCAGTGCTGCTTTACTGAACATTCCTATTACACGTCCTGGCTGTCTTTCTCATCTGCCCAGATGTCTTTGAAAACATATCTGAATGTGTGTGGAGGGGGTTATGTGCATGTACACGTGTACGCGTGTGCATGTCTGTCTGCATGTGCATGTGCATGTCAAGTGTTGATGTGTTCATGTGCCCCGAAGTGAAGAACGGAAAGGTCAGACATCTTCCATTATGGAAGTATTTTAATCAGCTTGCACCAGGCAGAGATTAAACAGTTATAAGCATGACTATGAGAGTGTAAATCCAGCTGACCTTGGAGACAAGAGAGGAAGCACACATCTGTAAACCAATCATCGCTCTGCTACCCCCGTCATCTATGCTCCTGCACCCGTACACTACTGCCTCCAGGCTTGCAGTCACACTTATGAAGACTGCCACAAAACTGCCACTTTTGATGGTGAGCAGAAGAGCAGAAAAACTGAGAAAAGGAGGTAGATGGCAGCTTGTATTTTTATGAGACCCAAGTCACGTGCTGGTGTTTGCTTTTAACCTCACAATGCATTTGATTCCATTTGCACCTAATAGAAGCAAAAAAATGGAGGGCAACCAATTTTTCAGCAAATTATGTCACTCCGACCTATATATACAAACATGATTGTCAAATGACATCTTAACTGTCGGCTTTGTTTTCTGTCTATATCTACTCTATGAGTTTAAATTTAATGGACGTATCGCATAGATTGGTTTGATGATTCACTTTGTGATGTGGCTATTATTATGCCTGAGTATTTCCAGTTTGCAGTTAAAGACGTTTTATAGCTCCTGAGGGGCTGGTTTATGTCGATATGCGAGAATAGGCTCTCTCCGCCCTCCCCACCCTCAAACACAGAGGTGTGAAGACTCATTTAGAAAACGACTGGAGTGTCTGCTGGCAATAACCCACTTTACTAAGGCAGATTGCATTGATGCATAATTGTTCTGCATTAAAGAAAAAAACATAAACTCGTTAATGCACAGACAAGAAGGTTTTGCAGGTGAGCTGTATACTGTGGTAGTTGCTACTTATTGGGAATAACGACTGTTGGAGGCAGATGAAGATGTAAGCATTCCACAGCTCACTTCTTTTTGTGGTGAAATTTATGTGGAGTGCATCCAAACACAATCTGTGAATATGACCTTTTGGCCCTATTTTATTATTTTGTCATAAACATACATCAGTAGGACGTATGTTCACTGCTGTAGGCTCCTGGCAGTACGCTGCAGTTTTACTGCTTTGCCTCTTAGCCTGGGACTTACAAAACACTGGATAATTGCTGGAACAACAAAATCAGCATCAGCTTTCATTAAGGGAACATAAAGTAGCTATGGCACATATTATTTTATTAGAGTATTTTAATTCTCAACATCGCATTTAGCAACATGCAGACAGGAAATTATATTATGGAATTATTTTTTAGTTTTTGGTATATTCACATATTACGGACAATTTGGGAACGCCAATTAGCCTAACCTGCATGTCTTTGTCCTGTGGGAGGAAAACAGAGTACCTGAAGGAAACCCACCAAGCAAGGGGAGAACATGCACTTTACGTCCACACAGACCCAAGTTGGGAACCGAACCCCAAACCTGGAGGTGCAAGGTGATGGTGTTAACCACTAAGCCACCATGTCACCCATCTTTAATAGATAGGCTAGTAAAATCAAGTCCATTACTGGTGCATGAAACCAATAATTCTGGCCTCTCAACCTCCTTAATTATTGTATTTAATGTTAGATATTTGAGTCGTTTATCCTTTAAATCTTGCATCTAAAACTGTGTTTAAAGCTAGCAGACTACTTCTACAAATTCGAGGTAGTTAACTAGCAGTTACCTCTTCTGCTAGCTGATTTCCTCAAAGTTAATGAAATTTAGATATATTTGGCATGTCAGGAAGACATGCGGCATTAACTAATTGCATTTTTCAGCGTATTTTTGGAGGGTTTTTTTATTGTTACTTTAGAACTAAACACTACCCTGTTTATTATTCTACATGGTTTATTTATAATACATAGGTTAGAATACCACATTTATTATATATAATACGCAGTCCGTAGTTTGGGCACATACATGTGCAGCACTCGTTACCAGAGCAGAGTGAAAAGTGGGAATTAACATAATTCTGCTCATCTCAGCATTTCTTAAGTCTCTCTCCGAGACAGTACACATCAGGGTTTTTATAGATCAGTCCAGAAAATCAATGCTGTGAATGCTAATGACTTCTAAATATGTGAATGCCCACAAAGCAGCAACACACAACTATTATGTCTTAATAAGTCAAAAGTTGGAGAGCAGAGCCTGCTGGGTTTCATAAAAGCTGCCTTTATACATTGTGATGAAACCCAGCTGCCTAATTCATACTCTCATCTTATTTATTACAAAACATTAGGGAAATAGCAGAATAAATTGTTTGTTCATGCAAAATAAATTATCTGTTATTACACATTGAATGTGCAGCAAATTAGGAATGAGAAATAACTTTACAGCTGCTTACAGGTTTTACTTACTTTTAAACTTAAGCATTTAAATATTATGCATTCCAAAATTAATGTGCCTGAATTCAAATATTAATGAGCATTTAAATAGTTATGAGTCTATAATTTTTATGCTGCTGTAGCCTTACTCATAGTATTGCATAACAACACAAAGTGTCTCTTCATGGAGCACCAAAAATCACAAGGAAAAGGCATTTTATACATTTTAAGTTACCAATTAATTTTTTACCTATTTAACTATTGTCTTGATGGTGATGATGATGACGATGATTCAAGATCTAACAAAAATTCTTGTCTTTAAATTGTATTATTCATCAGACCCTCTATATTAATTGCCAAATAGATTTTTGAAAACTATAGATGCTCATTACAAAAGGGTATATGTTTTACGGTATTGTGCAGTATTAAAAATTTTATTAATGGATGACTGAAAAGTGCCTTTTGGAAAGTGTTAACTATCTATTTCTACCATCACTATTGCTGACATTTCTTTAGTTTATATAACAAGTTTATATCACTTGGGAAACATATTCCATAACAGTTTCCTTAGAGGGATAGGACACCAGATCTTTAGCACTTGTGGATTTGTGTGTGTGTGTGCGTGCATGTGCGTGTGTGTGTGTGTGTGTCTTTATGCTGCATATTGGAGGCTTCAGTGTTGCTGTAGCCTCACTCCTGGCCGTGCTGTCAGAATGCAGAAAGCCTATTCACAGCTTGTCAACAGTGTCCGCCAGTGCCTGTAAAAACCTTTTCCTCTTTTTCTAACAACTGCACAGCACACAAACACACAGTAATGCTCTTTCCTTTACTCTCACGCATACACACATACACACACACACCTCACAGCACCGTGGGTGCCCAGTCTTCTGACAGGATGTGTTGCTGGCACAAATTGTAATTCATAAAGGTTAAGGGGGTCAATGCCTTTTATTACCAGTCTGAGTGCATGCAGCTTGATGGGGGCCGCATGCAAATGCAATGTCTCAAGATGTTCACTGAGGAGCAGGGGGGGTGGGGGGTGGATTAAAACCTGGGAAAAGTATGAACCTGTGAAAAGGAGCCTGGATGCGCCTGCTACTATTGAGCTGATTTGATCTCTAGCAGCTTTTTTAATTAATCATTCACATAGCCGCGCATTCTGAACCAATGCAGACAATCCCGAACATCTTTGCAGGTGGCATTACATTTGTGAATGTCTTAACCCTTTAAACTTTAAATTAAGCAGCATGTCAAATAAAGCTTTGATATCTGAAAAATCTTTATCATTATTATTCATTTATTTGGCGGCATTGGAGGCATAGTGGTTAGCACCTACAGGGTCGAGGGTTTGATTCCCACCTCTTGTGTGTGTGCTTGCAGTTTGCATGCTCTCCCCTAGGTTTATTCTAGGTACTCCAGTTGCCTCCCACAGTCCAACAAAATGAAGGTTAGGTTAACTGACGTTCACAAATTGCCCATTGTGTGTGTGTGTGTGTGTGCGTGCCCTGTGATGCATTGGCATGATAAGCAGTATTAAAAAAAAAAAAATGAATGAATTAATTAATTTTATTTTTGTTGGGCCATGGTTCAAATGGCGAGCTTTCCAGGCATCTCAATTTCTGTCTGCCCTGTCATGGATCATTCTTTTTTTGACATTGGTGAACATCCCTTTTCCCTGTGATACTTAAATCAGCACCGCATAGCCTCAATCACATGAGCCATCTCTGCTAATTATTATTATTATTATTATTGTTATTATTATTATTATTATTATTATTAATAAGGTTGTTGTTGTTATTTATTTATTTATTATTTATGCACCATCTGTCCTCCTTATCCTGTGTAGGGTCATAGGCCTGGATCTTATCCGCAGGCCACAAGACAAGGCACACCTTGGATGAAGTGCCAACACCCAATCTTACACGATGGGCAAATTGGAAAAACCAATCAGTCTACACTCCATGTTTTTTGAATGTGGAAGAAAACCTGAGTACCCAGAGTAAAACCATCAAGCTTGAGGAGAACTTGCAAACTCCAGGCACATAGACCAAAGGTGAGATTGGAACCCCCTGCATGCAATTATTTTTATTATTATTATTTTTATCTGGTGAAATTGAGGCAGTGGAGGATTGTGAATCAAACTATCAAATGCCTTGTTTAGGGACAGAGCCTAGAGACCTTATAAGCAGTTTAAACTCTTAAGGCACATTAAACTCTTTGACCCCCTCTGCTGGTCAAGGAGCTCATGGATCATATCTTATCTTTAGGTCTGACCAGCAAGTAAGTAAAACACCGCCTACTCTCTATTGTAAAATCATGTAACAAAAAAATAGTTTGCTCTGTTTAAAGCATGGCTCCAAAATGGCACAACTGTATTAACAGAATTTGTCAAAATACATAGTTCACAATAATTATTTAAATTAACATTGTGTGATATACTGCAGTATTTCTTGTAGAAGCAGACCATTCACAGATGGAACATTAAGTAAGAACTGGTGATTTACTTCAAATGTCTCACCTACCTAGCCATTTTCCACTACTAAATGTGTGACCTAAACAACATTCTGTGTTCCTCAGTTGAATAAACAATATCCAATACAGAAGACATTTGAGGAATGACCAGTTAAGATCACAGCTAGATAGTTTTGCATTGAGGCATTTATTCGGCCATCTATTGTTTTTTTTCCCCTGTAGGAATTAGAGGTAACCAAGTGATGCATTAAATAATACTGTAAAGGAAAACTATATGCCTTCATTCCATTTTCACCTGGAGAGATTCCACCTGTAGAAGCAGTAAGGGATTTTATTACTGATGACAGAAGCAGAACACAATGAGGCCCACAGCACTCGTCAGCCCTATAACCAGTGGCTCTGGCAAGCCATTCATCATCCACACCTGCACAGATACTACTGCTGAAGAGCAGAAGACAAGTTGTGTGTACTCACAATTCTAAACTTAGAAAGAAAGGTTTAATCTTTACTTATTTTCCTGCTTTTATTGTGACAAGGGCTGAGGTGGAGTACAAAGCTGGAGTAGATCCTAAAGGGGATGGTAATCTATCATAGGACATCAAAAACTCCATTTTAGCTACCAGTTGCCAAAACACAGGCCAAGCTGGTCAAACTAATACTTAACTAATAAACTAATTAATTCATTTATCAATGAATATTTGAGATGTTCTGATAGACTTTCTGTTGTGTTATTTCCTTTAAATAATTATGATGTTACCTATGGGCATTGGTGGCTCAGTTTTTCGCTCAGTTTTCCAGTTTTCATTGGTGGCTTAGGTTTCCGCTCTGCAGAACGTCTGGGTTTGATTCCCAGCCACTGGATGCCATGCTGGCCCAAGCCCAGATAAAATGGGAGTGTTGCTTCAGGAAGGGCATCCGGCATAAAATCTGTGCCAAGTTGCAGTGTGGCTTGGATGGTCTGCTGTGGCGACCCCTTCATGGAAGCAGGCAAAAGACCAACAATAAATGTTACATAATGTTATGTAAGTAGTGATAATTCATAAAATGTTTTCACCACCTGCACTTATTGCTGGTCACTAAGCTCCACCTTAATCAGCCTGGTGTCTTGGCAACTGGTAATCCAGCAGAGTAGCCATTTGCAATTCAGTTTTATTTATACAGCACTTTTAAAAATGTTCATGGTGGCAAAGCAGCTTTATAGAATCAAAAAAAAAATTTGAGTAATGAGTTTGAAAAGTGTGAGAAAATATGTGTAAATCAAAACAATCAGTTTGTCCCTCATGAGCCAGCCAAGGGTGATGGGTGCGAGGAAAAACTCCCTGAGATGGCGGACCCAGACTCAACAGGGAACCCATCTTTAGCAGGATAGCAGGAAATGATCTTCAGATATACTGTGTGTTGGGAGGCTGTATGTTCAGTATAACATGAGAGGTGTTTAAGTTAATATGAGTTCTAAACTAAACTGTTTGTAGGGATTTCAGTCCCGAACTATTGAGTGACTGTAGTCACAACCCATTAGAGAACAGCTGCCTGCATCAGCCAAGTCCAAGACCACGATCAAGTGGAAACATGAACACATGGAGAACATGTGCCACTTAACAGATCTGATACTTGAGCTGTGAGAGACCAATACCACTCATTGTACCAAACCATTAAGTTATAGAGTGGATGAATTCAATAAGTAAAGCTAAGCACATCACTCACTCATAGTCTATACCGCTTTATCCCGTATACAGGGTAGCGGGGGGGCCTGGAGCCTATCCCAGGTGCCAATCCATCGCAGGGCACACACATACTACGGGCAAATTATGGCATCAAATGAGCCTCATTTGCATGCCCTTGGACTGTGGGAGGAAACCCAACAAGCACTGGGAGAACATGCAAACTCCACAGACACACACACACAGAACCCAAGGTGGGACTCGAACCCTGAACGCTGGAAGTGCAAGGCGACAGTGCTAACCAATAAGTCTCAAACCAATCATATTAAACATATAGTACACAAACATTCTGAATTTTTTTGATTTATAGTGTCATGCCTATGATTTTCAATTTATTGTCCTAAAGGATTTTTTGTTTTGTTTTTTGTCCAAGTTTAATAAAGTTTGAAAGAAACGACCTTGTGTGACGTCATTGATTCATCCGGGTCTTTTCTCAGAGACGCTAGTGCGCATGCGCAGCGCTTCCGGTGTTTCGACCTCTGCCTTTGGTGAGTATTGAGATTCTGCAGTGAAGGAAAAAATACAATCCTTCTTCATCTTCGCTTTACAGCGTCTCTTAGTCGGTGTTGTTATTTAGACAGTTGTTAATAACATCATATGTGATTTTAGGACGGTGTAGTTTTGAATAAAGCTATAAAGTTGGTATTGACCTTATTCCCTCTTGCCTTACAGACAGTCCCCGGCTGCTGCAATCCTAAAAGGATTAAAAACCCTTCAATTCCACAATGTACGCCTGTGCGAAATTCGTCTCCACACCTGCTCTGGTGAGTAATTAAACACCAGCCATTTGTGGTGTTTTATATTATTGTCTTATGTTTTAATGTATTTTGGGGCCTTCTGCTGAACTAGTAGCCGGTTGCTAACGCGCTCGCGAGTTCATTCATTCTGTCATTCATTCATGTGTTCACAGCTGTTGAGTGAAAAGCAGATCAAGTCCAGATTATTGTAGATTAGCGTGTGTTGTGGATTTGAAACCGACCCTTGTTTAGAAGGTTGGCAAAATTTAAGGTCAACATTTAGCTAGTTCCCGGGTTAGCAGGCTAGTCGCTAAGCTAACTGCACACTGAGGGTTGCTCACTTGCATAGTGTGATTCTTAGGCTTGTTGAACGTGGCTGCATTGTTGTACACCTTGTCTTATGAGTGGGGACATTCTAAACTATCAAACCTTTAAACCTGTCCATGTTGGTTCAGGTTGTAAGACTAAAGCACTAGAGAACTCTGTTTGGCAAGCAACTAGCTTCCCTGGGGGGGGGCGGGGGGGTATTCAGGGCTTTGATCAGACTCTCAGGGGGACA
>JAQQZT010000036.1:18694011-18709972 GCA_030068275.1 Clarias platycephalus | reverse complement strand
AGATTTAACCGTATTTGGGTCCGGATGCGGACCGGAGTCCGCCTATTGAGTACCCCGGGTATAGAGTGAGAGAGTTCAGGCTTCCGGAAGGGCGAAAGTGCGGATGTGCGCGCGCGCGTCAGAACGCAGGTCAAAATAACTTTTAAAAAAAAGTGAATAATCGTTTTTTCCGATTACACCATTTTTGTGATCGTTGAGACCCGAAATCGAAATTCAATTAATTGCACAGCCCTACAGCGATGTAACATCTTAAGTTTTTAGCAGCAAACTACTGAAAAGCTTTGTAATAACTGGGGTTTAAGGTTTTTAACTTTTAAATATTCCACCCCCAATTTTTATGTATGATGTACATTGTTTACTCATTTAGTTTGCAGACTAGGGCATTTATCTTTTTAATCTTTATTTATTAATCTTTTCATTTGTTGAGTTCAGCAGCATGTTCGCTAATTTTACTTTTTTCTTATTTTTAAAGGCATTCATATTTTTTAACGCTCTCCCAAAGGAATTCTGAACAGTTTGTGTGGAAAATGTTTTCTAACTTAAGATGTTATGCCCCAGACTAGATATAAAATAGCTGACCGCATACAGTAAATGTATAAACTTTTACTACATAATCCAGTCCTGATGGGCACACTGTTGTTACCACCAGAATAAAAAGTCCTTTTACCTTTCCAGCAAAAGGACTAAATCCATATTGCATCCATAATATGAAGTTGATGTTAAGTTTGTTGCTTTCTCTTTCCATAGGCTCCTGCTGCTCTGGTGCCCCAGTCTCCCTTCACCCAGATGTGTCTGCGAAGCTTCCAGACCAGCGCGGTGAGCCGTGACATTGACACTGCTGCCAAGTTCATCGGAGCTGGAGCTGCCACTGTTGGTGTGGCTGGATCTGGTGCTGGAATTGGAACTGTCTTCGGCAGTCTGATCATTGGATATGCCAGGTAAATCCGCTCCCTGCTTTTCACTCAGCCTAATCGTTTGTCATGGTTGACAAGGATTTTAAGCAGTTTGTTTATAAATCTGACTCTTGTCTTTTACATTTATTTTTTTTAAAGGAACCCATCTCTGAAGCAGCAGCTGTTCTCGTATGCCATTCTGGGATTCGCTTTGTCTGAAGCCATGGGTCTCTTCTGTTTGATGGTTGCTTTCCTTATCCTGTTTGCCATGTAAAAACGTACTGAGAGTGGCAATGTACACTTTAATCAATTGTGAATTCACAGTTGCTACCAAAAGTGTCTGTTCTTAATTGTCCATGTAGAAAGAAATGTTCATTTTCAACAATCACTCTGTCAAAAGGATAACGTATTATGAACTTGTAAGCAATTACAAAATTAAAATGTGTATTTCAACTGTTTAAAGGACAACTGTAATTTTTGTATTTTGGGAATTTTGTTTTGTCCCCCCCCTTTGAACTGCAACGGTGCTCACTAAATGTCAACACTGATTCGCCACAAAACCTCGGCAGTCTGATAGCACTTTGTACATCACGATTGGAGAAGTGTACTTGTTCTGGGTCCATTTATTTCCAGGGGTTGCACTCCTGGATGGAAAAAAGGATGTAGGATGCAGCTGGTTAAGACAGTAAACAGTTGCTTTTGTAAATTGCATTAAATAAATATATACTTGTGTTTAATTGTGTTCAAGGTTGTTGTTTCCTGTTTGCATCCTTATTTAAATAATTAATCAAGAATTATACCACAGTGCATACACTGTGACATAATTTGTAGGATCCCATGTCCTGTTGGGTGCAGGACAACCTGAAGCGGAAGTGGACGCGTTAGCGCGATGGGCGTGGCTGTGATGTGTACTGACCCCCGCCATGTGTCCTTCAGATTTACTGCCGGTGTGTTAACTCGTACCGTATTCACGTAGAATCAAACAGAAGATTTTTAAATTATAAAAATAATATTTTTGGATTTGATGGAAATGCGCTGCTGCTGGTTTCGGGGTTCGTAAACGGGAATGAGGTGAAATCTCGCGAGAACTGAGGGATTCGTGGGCTTTGGCTGTCAGGGTTGTGCCTGTGGGTAAGTAATCGCATCCGTTAGTATCATCTATGTAAATACAACACTCCGCTTATGGGCTCGGAGAATAAAAGTACAGAGTATGTTATGCAAATTTTTTAACGAGTGCTTTCATGACACGTATATATTTTCCCATTAATAGCTTTAGTGCTAATATGGCGACGGCTATGCTAGCTAACTAGCTTGGTTACAGTAAACAAGGTGGCCTGTATTGTTATCCTCAGCATCCGGATCTTAATCAGAAACGAGTGATCGTTTAATAGGACGTAATTTTAAATATATAGTTTTTCTTGTTCGGTATAATTGAATGTGTTATGCGCTTGCAATAAACACAAGTTATACACTGTCCTGTTCAAGATGTGCCATTAATCTAACTGACAATAGACTGTACCTGCTGGCTGAGCTGTGTGCAGTGATGTCTGATTTTTTTTTTTTTTTTTTAAAGGTTACGCATCCAGGTTTTTTTTTAGCAACACAGGACTTGATTGATTGCTACATTTATGCATTAATTGTATTTAGTGTACGGAGTTGTTACTCTGTATCTGTGAATGCAGATTGCAGAGTACATCAGCTATTAAAGGACAATTCCACCCTGAAACACACTATGTCTTTATAATAATCTAATTATGTTGAGCTTAGTGATTCTGGACTTAATTTGTTGTCAGGTTGATGATGTATTTTTTCTTATTCCTCTGAAAACTTTGCATTGTGCAGATGTCACAGGTGGGACATTGTTCTTAATTGTGCCGTTGCAGAGGAACATTTCAGTCCAGACATAAGTGGTTAGAACTGTCGCGCTGCATCTCCAGGTTCCGGGTTCAATTCCCGACTCGGGTCTGTGCGTGGACTTGGTATGCTGTCCCTGTGCTTGATTGGTTTTCATCCCACAGTCCAAAGATATGCAGTTTAGGCTGATTGGTGTGAGTGTGTGTGCCCTCCAATGGATTTGCACCCTGTCTAGGATTTACCCCGCTTTATGCCCTTTATCCTGGTTACCCAGGATATCCAGGATAAAGCAGTACAGATGATGAGTGAATGAGTGATTCACTGTTGTCCTCAGGCGTAAAAAGTAGGTTTAATGTCCTGCTGATACTATTACCACAACCTTCATCACTTCGTATTGTTCACTTCCTCTCAGATGCATGCAGCCTTAATAAAAAAAAAAATATATATATATATATATATATTTTAGTGCTTTCCTGGAGTATAAAGAAATTAGAAACACTTGACATTGTTTATTAGCTACAGGAAAAAAAAACTATTAAGTTATATATGTCATTTAAAATAGAATAAAAACATTGTTGTATATATAGTATTTGCATTTGGGGTGGAAGAAAAGTTGCAGTTCCTCTATAATCATACAGGTGGTGCACTCTAATCTATTCATACTTTTGCAGGCAGCACAGCATCCTGTGTCGCAAACTATTTGTTTAAGTTTAGAATTGAACCGCTCACTCACTGATCGTCTTTACCGCTTAATCCTGTACACAGGGTCGTGGGAGGCCTGGAGCGAGGCAAGGCGGGGTACACCCTGGACAGGGTGCCAGTCCATCGCAGGGAACACACACATATACAGTACATACTCACACAAACACTACAGGCAATTTGGGAATGAAAACAGTTAACCTAATCTGCATGACTTTGGACTGAGGGAAACTCACAAAGCACATGGAGAACATGCAAACTCTATGCACACAGAGGTTGAAATCGAACCTGGCCAGGGATCGAACCCAGACCCAGGAGGTGCAAGGCAACAGTGCTAACCACTAAGCCATCGTGCCGCCTAGAATAGTTACAAAACCCAAAAGTATTATAGTGAATTGGGATATTTGTTGAATTATGATACTAACACAATTACAATACAGACTGAATGAGCACCTAAGTATCGTGATAATATTGTATCAAGTGCTCGTTGGTGATTCCCATTCTTTTTGAGTATAGCAACAAGATTTGATTTTATGGTTAAGGTGATACCTTCAATAGGCTTAATTGAAAAGTTGACAATCCTTATAACTTGTTTTAATTGACCTTCCCAGAACAATAAATCCCTGTAATGTGAAATGTACCCTTTCACTGGTGCTGTGTTTAGGAAGTGAAGAAGGTCATGTATGCGCAGTCGTGTGCGAGAATTCCAGCTAGTCTGAGCTGGTGTCTGTGATGCTGGAATAAAACAGAATATCATGAACCATCACAACTTATTCTGCTTCACATTTTACTTGTGAGATTTTGCAACAAACATCTGCCTGCCAAAATGCCACAGTACTGGATATCATTCAGCGGCAGTGCGTAGGAGGAAGCTTGCTTTCCCCTTAACTAGCCGTAATGAAAGATTGAAATGCAATATGGTCGATTTGGAACAACTTAGAAGCAGTATTAGAAGTGTTGTTAAGGATGCCATAACATAAGCTGAAGTGTTTTTTTTTTTTGCTGAAAGTGTTACTGTGACTGGTTTTAAGTGTGGGTTTTGGAAGGCAGTTGCTCTTCACTCTTTCCAGATCTGTGTGCCGCCTTTAAATCTTCTAGTTGTATGCGGTACCGGACTGCCTTGCTTTCTGCTTTTCTTAGGAGTAGTGGAAAGAGCAAACACTGGAAAAAGCTCCAGAATGCAATGCAGCTATAGGATGTGTAAGATATGAAACTCGTCTGTGCTAATTAATGGACTTCGAGAACGTTTGAAACCTGACCAGTTTGATCAGAGAATACAGATGAGTACAAGAAAGAGCTGGATACATTAAAGGAGTAAAGCACTGCTGCATCTTTACTGTACACAGAGACTAACCAAAGGCTAATTCCCACTGGCACTGGTATTGGGGACAATTCAGTAACATAGTGGGTCATGCACTAGAAAAGTGCAAGTAGACCAATGTGTGATAAGTTTTGACAAAGAAGTTAACTCTTGTGGACAATTGATCACATCTTCATTATAAACATGATTATGCAAATCTATCAGGGTGTAAATCTCCGTTAAACACACTTGCAACTTTTATCAAAATAATCATATAAGCATGTACAGTAAACACTCCATGCATCTATGTTTATGGTTTCAATTTGAAAAGACAGTAATGTTTGCTCTTTGTCTTTTCTGTTAGGAGACGGCATAGAGAAACTCTGAATATGAGTGATGAAAAACCGTTCCTCTGCACTGCTCCTGGCTGTGGTCAGGTTTGTATTGACATCTCAGTGAAAATCACTATTAAGCTATTGCTGTGATTACTGCAGAATTGTTTTTAAAACTTCAATGCTGTACAGGGAATATATAAAATCTCGTTAAAACCACGTTTTCCGGAGATGATGTGGTGCTTGGCATGGCAAAACTTACAGGATCAGTTGCTAAGGTGCTCTAAAGTAGTTTCTAGGGTATGGCTTGACAGCTTCACAATGATCCTGAGAGACTGATTGGTTGCCTGAGTAAAATGAGCCCATCCCATCATTTGTGACAATGGGATCCACAGTTAGGTTCAGTTTTAAAGTTCCTATGGAACTTACCTTAGCAGGGAATGCAACAGTGAGCAATTTCTGTTTTTAATGGGGAACACCTTCACCATAATATTTCAGTCGGGCAATCTTGGGCACCTCCTGTTCCACCAACACCTTATTCCCTCTTGTTGGGTATGTTGTTACACAGCTTGCGAACCTCTTCAAATGTGGTCTATTTTATATTTCTACTACTTCAATTGCGCTAGAATTGGTCAAAATTGATCTCAATGTTAAGTCTATGGGGTTTTTTTGGGCAGTAAATTGATTGAATTGCCATAGCACCCCATTCCCGAATAAGCCTCACAATTTGACAGCTTTTCCATGGGTCTACGACAATAGTTGTTTGTACGGGAAAAGAATGATGATAAAAAAAAATAAGTCTGCAAGATAATATAAGTGACGCTTTGCTTCACAAGCACCAATAATGATTAGTTTCTGTGATGTTCCAAAAAAACGTAGATATGCCACTGAACCCTGTAAAGTCAATAATCAAGTACAGGTTGCTCAGATTCTCCACAGGTCTGGGTTATGAGGAGGTTGGTATTTTTAACAAAAAAAACGTAACATCCAGTCTCCCAAAAACTTTTTATGAAAAAACTTTGTAGAATAATGTGTTGTGGTCACATTTTGGTATGGGTCAGAGGTAGCTCAGTGGTTAAGGCATTGGACTCCGGTTCAGGAGATCCCACAAAAAAAGAGGAAAGTGTGGTTTAGTTATGCAGTGTATCTACTCCAAGATTCCTCACCTTCTTTTAATTTTGGTCGGTCGCAGCAGTGACAGGAGTCCTGACTCTTTTCCAAGTCGTCCCTTTCTCAAATTTTTATTTACATGAGTTTGTTTGTAGAGTAGATTTTTCTCCAGGACTGTACTTGGGAGTACGAGTGTGGAATACAGATCACTCGTGTTACTCTTCTCCGGAGCACCAATTTAATGAGGGATAGACGCTGAAAGATGCGTTTTATTGAAGCATCTTGCAAAGTGGACCCAAAATACAGAGTGACATAGAGACGGCATTAGAAGTAAATCCCTTGAATCCTTCTTCTCTATTTATAAGTGATACACACACACATATCTGTAATCTAAAGTTTTCAGGTTTCAGCTGATGACATCATATAAAGTTGCTTAGTGTCACACGTAAAAAAAACACTAGATTTACGTGAGAACAAGTACATGGCATTTTGACTTGTGTTCAAATAACAAAATTCTGTTTATGGAGATCTTAAGTTCACTATGTCAAGAATATTCCTTATTAGCAGAAGTTTTTATTGAAACAGGTGAAGGCCTGCAGATTAAAGGGACAGGAACCATCTGGTGGAACAGTGGGAAACTCCATTCCTGGATGGTCTATGTTAAGGAACCATAACTCAGTTTTCTAATAATTCTGTGTGAATACAATTTCTGGTTTAAATTAAGCTTTCTGTTTTTGCATGTATGTAAGGGCCTTTCCCTGAAAGGAAAAAAAAAGATTTGTTTCTTAGTATGTATTCTTGAAGTGTTTGATAATGGGTGTCTTATGCATGCTTATGCTGCAGGTATGGATTTATGACACATGTGATAGATTTTGTATGTTTATTATCTATTTGTGCTATCAATATTTATTAAAAAGGAAGGAGATGTTAGGACTATTTTATACTGTAGTAACTGTACATTTAAGTTTTTGTAATGTTAACAAAGGTTGGCACTTTGCACTTGTTCTCATGTAAATCTAATGCGTGACATACATATAATCAGTGCAGTAATGCAGTAAGCAACTTTGTACAAGGTACAAAAACAAAGTACTCTTTTTCTATTTATGCTCAGAATTTCCACAACATATGATGAGACAAAAGGGGAACATTTTGGAGATAATATCAAAAGATATGTTTGTCTCCAAAACACGGCACATTGTCAAAGTCCCATGATCACAATCCCAATGATGAAGCATGGAGGTGGCAGCATAATGGCTAAAGAGCTGTTGCACAGATGAATTGAAAGAGTTAGGATGCTATCTCAAGGATGATTTTTTTTTTAAGTGTGCACCCCAAAGTGTGGCAAAAAGGGTTGATTGCCAAGATAAAATCTAAAGGTGTTTCAAACTAAATATTAATTTATGCAACCAGTTTACTGCACAGTTTTCTTTCCTGTAATGGTTCTCTTTATTTGTCACTTAAATTAGTATGTTGCAATTTCACAATTTCACTAAAGTTAGAATAGGTTCTGACATGATTCATCTTGGTTTTAATATTTGTACATCACAGAAACCTGAGTGGCATTAAGAAAATGTGAGTTTGACTCCCAGGTGATGCAACAGACATCTGTAGGTGGGTTTACAGAGAGCAGATTGGCCATGTTCTCTTAAGGGAGTGGCATTCCAGCACTCTCACTTCAATCATAGCAATCCCTGCCAATGCTGGGCATCTGTGAGCTCACACAAGAGGAAGGGGTGAATAATGCTTTCTTCCAAGAGTGCCCTGATGTACTCAACTTCGCATTGGAAGTAGAAGTTGGAAAGGAAGCATATGATAGTCTTCGCCCTCCTTGTTTAGGAGATTAGATTTTGTGTCTGACCCAGAACCCCCTCCCCAACCCCCCACAAAAAGGTACTATTTCAAAAGGGTGTGTTGAGCTTTTCTATGTATTCTACCTGTATTTGCCCAGTATGATTTATTTTTAAGTGAGATTCTGATTCGTAGTGGAAACTCATTTGTAACACACATTTGTAGATTTCAAATATATTTTTTGTTCCCAGGTCAAACATATTTCATGTGACAGCTAACATTGTGTATGTGTGCGTTGCTGCTTTATATCCACAGCGATTTACAAATGAAGATCATTTGGCAGTCCATAAACATAAGCATGAGATGACACTCAGGTTTGGACCAGCGCGCAGTGACAGTGTCATCATTGCTGGTGAGTGTGTCATAAATTTCCGTTCCTCGATGGAGGTCGTTAGTAAAGGTAATAAATAGTTGTTTGTATCATTGGTTGTTCTTTGCAGACCAAACACCCACACCCACACGCTTTCTAAAGAACTGTGAGGAGGTTGGACTGTTCAACGAGCTCGCTAGTCCCTTTGAACATGACTTCAAAAAGGCCACAGAGGAGGATATTAAAAAGGTACATACACATAAACTTCAGTGTTGTCATAAAATGTAATATCATTTACTCTGAAACATTTTACTGCATTTGGCAGACAACCTTTAGTGACTAAAAGTTTTATCTCATTATACATCGGTACCAGTTGAGTTTTAAGGGCCTTTCTCAAGGGCCCAACAGTGGCAACCTGGTAGGACTTGGTGGGGTTTGAACCTGGGATATATATATTTCTTTTTTTTTTAATTAATATTATTAATTTTAAATAATACAGATAAACTAGGGTTAGGGTTAGAAAAACATAGAAAAACTCTGAACCATGCAAGCTGTGAAGCGCATACATATATACCTTGAGGGGGCAAGGTGGCTCAGTGGTTAGCTCTGTTACCACACACCTCCAGGTTGAGGGTTTGAATCGTGCCTCCAGTCCTCATGTGTAAATTTGGTGCTTTGTCATATTTTGAAATGAAATTCTGTGTTGATGTTTTGTGTTTTAATTTGTTTAATGATTGCCTACCTTACTCACAATGTGCTTGACTATACAGAGGTGGTGGTGTCAGTGAGTACTTATTTTTACCTAAAGAGAGCAGTGCAGCAGTACTTTAGTCCTTCAGTTTCTCCACCTTTTCACATGTTCGCTTTCTTAGACAGATAAGATCCCGAAACCCTCAGCTTTCATGTTAATGGCACCATCAACAAGACCTCCTCATCATAGCGCAACTGTGTAATGTACCTACAGTATATTGCCTTTGGTACTTTGAGTCCAGCATTTGTTAATAATTCTACTTATGATATTTTATTGATATGACCATGAATGTCACTAGGAAATTTTGAGTGAAAAAATAAGCTTGTCTTTTTTTTTAATTTATTTTGTTTTTAGGATGTAGTGACGAAACCTGACTGCTAAGCCTCTTAATTCAGATGTAAAAAAGTTACAACCATATAAATATAACCATCATTGTTAGCGAACTAGCCACACGCTACTGTGATACCAGAATACCGATTCGTCATGCGAACGCCGAAAATAGCACCAACCAAAATTAAGCATACTTGTAGTGTGTCTCAGGGCAGAGATTTCTTTTAACAACAGAATTTACCTTACTAACTTAAACCTATTTAGAGCTAATTTATTAATGAATAACTGAATGAACAGGTGTCTTAGACATCTCATGTGAGCCAAAATACTTTTCCTTTAATTATATAAATATATTAGCACCTTCTCAAAAATCTTAGACCATGCTTTTACAAAATATTTGCCATATGTATCAGCAATAACAAGTGAAGATCCATGTCAAATACATTTAGCAGATGCCCATATCTTCAGCAACTTACATTTTTACTTTATTATACATCTGAGCAGTTGAGGGTTAAGGGCCTTGCTCAAGGGCCCAACAAGGACAACTTGGCGGTCATGGGATACAGTAGTCCAAATGCCTTAACCACTGAGCTACCCGTGACCTACATAAAGTCCATCGGTGTGTCATGTCAGATGGGACAACAGTCTGATCTTCAAAAATCTGACCTTTTGTATGAAGGAGTTATCATGGTCGATATCACAAATGTGCTAACATTTAAAATGTAACATAGGAATAGTGCAAAATCATAGAAGTTAATTATAATTTTTTTTTTTTTTTTTTCCCAAAAGTGCAAAACCTTCTGATAATTTTTCTATTTTAAACTAAAAAAACATCCCAGAGTATGGTCTCCGTCCTTTAGGCTATGTGTCAAAAAAAGACTGAGCCCTTTAGTGTATGTTGAGATTTAAAATAATTTTACCAGATAGAGTTAATATTACAATAGAACACTGAAAATTATTAAGTTGTATGGCAGAAAGCCTTTCTGTTATGCATGATGCTTATGTATGCTGGGGACGTAAGAGGTTTCATCTGATGTGTTTTCAGGGCAGAGGATGAGCCTCCTTTCAGTGATGTACTTTTTTAAAACCTCGTTTTAGATGATCAGCCGTCTTTCATTGTAGCTGATTTTATTTAGACAGGTGCACTGAAGTGTGCTCATTTGCAGCTGCAATGCTCAAGAGACTTAATTGTGGACTTTGCTATTGAGGTCTGCCAGTGTCTGACAAAATGACAGCTAATGATGTTTCCATGCATTTTCCTTTGAGTACCAGTGAAGTACCTGTAATAATTAGATTAAAACAAGGAAAAAGCAGAGGAAGCAAAAGCATTTATGCTGTATATGAAAGAACAGAAATATCCCTAAGCACTCTGTCACATTGCAGTTGGAAATGTTTTAAGGTTGCTGTTATGTAAAAGTAAGCAATGTGAATGGACTTAGATTAAAAACATTTGGTATTTCCTTATGTAAAACCTTATAGCTTATCCATGATATCTAGGAAACACTTTAAGAGCCATTTAAAAATGTAAACATTAAAAACATTTTTAATATTTTTGTTTTCTTATGAGTGATTTTATAAATAATAATTATTAATAATTTTAAAACAGTAGTTTTGAAAACATCTAATGGCTATGCATATCTTTAAATCTAACTTTAAAATGGACTTGAGCTTTGAGAGCTTTACTGATTGAGGAAAATCAGGATCATGCAGGTCCTGCAACGCTGTCACGGAAAGTTCTTATGGCAATCACTGTGGAGATTTTTTTATGGCTTCCTTTTATTTCATTTTATTTCATTAGAAAATTAAAACAGATTGAAGTAAAAGCAAAAAAACATGTGAGATTGCTGCTCAGCACAAAGTTTTTCAGCTTTCTCCTATGTTGAAACATTTCTATCATGTCAGGAGTGGTCTCTTTGACTCTGATTCTGCCTCATCCGCAAGGCACGAGGGCTCATGGAAGGATTTAAGGTGTGTGAAAAGCATCATACGCTATGGATTTGACGGTCAACAGATTGCAACCATATTAAACATCTGTGGGAGATTTGAGTGTGATGTGTGAGATAGCACTCTCTACCATTATCATCATTAAAAACAGGAGATATATTTTGAATCAATGGTGTTCATTAATCCAGTAATGTTTCAGAGATTTGTAGAAGCAGGGGCAAGGAACATTGAAACTGTACTTGCTACTCAGGATGGCTTTACACTTACACTTTATACTGTTTTTTTTTATTATTTTTTTTTTCATTTACATTTGAGGCATTTGGCAGATATTCTTTTGGCAAAGTGATTTACATTTTTGTAAAATCACACATATGAACAGTAGAGGGTTAAGGGCTTTGCTCAAGAGCTCAACATTGGCAGCTTGCTGGTCCTGGGGTTTAAACCGGGAACCGTCTGATAAATAGTCCAACACCTTAATTACTGAACGTATTTTCGGACCTGTATTTGATTTGTTTTTGTAGAGTGTGTTTAAAAATGTATCTTCTATTTTTGTATTTGATGTTTTAGTTACCTTTGGACTTGTCTCCTCTTGCAACTCCAATTGTGCGAAACAAAATTGAGGAACCCGCATACATGGAATCACATAGAGACAGCCCACTTCCCCACCCTGAGTCTACAACCAACGAGGACAAGGTTAGTGCTGGTTTAAATAATTTTCTTACTTCTTAAACACTTACTATAGCGCTTCATTAAATGTCACGCCTCTGATTTATTTACTTACTGCTCTGTTTTTTAGTGCAGGATTATGTGCATAAATTTCAGAATTGTGAATGTAGCATCCCAAATTAAATAAACACTATCCTGAGAGGGCGTGTACTCCAGTTTATTTCCCTCCCAGTCTGCAATATACATCTTGTGGTGTTGTCTAGCATTATCTCAGCTGGCCAGTTATCTTTTGATATAGAATTCATGTAGTAAACTTTACTGTGGTTAGTAGCCATGAAATATAATTATAAAAGACTGAAATGGCACTTTTTAAATGGTTGATGCACCTTCGGTTTCATATGGTATTTTCAGGACGTTTCTTTGCAGCCGACCTCACTGCCTACATCCGCTATAGTCCGTCCTGCCTCCCTCCAAGTTCCCAATGTACTTCTGGCCAGTACTGACGCTAGTGTTGTTATTCAGCAAGCCCTTCCATCTCCAACGTCTAGTTCTGTTATAACTCAAGTCCCATCCTCTAATAGGCCAATAGTGTAAGTAGCTCCAAAACGTTCCTTGCTACTTAAGAACCTTTAATTTGCACATCATCGCTTTTTTCGTACTGTTTTTTTATTTATTTATTTTATTTTAGTCATTTATTATTTAGTAGATTTCATACTTTTCTTTATAGCTGGTAAGATTTTTCTGAGTTACTCTGTCACCATTTTTAAGCCTCATTCTCATTTGAATGTTTCCTTTAAATATACACATGCACATTTAATTTGGTGTTAAAATGTAGCAATAAGAGAATATGCATATATTTACATTACTATGCACATCTGCCTCTCTGCTCTGTCTCCAGTCCCGTGTCTGGCACATTCCCAGTGATTCTGCAGCTGCCAAATGGACAGACCATGCCCGTCGCCATCCCAGCCACCATCGCCAGCTCTAGCGTACACATCCCCACTGCCATACCTGTACGTTTACACAGGTTTTATTTATTTTATTCCAAATATGTTTATTCCTTCCCTAGATGTAATAACTTATTCTCGAAGAGATGAGAGATTTTTCTGTCTAATTAAAGAGTAGTCACACTGCACAGCTTAAAAGCATGTTATCCATCTGCCATTCCACGGGGGAATGTTGAGAGCGAATGTTTCCTGCAAAATTTCTTCCCAACTTTGAAGTATTAGTACTACTTTCTGTTAACTAAATTTTCCTCCACACATGCAGATGCAAATTGTTTATCTACAGTCAAAACTCTTGGAGGACTGTTTGTTCCCTTGCCAGGCGATTAAACATTTGAAAGTGACTCCCTTCCAGAAGAGTGGCGCAGTGTATTCATATCATGAGTGACGTAGGTGTGATTTGTCAGTGACACGTTTCAGCGTGGCACAGAGGACAGGCCGGTATTTATTATTCCGACACCGCCTGTGTAGCTTGGAGAGGGAGAATGAGAGAACTAATGGGCCTTAGAAAAGGGCAGTTGTATGTCACAGCAATAAAATGAGAGCGGGTGGAAGAGAAAAAGACACAGCGAGAGGACACTTCAACCATAATGGGTTCTCTGACATGTTCACTGTCCTTGTATGGGCTAGTAGTCAGATCAAAGCTGTATGATCTGCATATTCACGTTTCATGTGTGCATGATGTTGCGAGGACAAACATGCCTATGCCATGTGTATATATGTGGGATGTTGTGTATCTCCACATATTCAGTGTATGTCTTTCTACTCTGCCTGTTCTCTCTCTCTCTCTCTCTCTCTCTCTATCTCTAGTGTGCATGTCTTTACATTACATCTTTCTTTGGTTGTGCTGCTTGCAAATACCATGCAGTCAGCCTAATGAGTGTGAGCTATGGGGTTAGCTTGTGCGCATGCTGCTCGCTTCATGTGGGGGGGGTTTTGTGTGAGATTAGGGTGGACACTTAGCAGGTTGAGGTGTGAAAACGTCTTCAGAGAGACTAATTATGTCAATCCATCTCCTTTCCCCATGTTCTCCATATGTTTCCTGTCTTAGCTGGTAAGACCAGTCACCGTAGTGCCTAACGTCCCCGGAATCCCCGGCCCCTCCTCTCCACAACCCGTCCAATCAGAAGCAAAGATGGTAATCCCCTTTTTGTACTTATCAAACCTATAAGTAAATATGTAAATCTCATGTCCTCCTGTGTCTATCTGTGCCCGTCTTTATTACCTCTAAATGTACTTCCTTCATTTACACGCTAGAGGGCTCCACTTAAAAAAAGTCATTGTATAGCTGGGTGAATTCGAACAGAATTGTGATTCATTGATAAATACGTTGTTTTGTAAATAAAACAGGATTGTAAAGTTGAAGTTGTCCATAGCGTTGTTCTGACATTAGAAATCTATAAATATAGTCTGAGTGAACACTAAAACGTTGCAGTATGCGTTCATTTTTGTTTGTGTGTGCCGTGATCAGGTGTTTACCACACTGCGTTATAATGTACTCGGTGTATAAGTGTGTGTAGAGAGTTTACATGTGGGCCTTTGGTGTAGTGATGAAGTGTTGATCACTCTGCTGTAAGTGTTCACAGCATGCTGCTCCTCCAGATATTAGCATGTAAACTCGCTCTAGGGGACAAGGGCGAGCGGTGTAGGGATAGAGGCCTGTCTGTCGCAGGGGTGTATCTGGATGTATGTGTACGTGTTCGAGATGACAAACGCACAAACAGCGCTGCGCTCAGCAGGTTGTCATCGGGGGCAACCGGAGTGGGGAGGGAAGTTGGCACGCGCTCAGAAAGGCGCATTTCTGTTCCTCACCCTGCATGGAACCTTTTGTTCAGCAGAATCTAACCTGACCCTGTACACAATCTGCACACTTTCTCTCTCTCTCTCTCTCTCTCTCTCTCTCTCTCTCTCTCTCTCTCTTACACACATACATACATCCATAACAGAAATCCACACATGCATACAGGGGCTTGAAACATCAGAGCATGTACTTACTCTTTCAATGACATGCCATCTCACACACACACACGTACACACACAACACAACACCTAATGAGCTCACATCAGGAAAACAGACCCCTCTCTGAGACCGCCCCTCCTCCTGCAATCCACCCCTCCATGCCTTTATCCCTCTCTTTTTCTCCTCTCCTCCCCAGACACAGACACGGCACTTTACAAGGACTGATGATGCTGCAAAGACCACAATAATGATAATTAACTTGCTGAATTTAGAAGATTATGCTGTTAATTAGTTGAAAAATAAAGATAAGTAATATAGTAGCAGATGGTTGGATAACACCCCAGAGATGGAGGGTTATTGCACTGATGAGGTTCCTGTGGCAGATATGAAATATGATTCAGTTTCCTCTCTCTCTCTCTCTCTCTTTCTCTCTCTCTCTCTCTCTCTCGCTCCGCGTCTCTTTCTCTCTATCTTTCCAGGGAGTTCTGGAGGGTTGTTATACTATAAACTAATTTGCTAGATAGATAGGTCTGGCAGAGGTAGCTGTTAAAAGAATGTCCCCTCTTGTTTTTTCCATGTTAATGAATCTCTCTTCTCTCTCTTAGCCCTCAGTTGCCTTGTTCACCTGCTGTGGGTGCATTTGTTACCTGATGCCTTTGACTTTTTTTTTTTTTTTTTTGCACCATTGTTGCTTTTGCTCCTCTTCTTTTTCAGGGAGAGCCTTTAGATTAGTGATGTATACGGTACAGCTCTTTATGTCTGTGATACATATCGCAGCGAATGGCCATATGAAGACGGACTCGATGCAGTATGGCTGGATGCTTCGAGCGCATGTGGATGTCATTCATTCAGCGTGTAAGAGTTGACATTATTGTTAGGCAGCTGTGGGGAATGTGACAGGCTCAGTGGGAGGCAGAGTTAGGAAAGGGGTGCTTAGCGCTGAGGTCGCTATGCTATGCG
>JAQQZT010000036.1:18674582-18690183 GCA_030068275.1 Clarias platycephalus | reverse complement strand
AAAAATGAATAAAGAAATATTATAAATACACACCATGTGTTTGTTGAAGTGTTACAGTTATTTAATTTTTTAAGTATCTGTGTGGCATAATAACCTTTTTAATTTATAATTTTTACTGACTGGTTAAAATTAACAGTTGGCAATATTGGTTCAAAATGTAAATCATGTGTATATATAAAGTAAATAGGATTTAGATAAACAGTGGTGATTTAAATGTAACACTCATAGTAGGTGCTTTAATGTCGAGCTGGCATGATGAAATTGTGAGTATCAGCTGATACCCTTCCTCTTTTGTCTTCTGTATTTTATTACTGTTTTATTATTATAGTTTTCCTTCAATATTGGGTTTTTTTTTTTTCATCTACAAAACCTTTTTTTTATTATTCTAAATCGCTTGACAGTTAAACATTTATTTGACCTGTTTTTGGACATCGCAACCATATTAAACATAATAAAGAATTTATTATAATGAATAAATATAAAAATATAGAAGAAATATAGAAATACAATTATGCAATAAAAGAAAAGAAAAGGTCAAATTGTGCAAAGTCAAATATGTAAACAGTTCCAAAAATAATGTTTCTTTACCCAAATCCAGTTCAAAACATTTATTACAGGATCTGATATCTGATTTTCTGTATAATCTTTGATCCAACATTTTTATTGGGGTTAGGTTTAGTTGCAACTTTAAATAACTGCATTTATAGTTATGTCAATAGAATAACCTTGTTAGTGTGTGTTTATTATGTTCATACCCTGACTAAAGGCATTTATTTCCCTGACACAGTGATGAAATCATTAATGGTGATTAAGAAGTGTTTTGTTCTGACAGCTACGGTGAATGTGTGCGCCTGTGAATATGTGTGTGTTAGTTGTGTCTAAGCGTGTGTCTAAGCATCCTGCATTGATACTTCCCTGTCAATAAAGACATTTCCTCCAGATGTCATCGGCACACAAGCGTGTCGTCTCTTCTGTCTGCGCGTTTAAGAGCTGGCCCTGGAACTCTCCCAGGGAAACCCGTCTCTTTGAACCGCCATTTTGCGGCAGGCAATTAGGATTCGCTCCTGACAAGTTCGAAACAGTTCACGTAACTGTTGTCTCTGCTGATAGGGACACGCTAGGCTATGAGGCGACGTGTTCCAGACAATTTAATGAGATGTGCCGCTGTTTATTTGCGTGCTGTCTGTCCTGTTTGTCCATTAAGGGGTGGGGGCTCCAAGAGTGGGGGGCGGGGGGGAGGAGAAAACGAGAGTGATTAATTTGTGATGGAGAGACAGGCGGGGGTGCTGATGAGATTGTTGTAACTCTGCTTAGGGTTAAATGAACACAGGAAGATGAAGCGGGGTAAGGGGAGCATGGAGGGAAAGAGGGGTATTAAGACAGTAACCGGAACTGTAGAGAGCAGTGCAGAGCTTCGTACCGAAATTAAACATAGACCATTAGAGTGTATCTTTTTTATGCGGTATGTTAATCAGTGCCATTAGAGAGTTGTAATGTTCTCTGTCTGTCCCATTGGTTTTGCTGATCAGCACAGAGAGCTCTAATGATGTACGATTACTTTGACATCATCCTTAACGGGCTCTTTAACGAGGAGTCGGCGCCAGCCGGGCAGCATGCTGCATGAGATCTGCGTGTTACACCACCATTGAGCCTCCAAAAATATTATTACCGCACAGTAAACGGTGCATTGAGGTTTTGAATTTATTAGTAATCCTGGGATGATCTGTAAAAACACGTATGATACTGTGGAAGCACTGAATTTCATGTGCTCGCAGATTTTCAGGTTGGCGATTTGGCTCCTAAAGTGCTTTGTCACGCACCAATTGCCAACACGCCTGCTGTTGTCCTCTCGGCTCAATTCCGCTTTTTAAGTTTCTCAATGGGATTCGCATTTTTACTCTAATAACCATTCACTTCCTGTCAGAGACCTGTGCGCCTATATTTAGTTAGTAATTATCTGCGTGATGCCTCCAGTTCTCCCATATTACCAGTTGCATTGTAAAGTATAAAGGGTTTACATGGATCCATCAGTGCTTTATGGGCAGAAAGGACAGAGGGATGGATAGAAAAAGTAAATGGGAGGTTGAGGCGAATAAGCAGGCTACGGTACGAGTGCGAGAGCTGCAGTGCTGGTCGTAATGGGATGTTGCTGCGCGTGTGGTGAGGAGATCCACAGCTCCACCAGCTGTGTTTAAATCTGTTCCTCTACAGCCTCGCCTTGCCAACACCGCCAAGCCCTAACAGATGGAATCAACTAAATTGGCCGCTTTTTACCCGAATAGATTAAAGCGGCAGCCATGTTTCAGAGGAGAGAAGAAAGCACTTAAATCTGCCATGTAGTAGTCTGCCCTGCTCACATGCCCATGTTCCTCTAAATCCCCTTAAAGTCACCTTCACTGGTAAACGGGCCCATCTTTGACACGCGCAGCACGGCATCCCGCGGGAGCAGTAAGAGGAGAGTAAATCTTGGCAGAATGGGGTGCAGAGTTCTGCTGACGGAGGGGATAGCACTCTCTCCTTCTGTCTTTCCCTCATCTCATTTTCTCCACTTTCCTTTTTGAGGGTAATGGCACAATAATTCACTTTGTTGATAAAGGATAAACCAAATTGAGCCTTAAAACCCCAGAGTTTACTCATGCAAGAATGGTTTTCAGAATTGATTGTTTAAACTTCGCAATAAAGTGTTTAACTTTTGTGCTGGTTTTGAAATTTTGCAATTCTCTTAAAGATTCCGTATCAGTGCATGATATTGCGATCTGTACACTGATTTTACAAGATGTATTTTTCACCTTTACCTTAAGAGCTTTAGATAATTTTGTGTTTACAAAAAAAAAAAAACCTTCATGAACACATGACTTTTGATTTTGTAGACTTAATAGGAACATGGAGTTTGTGAAATACCGCATGGGCCAAAAGTCTCCATACTCTACATGAAGGAAATTTTTATAATTAAACAAAATACATAATACCAGGCATTAACATAGTGAGTGGGAGAGAAGACCTTGTGTGTGTGTGTGTGTGTTCACAAAGTATGGCAATTATGTAAAGTTACATTAATAATAATTAAGCAACAATAAATTAATATTTTGTATGGAGACTTTTAGAAAGCCCTGTGGATTAAGAGTTAAAAATGTTCTTACAGTCTTTACACTGGCTGAAAATACAATACCATTTCATACACTATTTTTTACGATGCTATTATATAAGGTAGTGCGATTTTATTAATCCTAGTTTATTATTATTATATTATTATTATTATTATGAGTGAGAATATAATTTTAAAAGCAAATAGTCATACTTAAGACATTAAGAATTTGATAAAAATTACACAAAGAAAGTTTTATAATTGCGTTTTGTCACCCAGGAATTCCAATTTTTTTTCATTCTGTCATTTTCTTACTCAGGTCTCTATTTTCAGGATCACATTTACATAGCCATATATATGATTTCTATTGATATGGCCTGACCTCTAGTAAAAACAGATCAAGCTACGATCCTTGCTGAGAATGTATATGTATACTTGCTGGTTCATTCTCCCTATTACTACTTCAACTTGTGGTGCATCTTATGTTATATTTAGTTTTTGCCTGTATATACAGTCATCATGCACATGTACATAAAAACAGTAAATTTGTATTATTTGACCCTTTCTTACCTAATTAATGTACCTTACATTTGATACCATTTATACTTAAAGCACCTTAAACTGTAAACTGTGTAGATTTTTTTTTATTTTTTTTTATTTAAACTTTACCTTTTTTGCTTGTTGCTTACTTGTCGTATAATATGCAAACTGACTGTATGCGAGCTGGATGTGTCTATCTCATCCTCTGTCTCTGCAGAATGAGGTGACTTTGTTACGAAATGAGGTGGCCCAGCTGAAGCAGCTCCTGCTAGCTCATAAGGACTGCCCAGTGACGCTCATGCAGAAGAAATCTGGCTACCACTGTAAGTACTGAGGTTTGAGTGAGCATCGCAGTTCAGACACAAGCACATTTTTTTCATTTGACAGAACAATGTGCTTGGAGCAAACTAAAATCCAAGCTTTCTCACAGTGTAAATGCGAAGCCTGAAGTCAAAACTGACCTTTCTCCCCTTGTTAGCTCATGGCCTTCTTGAGTGCAGCTGTATTTTCCTGCCTCTAAACATGCTTTGACTTTTTCTTGTGTTACTGTGTTCGTCATAGACGGAATGGGAAAAAAAAAAAAAAAGGAAAAACTAAAAGCAATCAACAAGGTTGTGTAGAGATGACCACTTTCAATAAGCAAATAAAATCCTGATGCATGAAACCAGCCACGCCCAAACAAAGATGCGGTTTCCCCTAGAAGACATGTCGCTCTTCAGAACGTTCACATTGCCCATAAATCTAATTGTGCATTTTTTTAACAAGCTCCTGAACGTTATCCCAAAAGGCCCCTTTGCAGAATGTTGTATTTAGCTTAAACAGTGTGTAAAAGTGTTTTGCTGAAACAGCTCTTGGCATTTCGAAGATTTCTCCATGATGTCATTACTGTGCGGTATGTTTCCTCCTTCACTCTCGTGCTGCTTTTAGACCACCAGTATGCCCTGCAGAAGCCAGGCTTGCTTAACAGGCTGTTAAAACCTCATATTCGGTTTTTCATTCTTTCTTTCTTTTTATTTGTCTTTGCCGTAATTGCTATGTTGGGTACTTGATGAAATGTGAAGACTAGAATATGAACCGACGTCGAGTTTGGTAGTATAACAGCCAAACAGATTTACGCTTAGCTACTCGGGACTTGGGGTTCTTTAATGATCTTCTTTGTATATGAATCATGGATATGTAGGTTTTTTTTTTAATTAGCAATGTTGCGTTCATGTTTCTTCTCTTCCAAACTGGTGCCTTTTTCGCTTTAAAGGTAAATGAGCGAGTCTGAGATGGAGGGGCATATGTGATTCAGGCACATCTTTAGCCGTTATGCTCTAATGACATCTTATGAAATGAGCAGATCTGTAGCTTGTCTCCCATATGCAGCCACTTCATATCAATTTGCTGTTGTCAGTGGAATGAAGGAGCAAGTACCGGAACTTAATGGTTGCCTTTGTGCAAGCGCTTTCTGGCGGGCTCTCGGCTACAGCACTTCTTCAACTTTATTATTTTTTACTACTTTTTTTTTTTTTTTTTAATGACTCCCAGATCTTTAATGGTCTTGTGTGTGTATATGTTTTGTTAGAAAAAGAGGTTGCGATTGAGAGAGATTGAGAGCATTGCTTCTCCTCAGGTCTGTCTCCAGAGCTCGATGAGAGAGCCGCACAGACGTATTGACAATGATTGCCTCCGAAATGAGTGTATTATAGCGGCGAGGCTGTCCTGCTGCAGACATGCCACCTCGCCGCCACGCCGTTCATTATCCAACGCCATTGTTAAAGCAGCAGGACTGACACATCTCATGCATATTATTGGAGCGATGGTGGCCGGGCGGGATGAGGTTGTCAGGGAGTGAACTCATTTGTGGGTGTCTGGTTGGTGCGTTCGGGGGAGCCGAGCGAGGGCTGTGGTAATGGATGAGGCCATCCTTCACTCGTGTTTGTGGTGGAGTGCCGTATGAGGGGTCATATATTAGCCGCAAGCTGAAATAAGATGGAGGTTGGAATATCACTTTGTCTTTTTATTTTAGTAAACAACTAGATGAGGTTCTCCTCCATTTATTGCTGGCATTGCAACAGCAGATGGTCATGTCTTCTGTCAGGAAGTTCTCTAGTGTAATGAAAGACCAATTTCCGTGTTTAATATATTAACTGAGCTGAATTATGGATATGAAGTAGGCCAGGTCAATCTCTTTGGTCCAGCATTAGTAGCCAGGCCTGTGAGGTCCACGCGCTTCTGCATCTCTATCTGTTAGCACTATTGATCATGGCTCCACAGTGGCAGGTGTGGGGGGAATTACCCAGGCTGCCCCACAAACATGGCAGGCCATGCCTTGGCTCGGCACCGCGCATAACCCATCTGCTCGTGGCAGCTAGATGATCAGAAACAAATGTGAGAGAGAAAGCGAGGCAGAGAGAAAGGCAGTTTCAGGAACCAGAAGTGCTGCATATGATAATATATCTCACCCTGTGCTCTTCTGTATAATGCCATTAGGAGTAATTATAGGAGCCTGAATGTGGCGCAAAAACGAGAGAGCAAGAAAAAAAAAAAAAAAAGATTGTCTCGTCGATTTACGTCGAGTGCAACCTTATTCAGAGCTGTCAAGAGTATTTATGGCCTACATTGTGAGCGTATGTTTGGCTCAGCCACCTGATTAGAACCTGGTCGTTCACAATGCTGCGAGTGTTTAAAACAGTCACCCTGCATGTCTTCAACGCCTAAATAAGAAGTGTGCAAACAAATACACACACACATATGAGATAGCAACCCCCCATGTTAATTATCAAGTGCCATTTCAGCAGACTTTTGCATCATTAGCTGTATTAATTATCATAGTAGTCTGCATTTCTTTACGAGACAGAGAGAGTTTTTTTTCCTCTCCTCCCTCATCAGGATCCAATTAATTCATTGCGATTGTGGAGCAGCTGGTGGCATTTGGACTGCAAGTCTCTGCCTCTCTCCAGTGTGAGCATCATTAAAATCAGGTGCTGTAATCATCTGTCGCTGCAGTAGTTGGCAAGGTAGCAAGAAACAAATGAGAACGCTGGGAGGGGTGCGAGGGCTCAGCCACACGCCACTGCCTATAATACACCCTTATGATGTTGGTTTAAAATGACATTGTAACTTTAATTAAAGGTTACAAAGCAAGCACGGGGAATAATAAAATGCAAAGCACGGATCAGGCTCAGAAACTGAGTTTAATAGCAATTACGCATCAAATCGACTGAATAGACGCTAGCTTGTTTTGCATGCTGTGTTCACAGGGTCAGAACTGTGGCATTGCGGTGTTACTTTTATTAACGTACCATCAAGAAACAGTGCCATTGCCTCTTGAGAACATTCACATTATGTGTTTGTTGTTGTTGTTTTTTTTTTTTTTCTTGCGATCTCGGTTGTATGGCTGCATGAAAGCCATACAACCATGAAAGCCACAAGGCAGTGATTCCTGGAATTTCGTTTAATTTCATGCTGTTAACTTTTTTCTTGCTAACAATTTCATCCTTACCGTTTTCCCTGCACGATATAAATACCAGTCAGGCCAGGTACACACTTTTTCCCTTGTGAATGGGGCTAACCGTTTTCAGATGACAAGCCATGAGCTTGTCAGAGCTCTTGGAAGACAATGCTAAGCGCTGTATTTTTTTAATGTGAACATGCAGACTCCTGCTTGTTAGCTGTTCCCATAACAATACTAGAGACACTGCAGTCTTTTGCTTCCAAGGACAGCACGGCCAACTGAGCCCTTGGGGACGCCCAGACAGAGCGGCTGAGTGTTCACTTTGAATCGTCACTGTACGATGTTCCTCTTCACAGCCAAGCATTGCTTATACTTGATAATGAACCAGTACTGATGGCTTGCATGGGCTGTCTACTAGTCCTCTTAGTGTTCCAGATGTCTTGAGAATATCTGCACTTCTTTGCACTGTGACTTTTCGTGCAATGTGTTGAATTACTATCTCTGGTATTTTCATTAGATCCATGGTCTGGCTTTAGCATTCCGGTTTTCAGGAACACATATTAAAACCGGAGAGCATCAGAAATCACCAAGAGTGAAACACAGTCTAGGAATTTTAGTACATTTCACAATTTGTCACTGATTAAAATGATGTTACTGTACATTTGATGATATTGCAATGCCGTTTTAAAATGGTGGCTTTTTTTTAAAGACCAGTTTGGTTTTGTACAATCCACCATTTGGAATTTTAATAAAATTCTTTAAAATAAAGATATAATAAATCAGGGCCAAGTTCTGAATGGAAAGGCTTAAGTGATTGTCTCTTAATAAACAAGATGTCAATGAGCAAAGAAAAATTCTCAGTTTACACCTGAAAATGAGTCCAAGAAGGAGAAGTTTTTTTTTAAATAAAAATAAAACATCTGTTGATACACATTAACTTACCTTGATACTTTCTTACTATTGCACATAGGTTATGAATTATGGGAATATTCGTAATGTTTAATGTTAAGGAACCTTAACGATGTAAATTGCTAATCCGTATTACAGCATTTTTTTTTCTTTACATTTTTTGTTTAACCTCATGTTGCTTTTCTGTTTCAGTGCTCGATAAGGAGGACAGCAGTGAGGAGATGTCCGTCCCCAGCAGCCCTCATAACGAGGCTATCCAGCACAGTTCTGTCAGCACATCCAATGGCGTGAGCTCCTCTACAGCATCCGGCTCTGCCAGTGGACCAACCACAGACCAGAGCACAGAGGGGGAGGAGTCGAACGCGGCCTCGGCCACTCGCACCCAGCCGGCTAAGAGCTGATCAGGATTCTCTGTGGTTACTTTTGTTCCTGGCAGCCATGTTGATGTGAGGTGGGATAAAGATCCCTCACGTTTCATCAGTCTGGAGAATACTCATCAAGTTCATTTAATTTGCCATCAAACACATTTTATCAAAACATAATAAAGATGCAAGAGATGGCACTTTACAAACTACGAGTTACTATGGTTGTACCGATTGTCTAATTTCTCCTCTCCATCTCTTTTGCCATGTTTCCATGTTTATTTATTACATGAACATGATCATGACTTGTGTGACATTGGAACTCTGAAGTAATGACTGACTCAGTGTGTTTTATATAAGAATCAAATGCCAAAGTGTGTCATGGCTCATTGTAATGGGAAATTGATTTTCTCCAGCACTTTTGCAGGACTACAGAGATACGGAGCAGCCATGTATGTTTCTTTACGCCTTTTCCATTTTGCACATGAGGAGAGACAGGTGGTTTATTTTTATGTAGTGTTTGTTAAAATGTCCAGTTCTTGCAGCTTCTAGGAAGAGATTTGAATGTGCGCGTCGTTTCAAATCTTCAATGAATGAGCAAAGTTTTAAAAAGTTTTTTAATTTATTTATTATTTATTTATTTATTTTGGGGGGGGGGGGGGGTGAGTGAGTTTGTTGGTATGTCCATAAGTGGTATGATGTGGGCAGAATGTTTTAAGTAATGTTAGGCCTTTTAATGATATTTGGTTAGAGTTACGTCTTTTAAAAGCAGAGCTTTGATCAACATTCCATAGTTTGTTCCAGTTCGGTAACTATAGGACTAGAGTGCATATTTCACCACACAGACATGTCTTTGATGTTGATTTAGCCGTGTGTCGCTTTTTAAGAAATGTATTGGTTACAGATATTGATTCGTAACTGACGAATACAGGCAGACGACTGAATAAAAGTAGATTGTGTTCTCAGATCACAAAGGCTTTCATGTACATAATGTGGAATGAGTCTGAGGCAGAATGATTTTTTATAAATTTCTTTGCCACTTGCTGGCAAAAGGACGGATTCTGAATCTCTAGTGTTCGACTTTTCAAAACATTCTTGGGTAAAATAAGACTTTTGCTGTTGTTAATTCACCTCAGTTGATTGTCAAATACTGCATTTTAGGAAACACTGTAAATGGCATTATTGACGACGATAACATTGTATATGATATCAGCAAAAATTTTGTGCATTTTTTATGTTAGGGTCTTATAGGCCTTCATTCCTTAAGGATAATAAGAATGTTCCATTAAAAAACTTTAAACACTTTCCACACTTGAACTGCGGAGGAGTCTATTCCCTCAAAACTAAAAAAAAAGTAGCAACAAGTAAATCATAATAATACTACAACTTTTGAATTGTTAATATTATAATCAGCAGGTTATTTCCAAAAATAAGGAAAATGTTTATGTACTTTATTTAAGATAAATTATTTAATTGCAGTTGAGCTTAGTGATAATTACTGAGTAACTCCTAGAATCATCAGTTTGGCTCAAATTGTCTTATCTCTTAAAATGTATTGGCTTACTACTGTGTAGTTTTATTGATGCATTATTATTATTATTTATTATTATTTATTTTTTGCTTTTCTACATGTCATCTATTTAAGAATGATTTTGTTTTACAGGTAAATTAGTATGGTCACTGTTACAGTATGTGCTTACTTGCATGAAGGACTGATTCTCCAAGAGAATTAGACTGGTATTTTAAACATATCTTAGTTGGATTATTGCTGTAGAAAATGTTAAACTTTGATTCTCAGTCAGGAGGTTGACTTTCTCCTGTTTGTTAAACTTTGGCCACACTGCAGAAAAAAAGAATGTTACTGTTATTGTGTTGGCAGTAAACTTGTACTTTCGTGAAAGTTATGTATAAAGTACCATAAATTAATACACTGTTGTAATAAATCTTTTAATATCTCTTTAAATCTATTTCAAGAGTGTTTTTTTATTTTAGTTTTACTTTTCATCTGATATTATCATCACCTCTAAAGGTCAGTTTTGTTAGATTTCTAATGACTTGTTTTGGTTTAGTCTGCCATCTTGTGGCCAAACGTTTAAAAAATATGATCACAGTCTCGAGTACTTGGTATAAACTTGTGCAATTTACAGCAACTCAGTAAATCAATTCTGTAACAGTATATGTGCATATATGATTGTAAAAGTATACAGTAAGCATATTCATCTTCAAATGTCCTAAACGTCTGTACTGAGATTTAATACGCAGCCTAATAGTACCTGATAGGTAAAAAATGTTCATACAGTGTCAATTAATGAGGAAATCAAAGTGGCATTTCTATCCAGAGACAGAAGTGTGATAGACAGTGTGTTTATTCATGTGGCAGCTAATATCTTCCTGACTGTGGACTTGCAAGGATTAACATATCTTGCTCTGTGGTGAACAGGATGTGATGATCTACAGAAAGCATAGTTCAAGCATATTTAATAATCAACTAACCAGTTAGCTTTTAAAGTTTGCTGATGATTCATGGCCCCAGTCACCATTTAAGCAGTGCACTGGATCTTGTCGAAACATCTTTAAATTTGCTCTAATAAAAATCGAGTATTTAGATATTGAGGAAACCATCAACGAATGAGGTTTCCAACAAAATCCAGTTCACAGCTTGTTTCCTTTAGAGAAGTTTAGAAGACAAAAAAGAATAATTTTGGTGCATAGTTCATTCAGCACTTTGCTCAGCTAAGGCAGACCAGCTGCTGAACTGAAGGGTCTCCCACAAATCACCCAGTGGACGATGTAAATCACCTCTAAACTTTGGAATAAATAATAAAAACATAGTTGTTTAGTATGTCTTTTGTTATTACTTGTTATAAGTACTTTTCAATAATTAATATACTCTTCATGTTTTATATAGGTTTATGAAAAAGTATTATTTTTCATTCATTCATATACTCATCTTCTATACCACTTATCCTGTATACAAAGGCCTAGAGATTATCCCAGGAGACTTAGGGCATGAGGCTGGCTCCGCCCTGAACACGGGGCCAATCCATCGCGCACACTATGAGCAATTTGGAAATGGCAAATAACCTGATCTGCAGGACTTTGGACTGTGGGAGGAAACCGGAGTTTTAAAAATATGATCACTTGAAGGAAACCCATTAGGCACGGGGAGAACATGCAAACTCCATGCACACAGACCCGAGGCAGGACTCGAACCCTTGACACTGGAGGTGTGAGGCCCCAATGCTAGCCACTACGTCACCGTGGCTTATTATTATTATTAGTAGTAGTAGTTGTATTACCAACTATAAAATTTTAAGCAAAAAAGTGAAAGCTCATGAATTAGTTTGGTCATAGTATAGTTTGAGAAGTTCCCATGTTCTGCCTAGTTTGTGGATATTTCTCACATGTCTTTGATGTACAAGTCGGAATACTCAAGAGGAGAAAAGTGATCATCATGTATCAGGCTCCACCCCTGACATTCCTTGCATTCTATCTTTAAACATATCTACCATGGATGCAGTTAATACAGAAATTAGAGCATAAAAAATAACCATTGGCTTTCTGTTTTTAATGGTTTAGCTTTATATGTTGCTATAAGATCCTCTAGTATTAATTCTTGCATTCTGATATCAGATAACACAATTGTTCCTCAGACCATCACCATGAGGAAATAGGGCCAGACTCATAAAGCCTGAGTACTCTAAAGGAACACTCAAAGCACAGAGCTGGGCATCTGGTCTTGTTTTATCCATGATACCCAAATAATACCAAGCATATTTTCTCATCATACTCACTCTTAATACAGTCAACTAACCAACAGTGTTTTTTTTTTTTTTTGAAGAGGTCTGCAGGTGACACAAATTGCACACCGAGTGAGTAGAATTTGTTGTGCGTGACTCTGAAATACAAGACCCTGCATGTCTCTTTCTGCCAGACTCCAGTTTAAGTGCACAAAACTGAAAGTTACTGTCACAGCAGAGATATGGAGAATGACCATCTGGCTGTAAGAGCATGCATCATTGATCTTTCCTTCATTCTTGGCAGTTTGTCTGATTGGGTTAGAACATCTAGCAACTAGTGCAGCTGGGGTTTCATTTCTAAGGAGACAAGACTACCCCTGCTGGCTGGTTCTGGTATTATGTTACCTTCAGAGCGCTTCCTTTCTCTGTATGCTTGATCATAAGCTGTATCGCGTTCCTGCTCACCCTTTTCTGAGTGTGGTATCTGTCACCATGATGGGAGGTTTGTCTGGTGGCCCGTGAGCCATTGCCTGAGTGGGTTGGTTTTGATTGAACATGGCTCTGCGCTCTGCTGCACTGCTTGTCAGCACCATGGATCACTGGACTGCTGATAGCATGGAGGTACTGACCTTTCAGAGTTTCTGGGTGAGCGCACCTCAGTGTGATAGGAAACTCTCTCTGACTCTAGCCACCTCTCCAGGCTGAGTAATCCACAGTCACATTTCCACACATCGCCTCTCAAGTCCAACGAGTGGAACTGTTGGATCCAAACACCTGTGGATTTAAGTAAAAGCGCCTGATGTTGTTCAGCCTCAACAGCTTCAGATGGGCCAGACTGAAATGGTTTTGTCATTGGCGTGCATTCTAAAAGGTTAAAATTGGAATGATCATTTCTTTCCTAAATATGTGATTTTGATTCACTTTCCGGGCCTCCAGTTCGTCCAGCAGAAGAATGCGGAAGAATACAACCTGCAAGGTTTAGGCAATGCTGAGATGTCTTGAACAAATCTGTCTAAAGATGAATTCATGCCATATTCATGCAAAACACTCTCTCAGACACACTGTCACAGATTGCCCAAGGAATTTAATTAAACAAAATAAATGTAAATTCTTTCCATTTTAATGCCTGTATCTAGTTGCTTGTGAACACTGTTAATGGAAACTTAAAACCTAAACTGCACTGTTGTCATTGCTTGTGCAATAAGCATTTCCTTCTTTGAGTGAAGATTTTTTTTTTCACACTCTTCTGCATGGCTGAAGAAGGATTTTTCTGCTGTAAACAGTTTAAATTCCACAGAGAACAACTGATCCTTTGAATGAATCAAATCTACAGTACATTATAGTAACCTTATTTCAACTAAAGCACACCATTACGATGTCCTGCATGTATCCACATGAATGCAATGCATATAAAATACGAATTTTAGCTTCAACCATACAATATATAATACAATAAAGTGCTTCCAGGAATGTATCCAAGTTATGACATCATATGAATTTCATGGAAGGCTTTCACTTCTGCTCTGGCCACCGATAGCGTATTGTTAAAAAGGGGAAATGAGCATTCACCAAAATTATGTTGTAGTGAGATTCTTGTAGTATCAGTCTAAACGCACGCAGCCTGTTGGACTGCTATTGTCTAAACTTCCTGTTAGCGTGCACGCCCGCTTATGTTTCTGTCATTGCAGGATGTCCATGTTGTGGGGGGTGGCTGGGGCCCGGGGAGTCAAACACAGAGGTGACAGGAGAGAAAGATTTGTATTTGGGGAATGAATAGCAGTTATAATGATCAACAATGTGCAGAAGAAGAAAAAGAAGAAGAAGAAGAAGAAGTGTATATATTTTGAACACATGGATTTAGTAGGTAACTAAACCAAGTAACACCCAAGGATAGAAACATATCTCACACAATGAAAACACCTAATAATCTACAAAAAAAATTATAATCATTACAGTATTAAGATTCAGGACAATAACAATGAAATCAAAGAAAAAAGGAAGGGTTAGACCTGGACATTTGACTGAAGCTGGACTTGAGATTATGAGGCAGACTCAAAGGCTCTATGGTTCCTTCCTGTGACCTGTAAATTTAGTTGTAGTTCAGTGCCAGGAGACAGGAGCACATGGCCAGAAACGTAGATCATTCTGAAGCAAAAAGAAATAAAATATTTCAAAGGGCAATATGTAACAGTACTATATACAGTATAATGTGTAAAAGACTGATTTTTCACAATAATACTGTACAATGACAATACATCTTATCATTGTATTATGGTTAGAAAAAGACCTGTAAAAACAATAGTGTAACCTGTACCTGTAAAAAAAATGTATTCACTTACTTGTTCATTCATTCATTCATTCATTCACAGGTTATTTATATTGTTATTTATATAAATCATACTCCTGAACAGACCTACATGTCCATAAACACTAGCTTGTTTAGACTGAGATATAATCAGATGTAAATGATGATCATATGTTAATAACAGTTGTTTTCTAGCAAGCTGAAATATAGCTGAAATATCATTAGGATAAATGTTATGAAGTATGCTGTTATCACAAACTCAAATTATTAGTTAATGGTAGCTGATAATAAACAGTTCTCACTCTTGGACAATGATGAAATTGCTTTTTACATCTCATAGAGGTGTTAAAGAAGCTGTTTCTTTTTTATTATTTTTATTATTTTTATTATTCGAATAATAATAATAATAATATTATTAGACTATCACACTGAGACATTGCCAACTTATTGTGTGACCATGCTTCACTGTAAGGTGCTCATTTAGCTCCATCAATGATTATTTTTGACAGATTAATATTTGCAAGATTGCATCACAGGTCAGTGTGCATAGAGCGATCTACCCTCTTCTGTATAAATGAGCTCACACTCCCCTATGATTGGCTAGTGTCACTGTGATTGAAAAGGACAGAGAGAATGCCACACTCCCCACCTCCTACCTATTCATAACTCTAACTAGTGACATCAAAATTTCAATAGCATGCACCATGCAATGCCTATTCACTGAGGGTTCACGAAGCACATACAGAGAGCATTTTTAAAAATTGTTAACTGTAAACCATTTTTCTTTCTCACCCTTTACAGTGGATCTGATTTAGATTGGAATTGCTTCTACTGCTATCTGGCATTCACCCAAAATGTAAGAGCACATAGCGCTTAACAATTTAATTATACATGTCATGCTGTGATTTTATTAATTATAATTTCTTATCCACTCTGAAACTGATTCCTGGCTGTGCCGCTGATACAGAAATTAATTTTGTTTAAATCAATTTACTGAACAGCTCCTTATACTGTGAATACACAGACATGCAAGAGGTAAATAGGCACCAACTGCTTTATGATAAAAATGTATGCATGAATTTGTTTATATTATGTTTACTATTTGTTCCTGTTTTTTCAAATTGATATAGACTCATCCTTAATCTAATTCAATTCAATTCAATTTTATTTATATAGCGCTTTTAACAATGGTCATTGTCTCAAAGCAGCTTCACAAAAATG
>JAQQZT010000036.1:18662707-18674482 GCA_030068275.1 Clarias platycephalus | reverse complement strand
GTGTGTATGTGTGAGAAAAATGTGTCTAGATAATAATGAGATGAATGAATGAATGATGAATGAAATGTCTCTGATGATCAAGCCAAGGGTGCCGGCGACAGTGGCAAGAAAAAAAAAATGAACGTTCCAAAGAATTGAAAGATTGCTGGTCAATTTGAGGGTGGACTGTCCTAGAGATAAACAGCTAGGAATCTTATAATAACCTTTTCTACCATTTAGAGAATTAGATTAGTTCGGGGTGTCAAACTGTATCGAGAAAGATGACACCCCTATTACAGTTTTATTAGAGGTAAAGTTTCCTGACATACTGGTAGCACCTTGTGAAATGTTTTTTAACTTTATCAGAATATAATCCCTATCACTTTAACACTGGTACGACTTTCTAACATGTGGATTTAACGTTATCCATTAATCCACTAGTTGTCTGTTAAATGAATCATGCAAATAAAATATACAATGACACAGAAACAATAAAAAACTATAAAACAATAAACCTACAAGTCGCTGAGAGTAGTAGTATGGACTTATGGCCAAAGTGCTAAAGCAGTGAAACATGACTTTTTTATTATATTTTATTATTTCCGCATGCAACGTAAGCATGGCGGCACGGTGGTGTAGTGGTTAGCATGGTCGTCTTGCACCTCCAGGGTCCGGGTTCGATTCCTGGCCAGGCTCGATTCCCGTCTTTGTGTGCATAGAGTTTGCATGTTCTCCCCGTGCTTGGTGAGTTTCCTCCCACGGTCCAAAGACATTTAGTTTTGGCTAATTGGCGTTCCCAAATTGCCTGTAATGTGTGAGTGAGTATGTGTGTGTGCCATGTGATGGATTGGAAACCTTCATACCCCGCCTCGTGCCCTAAGTCTCCTGAGATAGGCTCCAGTCCCCCTGTGACCCTGAATAAAGGAGAAAGCGGTATAGAAGATGAGTGAGTGCATAGTAAGCATGGGTAGGACAGACTGATGAGTAAAATGAATTTATAGAACACCTACTGTATTGTGGGTGCATGCTTTTATTCCACCTTAGCAGAAGCCACACCTCGTAGTCTGTTAAAAGACAAGATTGACTAATTTAGCATGTTTTATCTGTTGTAACTTCTGCATGGTTGGAATGAAAGCCTTCACACATGCCTACCCTTTCTGGATCCAGTTTGACATCTCCTGCTTAGGTTAAAGTTCATCCTGGGTCTTTTGTAAGATGTGGTTTGACGAACTGTTGAGAATAACTATTTCTTTCTTCTTCTAGGCGAGAGGTTGCTCTTAAACACAAGTTATCCATCAATCCATCTAGGAACCTCTGTAGTCCAACTAGGGACTGTGGAGGACAATGTTGACCATTGTATCTATTCAGCATTCACACACTATGGAAAATTTGGGAACACCAACTGGCCTAATCTGCATGTCTTTGAACTGTGGGAGGAAATCGGAGGACCCGGAGGAAACCCACCAAGCACGAGGAGGACATGCAAACCTCACGCACAAAGACCTGTGAATAGAATCCTGGAGGTGCGAGGTGACAGTGCTAACCGCTACATACCTCAACATAGATTATCATATAAAACACATAATACCAGCCTCTTCATGGCGTGTTACCATGGTAAGACCCTGAAACAAGTTTTAACCTGTTGATCATGCAGACCACAAATGCAGCATCATGACCGTGACCTCATCCTGCTGCTTAGGCAGGGCGTCTCCATGGTAACGCGCCATGAGGAGGCTGCAGTCCTTGAGGATAGACTAAGCTTTGGGTCACGTGGCCTCACAACATGGCGGCTTCGGTGCAGGGATTCAGAGTGTGTCGGAGCTTTCGGTGCCGCGCATCGCCAGCAAACTGGTTTTGAAAAAGAAAGAAAGACAGAGAAGGAAAATGAAACGAACGGGGTTGGATAATAGAGGCGATCCGCGACAGTGATTAGAGAAGCCACCGGAGTGGAGAGTTCATCTGGAGGTAGAGAGAGAGAGAGAGAGGCGCTTGATTGATGAGGGTAGATAAGACTCAGTGGGGTTTAAAGTTGAGCTCTGTATAGCCTGTAGTGAGAGAAATTATATATATTTAAATATATGTGATATAATTATATAATAATAACAATACAGCTTGTTCGGTGAGGAACCGTTTCCTTGGCGGAATATTTCTGAATGAGAGAGAGAGAGAGAGAGAGGCAGCGTGAAAGAGGGAGGGAAGGAACTTGCCGCTGCAGCGCTCAGCTTTGTCCTTCGGAATTAACATGGCTATCCTCGTTTTTGGTAAGTTACACCAGCCGGTTGCGATTTAATTTTATACTTAAATGTTGTATGACTACTTTTGCATTATGGTCATTATTTTAAGAACGCGTGTTGCACAGTGCCCTGCAGGGTGTGTAGGGTTTTAGCAGCGTGGCTCCTCTGTTGCTAATCAACAATAGACTGGCCATGTGAAGCTAACAGGCTCCCAACCTCAACCAACAGGTTCTCCTCGTTTTTTTAGCTCACAACATGCGCTTTATTTCTCGTTTCCTGCAGGTGTTTCGGGAATATACTGTCGCTTTGATGGCCTTTCCCTGATATGTTTAAAAGCACAAGAGAATCATTCCTTTTCCCTTCCTTTTCCCTAGGGACTTTGTCTCCAGTTCAGCTGTTTTGTTCAGCACCACTGAGAGAACAACTGATGTTGTTATGCTATACTGTACTATACTATACTTATCTTCAAGGGTTAGCTGAATAAATCCCTGAGTATTACTTACAGCACTTAGCGAGCCTGAGAGGACAAGCGGCGATGCTTGACAGACACAGGAATACAATGAGGTGAAACCTGAGCACCTCACACACTTGTTGGCAGAATGACTAGTCATGGGGAGGAAGTGCTCTTCCTTCCCTGCAGCGCTTATCTCTGGATAAAGCAGCAGCCATTTTCTATCAATATTTAATGCTGAATCATAAGGAGGAGCACGATGATGGAAGGAAGGAAGGACACCTCCTAATTTGGCATGAAACAACATCTCCACGGTATAACAACAGCGTCTGGAGCCACAGTGTCTTCCTTCCTTCTCCAGCTGACTGTTTCTAAATTCAGGACCATTTTGTGCTTTTGTACTCTGTTCAAACATTCCTCGTACAATATCTCCGAGCATGATAGCGAGAGCCTGATTCTACTGCTGAAAGTTTATTATAGTATTTTAGATCCATCTCTGGGATTGTGCACTTTTTTTGTTTTAAGGGAATCAGATAGGAAAGATATAGTTTGGTTGTCACACTTTTAATGATCAAAGATGATAATTCCTAGCAGGTACTGCATCATTTATGAATTGATTGGCTTAGAATTGGGCAGTTTTCATTTTCACATGTTGTAAATAAAACAGAGGAAGCTGTCGACCCTCAGGAAATTCCCTTTCTCTTCCTGGGATAGAGACAGAAACAAAGCTGTAGTGTAGTGAAGAAGGGCTAGGTTTTTCAGAGTCCTTGCGACATCTCACCGAAAGCCTCTTTCCTCCAGAGATGCATTGTCCTGAGTGCTTACACTAAGAGGTTTTTGCGGAGTTTCCTGCCTGAGGGCCTTCATTAAGTCTGTAAAGCACCAGCAGGTATCCTTATTAAGCATATGAAAAGCTCTTTTTATTCTCATTCTCTCTCCTGCATCACAAACGTTTGAATGAATATTGAACTCCTGTTTAAGGGCCCCCTTTTCATACAGCTGCATACTGTGTTCAGTGTTCTTTATGAGAATAACCTGTGTAAAATGATTAACACATGCCTAAACAGTTTCTGGATAAACTTACTTACCAGACTAATTTTTCTCTGGTAACACTTGTCCATCTTAATAAGAAATATTAAAAACACCAGCACAAAAGTTAGGCACATCACCTACATCCGCATGCAGCACAGCAAATTGTTATTTTTCCAGCTGAAATGTATTAATGATTAATGCTTTTTAAAATAAATACACAGAATAACACATGCTATATTATGTTAATTTGAGGTGCAATAGATCCAAATTTCACAGCACAAAAAGAGGAGATGGAGATCATTTTTCTTTTCATGTTAGTTATAAAAACAAAATAATCTATAAATTAAGGAACTGTTGCCCATTGTCTTAAAAGAAATCCACATTTAAAATGTCCAATGTTCAAATTAAATCTTAAAATGTTCAATACATATGTTTTGAAGTGAAATATGAGCCATGATAATTTTTTTTACTTTTTTTAGAGGCTTGTCAGAGACTGTTTTTTTCATTCACTATTGTTTAAATGAAGAACTGAACTTTTCAGTTTCAGTTAAGAACTTTTGTTTTCTTTGAACAATAATGAATGAAAAGTAGCCTTTTGTTGATCTACATTTTTTTTTTGTCTGATGTTTCACTTTAATTTAACATTTATTTATTATCTTCTGCTGGAAACTTGTCATTTTGGTGGGTATTTAAAAATATGAGTAACTTTAAAGAAACAAAGTTTGTGCATATGTAATTCAGCTTCATTATAAGTTCTAATCCTGATACTATTTGTCCTGTTTTTTATTTATTATTATTTTTAATCAGAATAGGCAGGGTTTCAGCACTGCATATGCAGGATGTGTGATCTGGCAACATTGACGAGCACAGAGCAAGCCTGTGAGACTGAGCAAATATACTGTAATGTCACACAGTGGCAGTGAAACTTACATTCTTCCAATGACGAGCCTTGTGTTAGCTCTACAGTACACTCTAATCACCCTTGATCTCGCTCTCACACACTTGCAAGTCTCACTGGTGTGCCTAACCTAAAATGTAGTAAAAATTGTATTTAAAATAAAAATAGTCAAAGAGTGACTTGAAATGTTCAGACATGTAGTATTTTCCGCTTACTGGAGTGAGAAATAGCGCAATGGCAACTTTATGACCAAAAAATTCCAAAAAAGCAATAGAGCATTTTACTCTTAATTCAGGCAAAAAAGTTGTGAACTGCAATATTTGCAAATTTGACCTTGTCTGGCATGTGAGTGCAACAGTGATGCTGGAGCATCAGGAGGCATGTTTTTGCAGGATCAAGTCTCATCTTAAGTTAGTAGAAATGGGGGGGAAAAAACTCTCATGTAACACCATGGTGACTCCAAAATAAATTTTTAAATGCTTAATTACACTTATAACCGGTCAATCCGATGGTGACATAACCAATAACCATAACCAATCTCATTGGACATACGTGATCCTTTTTCTCCAAACTCTGAGATCGAAACCCACACGTTACACATACTTAGAACAGTCTCAAAACATCAAATGCCCTTAGTCTTAAAACAGGCACGTTAGAAAGTGCACACGCCTGCATTCTCATAGCTGTTCAATAGTTGCTAAAGACTATGGAGGCATTTGAGGTGACTATAGTCCTACAGGGAGTGCACTCTAAACTAGTCCCTCACCGACATAATGTGTGGTAGGAGTGAACTATTTACTTTGTTTGTTTAGAAATAATCAATTATGGCGGATGACGGAGATATATGTGCTTCTCAGTAAAAAATTTGTTTTTGTTTAATTCCATTTAAACTCTTGTATCGGAAGTTAGTTTGTATTGTTTAAATGTTGCCCTTGACTTTTAAGTGAGTGAATAAAGCTAAGGTATAAAAGTTTCAATGATTACCATCTGCCAATTGCTTGTACTTGGTTTTAGTTATTGACAGAAAAAATGGAAATCGTATTTTCCATTGAGCAATTTTGTATGAGCAAGAAAGTTCAATAAAAGAGGTATTTCTGAATTAGGTATTCATTTGTATTGTTTTTATTAGATAACATGTGGCTAAAACAACCTCAAGTTAAATGTAAAAGTTGATAACTGAATTAAAGTCATTAAAATCTTGCTCAATTCATAAACCGATTAGGTGATTATTCATTTTAGTAATGGATTATTCAACTACCAGAATGGTCATTAGTTGCAACCCTATTGGGTACAAACAAAGTGTAGACTAACTTAAAAACTGCTGCTGTAATCATTGAGACTGTACTGTGTTAATCCCAGATTTTGTCTAAATATATTAGCGCATCCTTTCGACACTCTTGTCTTTACAGTATACAGCTGTACTATCGTAAGGATTTATAATTCTACTATCCATTAAAAATCCTGGTTCCACTGGAGGTTTCTTCTTCTTTTATTAAAGATGTTTTGCAGTGTGCAAAAGTCTTGAGCCACCCTTCATTTCCTCATATTTTGCTTTCAAAGCATCAGACTTTCTGGTATTTTAAATGTAGTCTAGAGGAACAGTTCTCCAGCCTTCCTGAAGGGGTTTTGTCTCTCACTTTCTGTCCAGTCCCTGTACCTCACTTTATTTAACATGAACAAATGAGGGAGGATCAAGACTTTTGCAAGTGCTGTAAATCTATTGCTGGTTGATGCCATGTGCCTGCATGGTGTAATAATGAAATTGTGGTGAAGGTTTGCCATGTGGTAAGTCTAAGTGAAAAATGTGTGTGCTGTGGTTTAACTGGAAATGTCCAAGTCCTTGCCTCAATCAGTATTATCAACCAAACAGTAAATGTCCTTTACAGCAGAGCATTTTTTGTTGTTGTTGTTTTTGTTATTTTTTTAAAGATGTTAATTTGCCACAAAGTGATGGTTGCTCAAAGGTAAAGACTGATCATTAGGAAAGCGGGTGAATTGAATTATAAAATCAATACTCTTCTCTATTCCACAGACCCTAGCAGATAATTAGCCTAACATTTTTAATCGGTAGTAAGCATTTTATTTATTTATTTATTTTAGGTTTGTTTGTTTGGTTTTGGTTTAATGCACAAAATCAAATACTTTTCATTGACCACTGTTCATGCTAAAAAAAATCAAAGGTTTCACACACTTATTCCTAGCTTAAAACCTCTGATTCCTTAGTAGACATTTCTACAGATTGGTAAAGAGATTAAGATTTAACTTTGATGCTTAATGATCTCTTGGTAGTAAGATGAATATGGCCCCAGGGCTGTAAGATTATTCCCCTGACATAATCATAACAGATGTAGCAGAGTGGACGCTGAAAGCACTGAAGTGCTTTATATTGACTGAAATGTGACACCTAGCATTAGTGTAATTTAAATTACATTTCCTATGTTGTAGGTGAAAAAAATAACTTCTACCATCCATTCTACCATGAGAAAATAGATGAGGATATGGTAGAATATGAGGAGCTGTGCATAATGCTGATATTGTTGATTAATCCTTGGGTTATGCATTGAGGTTTATGTATGCAATGCTCCACTAGAGGGTGCACTTTTTTAACCAATGTACTTTCTCACAAATTGTTTTGTGAATTTTCACTTACTCAGGATGCAGTCAGTTTTTAACCAGGAATTAAATTCTACAAGGGGCGTTCAAGGCAAACCAGGACTTGTGATGAAATTGGCTGCAGTAAAACATTTAAATGGTGCAAACGTTTTAAAGAAGGTTTTGAAGAAGGTTAATGAATGATGATCACAGGCGATTTGACTCAGGGCCCACTGTAGTCTTTCCTGTGACCATTCAATGAATGGAACGTCGGATCCTTGAAAATCAATGGACAACTTGTAGCTAACTTGAAGTGACGCACCTGTCTGTGGGAACTGTACACACAGTCATTGAAGAACACCTCTTGTACATTACAGGAACTCAGCTTATGTTTACTGCCACACAGTCCTGACCTCTCCCCAAACATTTCCACATGTTTGGTCCATTAAAGGAGTTCCTGGGAGACCAGTGTCTTAAAAGTGAAGCGGGCAGTCCAATTGTGGCTCCAGCATACTGAGAGAACTTTCTACCTCAATGGTATACAAGCAGTAGTGTAGCTCACTCTCATAACTGTGTTCTGTTATTCTGCACAGTCAAAAGTCCCAATGTCACTTGAACACTGCTTGTATTTAAAAATGTAAAACTTTAATATTGTCTATTACAGAGAAGTCGGTATTGATATCTGTACTTGGGTTATCTTAGGTGACAGCACTTTGTTAAATTTAATCATCTCTAACATTATCTTGAATTTCTTTCTGACAGATAACGATGAATACAGACCACCAGTGTGGAAGTCTTACTGTGAGTAAAGCTTTTAATAGCACTACATTTGGCTGATTATCTTGAGTTGATATTGATACTAAAATTAAGTGTTTTTTTTTTTTTTTTTTTTAAAGAAGAATTTATGATTACTAATGATAGAAATATAGTAACACATGCACTTTATTCCTTAATATGAGCTTTAAATATGCAATTTCAATTTCCAGTTGATTAAAATCCCTCATTACCTAAACATAGCTGCTTTTTGGCTAGTCCATAAGAATACACACATTTTTTAAATAAAAATTTTATATCGTATAAACATTTTTTTCTGCATAATTCTTTTTCCTACAAAAAATTTTTTAATGTTGCTGACAAATGTTGACACAGACCAATTTTCATCCAAAAAAACCTAATTAAGGCTCTCAGGTTTGACCTGCAAACCCATGCGACTAATATTCAGATTCTTAGATTCTCTTAAATGAAACTGCAAATATTGTATTCAGTCATTCAGAATTTTTTAATTAAAATTTTGCTTTGTCAATCGTTACATTTCTCACTGCTATTTTTAGTATATTTTTAATGAAGAACATGTTGAATGTTAATATTTTTGAAGACACGATTGCTTTATTCCATTTCTTGACACATGCCTTTGGTACTGTAGCACAGCTACTTTTGAAAATGTGTATATATTTATTATCCAAAAACTGTATGCCACAAAGAATTATAATAAATGTGTTTTGTATTATTTGAAATATTTCCTCACAAATTGAATAGCTAACATACTTGTTTGATCATATCTGATCTTTGATATACTTTATGGTTTCTAGTTTATTTACAAATAGTGTTCTTAAAGTACCGTATAGAAGTAAACAACTTATGATTTGTGTAAAATCTAATGTGAAATTGTTTTTTACTCTGGTGGTGTTTTAGTGTATCAGCTCCAGCAGGAGGCGCCACATCCTCGGCGAGTCACATGCGTTTGTGAGGTGAGAAATAAACCAGCACAAAATCTTCCAGTCATTTTTGCTAATAATAGAATTCATTAATTAAACACACACACACACAAACCACATGGTCTTATTCTCATTCTCTGAAGCACAAGGAAAATATTCTCACATCTTTCCACACGTGTCTAGAAACGCTTCATTAGCCTTCACGAGTGGCTCTATTTTTAATTTCATTTCTTTCGATTAAACAACTTAAAATCCATGTGATTATTCATAACTAGGCCAGCGGTTGCTATCGGATTACCCATTCTTGTTTTAATTGCGTGAAAGTCTAGACAGGATTTTTCCCCCTGAGTCTAGCTGGAATATAAACAGTGTGTTACTGAAAATATCGCTCATGCTCAGTGTTTAACACAACACAGACTCGCTCCTCGTTCCCACCCATCCACCAGAACCAGATTAGTCGTGCGGATAGGAGTGTTAATTAGAGGAAGAGCAGGGTAATGCTTTTGAATTATTCATCTTTATTGTCATTATAGCGTCTGAGAGGGTCTGTAGGCTGGAGTAGATAGCTGGAAGTGCTGCACTTGGTAATGGGTTTAGAGACGAGCAGAAATGCAACCAGGCCAAGAGCTTTCATTCAGAAAATGCACTTGTGAATAGTCATTATAGGATATGGATCAAATCAGAATGTTGGTGCATTGATAGGATGTTGTATTTTTTAAACATTTATTAATTTACAGGTACAAACAACTACAGTACACAAACCTGAACATCTGGTACTCTGCGTATTAAAAATCAAGCATACTAGCAAAAATCAGAGAAAAATCTTCAAACATTTTGCTTTTCTCACTAAACCAGTTAATACTTGTATTGCCTTTGAAGCTTCTGTTCATTAAAAATGTGGCTTAAACATAGTGTAATACATAAACAAACAGTATTAGACTGTGTGATTATCACAGAAGACAAAAAGACAAAAGAGAGCGACCATTTGAGGCGAGACTGAGGTGCTGAATGATGGGCTTTATCTGTTATTGTTGTCATTCACCTAGTGTCTCTCTCTCACAGCCACATACACACACACACACACACACACACACACACACAGCCATACACATGTCAGCAATATGGACGCACAATTATTCATTAACATACAGGCAAGTTTGGCGTGTCTTCAAGTGTTAGCATTTTTTTTCTTCCTCCAGAGGTCATTAAGTTTTCATTTCGGGACTGTTTTTGTGCTATAGGCTTGTACATCAAAGCCAGCTATTGAAAAGCCCATTTTCCCCTGGGCAGAGGCATTGTGTGTATGTGGCAAGAGATTTAACCCTGTGCAATCCTCACAAACGGAGTCCCAAAAACCTGATTTACATCTCATTCAGAATATGCTAATACGTATGCAGTTTCCCCAAGCAAGCCCTCCACAGGAGCAGAGGACTCTCTCACAGTGTTTTACGCATTACACATCATCCACCGTCTGTCCTGCGTCTCAAATGGGATATTATGCAAACATTTTCGAAGGCAGTCTTTAAGGCTACTAAAGCAATATTTGCTGTCAGTTTTAGAGGAATTGGCTGCTATTACTGTTGTATTTATTTTCATCACTGAATCCAGTGACTGAGCCTCATTTGTCACGCATGGTCTGCCTTGTGGTTCTGCATATATTTAACAGTACCAGCTTAAAAGAATCACTAAACAGGTCCTGGTACTCATTCAACAGGGGGAGGAATGGGGGTGGGTAGATGGCCTGGTTTTCATCGGAGAGAAATGGCATGTATAATGCTTGATTATATTTTAAAATGTTTCACTACGGCTAGTTTAGTTGTTTGATGCAAATTCTGTTTTTGCTTTAAAGCATGAGGCTAAATTCATGTGTAGCAAAGAAATGTTCATCATTCTTGAGCTTCCTTTCTTACTCTGACTTGCCCATCACTCTGGAATAGGGTCAATCTGAACTCATCAGACCACGTGACTTTTTTTCTTTTTCCATTGCTCCAAAGTCTAATCTTTATGCTTCCTAGGAAACTGAAGACTTTTTTTCTGATTAGCCTCACTAACAAGTGGTTTTCTTCTTAGCCACACCGCTGTTAAGTCCCAATCCTGTGAATTCTCTTCACATTGTGTATATGGAAATTACTTTCACTATTAAACATAGCTGTGAATTCTACTGTCATTTTTTGTTTGTTTGTTATTTTACACCGAGTGTTTAGATAATCTGTTGTTATAATTATTGATTTTTTTTTTTCTGACCGCATTTATTTCACCAAATTCTCCAGTTTTATTAATATGTTAATAGTTATAAACTAATTGTAGTCATTTGAAAGGTCCCATATTTACTATTCTGTAACTAATTAACATGGGTCTCACAGGTACCCCCAAAGTCTGTGTTAAAGCTCCAGCTGTAAAAACCCTCAGATAATGAATTTTTATGCCTCAAATTCCTTTATTGCACTCATCCACCAAACACACTACTTCAGTGTCTATGGGAATGAGCTGCTAGTGGGCCATGCAGAACTGGGCAACAAGTCATGGGAGGGTATCTGGTCACAATAGGGGAACGTCTTATAGGCTTGTTTAAGCCCTGGCCAGTACAAAATTTTGTTTTTTTTCTCTCTCTCCCAACTTTTTTGTTTGTACATGCAAACTGGAGACCCATCTGAACATTTAAAGTGAATTTTGCATAAGGGTCTTCTTCAATGTTTACTTGGCTAGATGAATCCCAATAATCTGACCCTTCTTAAATGGTTTCTTATTTTTACTGTTCACAATCAAACACCTTTGAATAGGTGGATAAAATAAATCTATGATTGAGTCCCTGAAATTTCTTTTATAGTTAAAGTGGTCCCTGGATGCTTTTGTGAACACCCAATGCAGAGTATA